>JBBMOI010000011.1:18505000-18592500 GCA_038088405.1 Porites divaricata
ACATAAATTCTTTTAATACTACAATGAAAGATTAAAGTATTGTTACATAAAAATCATGTGCACATGTATGACTAAGAGCTTGCCTAAACTAGAAAACAATGGTGCAGATGAAAAATTGGCTCCTTAAAGAAAAATGTTTTTAACTTGATTTAAGAGCTGTACCAACAACGAGGCCAAGTGATGAACACAATATAGCAACATTAACAATGCCTAGCCACTTACATGAATGCGCACATAGCTTCAAAAAAGCCAAATAAATATTATTTATGTGCTAACAAGTTCACACGAACTAGTAGTGCATTCTATTTCAGTCAACTGTACACTGTAAGTTTCTGACCTTATTTTGTGTTAGTGAAACAAAGTTGCAAACTTCATCTTCATTCAGACCCCTCATTACAACACAATTCACCTAAAGAAGAGTCAACATGTTAAACCTGCCTCAATTAATGGACATGTGTGTCAACTGGGATGTTGGGCACAAATCCCACGCTACCCTCGCCCCCCCTTCTTCTACACAAAACACAACACACAACACACATTACAAACCATGGGTGGATCAAGGGGTGGTCAGGGGGGACTGTGGCCCTCCCTTTTTCAGTGAAACCTTTCATTATTTTTGAAGAATTCTCAGTAAAATAAATAGTATCTATGTCATTAAAGATGTGAATATTGTTCATCGTGGTGTCAGATAGGAATGAACGTTTATTCGTTTGTCTCATGATAGAATCGCTTTGAGATATTGATTGCGATGTTTCGACTGCAATACTGCTAGTCTTCATCAGGCGATGAGGTCGATTGTTTACGTGTAGCTATTTATGCACGTTGGTTCGCTGTGATTGGTGTATTTTGATCCTCATTATTCCGACTAGCAGATGATGTTCCCTCAGGGGTCCGCTTTGTAGTTGAACGGCTGTTATGCTTTCTGATCGTAGGCATCCATGCTTCAGGAATTTCGATTCCGTTGACTCTATTGATGTTATTAGAATGAAGTCTTATTTGGATAGCCTCTTTGACCCTAAGTGTGTATCGGTGAGGGTCACGATCGATAAACTTGACTTGATTCCATAAAGGAAGATGCCCGTTTCGTTTGCGTGCTCCGAAACTGCGGAGGTTTGTGTATGAGCAAGCCGTATATCTCTGTCATAGTATCTATTTTGTCAACAAGTGTCCTGGCACCCACCCCATCCCCCTTCTTCTGGATTGTCTGGCTACATCCAGTAGAAATATGCTTAAATAACAAGTCTGTGCTCGAAGAAAAATTTACCTTGACTGGGTCATAACCAAGTTCTAAAGCACAGTCTATAGACTCCATTACTTTATGCCAACCTAGAAAAATGGACAACCTCATGTTACAATAAATATACAAAACTTCCTCTTTGTCTACTATATTATTTTGTAGTGAAATGTAACAGACAAAGTATCAAGGAAGTCTGACAATTCCAATGAAAACTGTAAACCAGTTTTATCTGGTTTATAACTGTATACTGTAAAATTCTTTCTGTCCTTTTGTAATCTTTCACATATATATAGATTCTGAATTTTCTTTGTCTCTTAGCTCTACTTATTCATGAATTAGGGCTAGGAGACAAAGGAAATTGAGAATCAACCTATCACTAGTGGGTTAAAAATTTTATCCTGAATTTTATTTTGTCTTGTAACAGAGACAAACATGTACATATAAAAAGAATAAAATTATTCCTGACATGTAATTTACAGACCCACCAAGATTAGCTCTGGATACCTGTATTTTGGGCTCGCTCATTTAACTTGTTTTTGTTATGTGTTTTGCTTATAGAAACAGTGAAAAATCCTGGCCTGCTAAAACCCTGGGACTGACCAATGTCAATTAAAGGAAAGCAATAGTCATTTTTAGACAAGAAACTTAACTCTACTTTGTCTCACTTCATCCAACGAAAAAGCACCCCTTCCAGGGGTGGCGGGTGGGGGGACTTGGTATTTTGGAGAAATTTAATTTATCAGAAAAGTTAACAACCTAGTTTACAACGATTTCTTACCATATTTCCTGTAACTTAAAGTGACTTTTTCAAACATTACAGATTAAAGTGCATACCTTTTCTCCGAGTTACGAACTCAAACTTCTGTGGTACTAATGTATCAAGACTAATGTTGAGTAAATTTAGTCCCGCATCTTTTAGTTGAGGCAGCTTTCTTGACAAGGTTATACCATTGGTTGTCATAGCTAATGTTTTAAGTCCCTCTATTCTACCCAGTTCCTCTGTTGATAACAAAATCAAGATGTAAACAAAATAATAGTACAAAGATTGTCCTGACCTTTACCAGGACTATAACCACAACTTGCCCTATCAGGGCTTGAAAAAAGTCCCATCTGATAGTCTGGGACAAGTAGATTTCTTACGAAAGCTTACTTGGTCAATGAGCAAGGGTGTAGAAAATTGGAATTAATTGGGAGTCCAATAATAATATAAAAATATTACTACCGGTATTTATTATAAAAACGCCAAAGAAATACCAGGTGAGCTTTCATGCGAAAACATGATATCTTCACATGTGAAAATAAGATGTTATCTTCACACATGAAATATTTTTGCCCCAAAAGTCAAAACATGCACGCATAAAAGTTGAAAGTAAAAATTCATCTCCCAGAGCATTGAAACAATGATGTCTCTGCAGCTACATTGTAGGTGAAACATTTTCTGGTTTTAAGATACAGAGACCTAGTCCAATGGGTCCTCCATATAAACCCAAAACCTTCTGCTTTCAAATACAATGAGCTACCTAAAATCTTTTTGTTCCCCTAGTTTCTAAAGGCTTGCTATGGCCCTGGTTTTCTTAGGCCACTGGAATTGGAAATGTGGCAATAACTTACATAAGGGTGGTAAAGGGTATTTTTGTGACTCGTGATCGGCCCTTCTTTTTTCCCGTGAAATGTGAAACGGCTAATTTTTTCCTTGTGAATCGTGATTTCCGTAGTAGCCGTGAAGCGTGATTCTGCAAAATTATTTTCCGTGAAACGAGAAATAAATGTTTAATTCGCCGTGAACCGTGATTTTCATTACGTCTTTGTTTTTCGTGAATTGTGAAAGGACCGTTTTATTTTCCATGAAATGTGATCTAGACTCCCCCCCTCCCCTTTACCACCTTCTTACATAGCAAAACAATTATATTTTAAAATTACTTACCACAAAGCTCCACAATGTCCTTTCTCACTAATGGCTCACCGCCAGTGAGCCTAATTTTATCTACTCCTTCTTTAACAAAAAGTCTAGCTAAAGCAATAATTTCATCGGTTTTTAAGAGTTCATCATTTGGTGTCAGGTTAACACCATCTTCTGGCATACAGTATTGACCTAAGGAAAGAAATAATTAATATTAGGTTTATAGTTGAAAAGTTGCCTGGAATAAAGCTTAAGGTCACTGGTGATATTCATCATTCTATATTCCCCCACCATTCGCCTTGTGTGTCTGGAAAAATCAAAGGAAGAATTTTGCATTAGATCAGAAGCCTCTTAGAGATAACCTAGAATAAGCCACACTCATATATCAAAAACTTTACCCCATACTTTAGAAGAATAAATTACTCAAAATGTGGAAGGATATCAATGGACAATTCTCTGCACGGCACACAAATGAGTTTGTGATTTAAAATTTTAAAACAAACTTTTATTTTTTTATGTGGCTTTTCCAGTGCAACTTAATAATGTTAAAATCATAATAGCCGTATAATTTATTCACTGACTAGCAATACAGTATATTTTCAATAAGTAATACTTACATCTTAAATTGCATCGTTCTGTTAGTGAAATCCTAAGATACGTGTGCTGCCTTCCAAATTTGTCAGTGAGAAAGTCTGAAAGTGGTCTCAGCTCTTCTTCTTTAAAATACTTCTTAGTTCTTGAAAGTTGCACCTGAAAGAAAGTAAAAGACAATACCAGTGACTCCGAGCTATCGCTTTTCTGATATCATTTTGACAAAATTCACTCTGACAATAATAGCAAATTACATTGAAAGAGACTTTTTTAAACTATGGCTTGCAGGAACATTTAAACTGAGTGACTCTCAATGATTAAATTATGGAAGTTGAATGCATTTTCAATAAATATGTCAGAAATAAAAGGCATTATTAAACCCATCTCCAGTAGATTGGTGTGGGGGAAAGAGGTGCCTGAGTAAACTGAGGGAGCCGCAAGCGAGCATGAAGGTACCCATGACAACCCTGTGAGTGGCAACCACCAGGCACCATCACACTGAGAACCTCAGCGCAAAATTTTCAGATACTTACCAAGACCCATCCACATGGACGAAAGGGCTGGTAGCAATAAGGCTTTGACACAAGAACAAGCAAAGAGAACACATGCAAAATGACTTGACCTCTAAAAAAAGGAGCACTGTAAAAATACTGGAGCCCTGAAAAGCCCTTAGCCTGCTCCATACATGCTTAGCGCAGCAACAGAGTCCGCTGGCCAGCATTATCTTGTGTTTCACCTCACTAAATTACATTTAGCCACGTTAAACTGGCCTTCGATTCTACTTGGTGATTGAGGATAAAACTTGACAACTAGTTGAAGAGAATAAGGCTATGCCTACAGCATACTGGATAGCTCTTTTCCTTGCACAGAAACCACATCGGATAGGGCTTCTGTTCACACATGGGGACAGTGATTTCAGTACAATGATTTCTGTAACAATGGGAAGCTGCCCCATGCCAATCTTTTAAGTGGATCGTCACACATCCTATGAATAAGTTTCTACGCCACTCCTTGAAACAGTAGGGACCTTAAGCAAGGACGACGACAACGGCAGTGAAAACGATGTTAAAAAGGTGAATTTGCGTTCTTTCAAACTTAATCATGTCTATTTGGATCCGCTCAATATGTCAAATGCAGGCAACTTTTCCTGGAGTTTAATTCTTAAGGATTTTATGCAGGGTCAAAAAGATGAAGGGAAATTCGTCGTCGTATGTCCACGTCCTTCATAAAGCATCAAATTAGGAGGTTTCACGTTGTAGTCGAGCAGTGGACGTCAAAGAAATGTACTAAAAAGCGTGATGCACGTGCAGAGCTGTTGTTTTGATCATTAAACCTATTGTTTTTTTTGAAGTCGTCGTTGTGGTCGTCGTCGTAGTTGCTTAAGCTCCCTAGTGTGAACAGGTGTCAAACCCTAACATCAAAATTTGAATTCTTATTTGTTGCCCCTATTCATTTCCTACAGAAGTATTGGGGAGAAGCTGATAAAACATCAAGCAAATTCATCTTGTATGATCATGTCCATAATTCTCATGACCACTCTGTTTTACAGAGCATTGATATTAAAAGGAGAAATTTGATGCAGATCACTCTTATGGTTTAAAAGGTTAATGCTGATTTGAAAAACTCATGTAGTATGGTGTGACGTAGTCCAACAAGCTGGCACGACTATTACTGTTCATTAACAACACATCTGAACAGTATATCACCATTTTATGCACTTATCAGCGGCCATCCGAGGGGGGGGGGGGGTGACCCCAGGGAACCCCCGGTCATTTGCACAACAACATTTTACAAATCCTCCCTACCCAAAACCAAGATTGTTTAACAAAAAGCTACTGATGCCCCTCCCCTGGGGGCAAAGAAGTGTGCACTGCCAAGTCAAAAGGTGCAGTATTTCAAAAGAGTTCTATTTGTCATAATTAATTTTCTATTTGCTTTAATTATACATATAACAGTTATTTAAAAAATAAGCAAAGAAAGCTATTCCACTCATTTTCTACACATAATGAGGTTCAGGAATGGGAAAGGAGGGAATATTCTTGTTTCCTGTTATTATGAAGAATTAGCATTCCTTGAATATATTTTGAAATGCTTTATATTATTTAACAATTAGTCGCCGAAGGCGACGTGAATATCGGCGAATAGTCACCGGGACGAAGTCGAGGTGACTATTCGCCAATATTCACGTCGCCTGAGGCGACTAATTGTTTTAGTATAATTACATTGATGATTATTCGAGAAAATAAATTATTGATCAATTTCCGACCCCGAAACATCCAAAAATCTGGCTGCCATTTTGAAAACTGCTAGCCTTCAATGCTATAATCACCGCGCGGTGATTATAGGGGGATAGTGCGAAGCTCCTAGCCAATCACAGCGCTCTATTTTCGATAATCATCAATGTAATTATACTAATTATAGATATTTACAAATCCTGTGGGTCTTTTCCCTGGGATTCTGCTGAGAAAGTGCAAAGCAATAAAATCCCCCCCCCCCCCCATTCCGGGCTTAAGATTATTGAACAAAATTGACAAATCCCGCGCCATTCCCGCGTATGTCCCCGGGGTTACTTCCCCCCCCCCGGAATGGCCACTGATAAGTGCATTATTAGGCCTGTGAGCAGTCCAACATGAATTTCTGTAGTCACCCACCCACTTGCTCTCTCCAGCATGGCCCTGCCTCCACTTGGCTGATTGAAAAGGCCGGGGACTGCTCACAGTCTAAGGCAATGACAATTTTACTATATTATACTACTACATGAGAAATTTTTCTGCAATTTGATTGGCTCAGAGCAGTGGTATTTCAGCTTAATTTGAAATACCTACATGTGAAAATTACAAACCTTTTGCGGGTAGTAGTATAAACAAATAATAGCATGATTTGTACGTGATATTTGGCATAAATACCACTCGTGATATTTCAAAATTGTCTCAAATTTCACTTGCCTAACGGCTCGTGAAATTACGTATAACAATTTGGAAATATCACTCGTGGTATTTATGCCAAATATCACTACTAATCATGCTATTACCTATACAAATACATTGAGAGGCAAATCATTTCGTGTGTTAATTACAGAGATGCCAACCTCTGGAGACCTAAAATCGGGAGACTGTCATTTTTTTACTCCCCCCCGGAATTTCAACAACCCCCCCCTCCCCCGAAAAATTGACCCAGCCCTCAATGGGAATGACTTAGGACATTATATGACGTCTTACATGATTTACATACTATCAAAATTCGAATGCTAGAAATAATCTTTGTCCATGACAAAAATGCCCCAGAAACCGTACTGCGAATAAGAAAACTTCAAGTTTTGAGCTACAAATGGGCTAAATCTCAAACTAAGACTGTTTTATTTTTTACTAAGTATTCAATATTTATAGTGAACGTAAAAAAGCGGGAGATTTATGTACCAAAGCGAGAGAGCGGGAGACGAGGCAAAAAAGCGTAAGTCTCCCGCCAAAAGCGGGACAGTTGGCATCTATGTAATTACCACCACCAAAAGGTTTCAGTTGAGTAAATTACGGGTAATATATATGGAGCAACTAAAAAGTTGCCCTGTATTCTTTAGTTATGCCAAGACCAACTATTTCAGTTATCTTTAGGATAACAAGTATTAACGTTCCAAATGCCAGTTGTTCAATTGTGAGATCAGAGTTTCTGCAGATCACAGCAATATCACGAATTATATAATAGTCAATGAACAATAATAGTGAAAAATACTCACTTCACCGGGTCCGTCGTCCTCCGAAGGTCTCGTGTGCTGTTCTCGAACGAAAAAACTTGCAACTCGATAATATTTAACACGGACCTTTCTACTTTGAGAGAGAATGCAACGAAACAAACACTCCATCGCTGCCATCGGACCGCGAGGCGTTCGAGCGAACAGTCATCGGCCTCATTCTCATTCACGGCTTTGTCACACAACACCTTATTTGCGTGACAATTTCACAAACAAGAAGAAAAGACTGGGCACTAAAACGTTTCCAAAATGTTGGACGAGTGGAAGCAAAAACTTTGAACAAGGGTAAAACGTTTTTTTTGCCAATTATTCTGTCTGATTCGTGATCAAGAAAGATCATGGCGTCTTCTGAACAGAGCACAAATAAGGCGAGGGTTCCAAAAGTGGCAAAGGTTGGTAAACTTTCTGATTCTTACGCGACGTAAAAACGGGACGATTTCCTTTTCAAAGGTCGACAGAAAGATTTTGTGCACGAGGGTTTGACTTCAGAACAAATTTTCTTTTATTTTACTTTACTGATTACTTAATCTTGCTTTAAGTTTCTTAAAGTCAGCTACAAATTAGCGGGATTTTACTGGATGAAGAAATTTTAAAAAGTATTTAACTTTTAAGTTTAATTAAAATTCGAAAGTCTGATAAGCTATTAGCCTAATAATACTACATGTACAAATAAGTTTAAGCTAAGCTATAATTTCGTAAGCTTATATTTTTGACATTGATCGCGGAGTACGATCTCAGATCGCTCCCATTGTTGGATTTTATTTTAGTTAATACTACTCTTCCAGACTAGTCCTTTAATAATATCGCTTATGATCAATTCATCTTTTGTACTGTTTCTATTCAATTTAGGTTTCTGGGAAACTGCCCACCTACCCCTCCCCTAAGCTAACATTAGCACTTACTTATCACTTTGGGCAAAATGATGGCTTAGGGGAGGGGTAGGTGGGCATGCGCAGTTTCCAAAAACCTAAATTGATCCGTTTCTATCAAGGTTAAGAACAAGGCACCGGCCCCAGTTCAGATTACAGCAGAACAGCTGTTGCGGGAGGCAAAGGAGAGACAGTTGGAATTAGTTCCTCCAGTAAGTAAATAATGTTAAAGAGTCTTAAAAAATAATGTGCTGTGCAAGGTAAAAAGTACCTGCAGTCAAACCTTCTTAATATGGGCACCAAAGGGAAAGAGCCAATGGTGCACAATACGAAGGTTACAGTCAGTTACAGTCAAACTCATTTAATGCAGATAGTAAAGGGGCGTGACCAAATGTTCTCAGTACACCACGTTATATACAGCTGTTTCGAGAAAGGTTGTTGGAAAAAGTGCACGCGACAATCCCAAAAGGCATTGTGGGAGATTTTGAGTTCTCCGTTCTTCAAAGAAATTTGAAAGAATTGGCACGAAAGGCCATGGAAATGTGTTTTCTAGTGCTAAAGGAAAGCAGCAAAAGTAGGTTCGACAGCTACAGACATCAGGAACGGTGTATTGATCATATCCCATATTGCCTTTCGGGATTGTCGTGTGCATGTTTTTTCCGACAAACTTTCTCGAAATAGCTGTATAGGTGTCTGTATTACAGTCAAACATCCTCAATATTGACACCACAGGTGTCCATATTATAGAGTTGGGAACTTTGCAACTTAGGAACCAAGTGAATTCTCCAATTTAGTATAAATATTAATAATAATAATAATAATAATAACTTGAGAAGGTAGAGAAATACCAATTATTGAAGGATGAAATTGCAAAGGTCTGGCGCATGCGAAAAGTCATTGTAATTCCTGTTGTTATTGAAGCCCTTGGAGCCATCTCAGTTTACTTTAAAGAGTACATGAAGCGAATCGGCGTGAACGTGAAGTTGGAAGTTATCCAGAAAACAGCATTGTTGGGGACAGCAAAGATACTGAGGAAAGTACTGTCCCTGTAAGAAGAAGGAAAAGAGAGACCTCGGACCAGTGGTGACTTGTTGAAATAAAAATACTGATAAACTCAAGGCCCTCAAATAAAAAAATTGGAATTGACGTCTGTGGGACGAGGTGAAAGTACAAATTCAATGTACATTTACATTGCCGTCAAGCATATTATTTTTGACGCCATTCCTGATAGGTTACCTAACCAGGTGGCTCTCCATATCAGGTTTTTTTTTCATGCGGACATGGTCAAGCCCTTTTGATCCACTGACAGTAGCATTCTTTTTTGCTTCTTTCGTTTGAACATGAATTGACAGGAGTAAAAAGAAGACTTAGTCATAAGTGCAAAACAGATCGATTTTATTACTAGGAAGTCAACACACTGTTTAATGTAGTTGTCACTTGGTATACGTAGTTACCTAACCAACTACACATACTTTCTTTTTCAGCCTCCCAAACAGAAGATCAGTGATCCAGATGAGCTTCAGGAATACAAGCTTCGTAAAAGAAAGGTTCTAGATTTAGAAAATAATATAAATTCTACTTTGGTTAATTAATTACAGCATGTGAAATGAGTAATAATTATTTATTATTATCACTGAAACTGTGGTGTTAGCATGGTGGGCTCTCGATTAAGTTCCAACTGAAAAATTCTAAAACAAATACAGGGCTGTGCTCTTGTGAAACTTGAAGGGAGCCCAGTGCTCTGAACCTGTAAAATCCAGGGTAGCCAGTGTCTGATTTGCATGAAAAATCTGGGATTTTCTAGTCACCCGAGAGCAAATGTTTGGTGTCATGGGCTACTGGGCTCTGCTAGAGCACAGGGCTGAAATAGTTTGCAACCATTTTGCTGTGAACTATGAGTAGAGTTCTTGTTTTTGGCTAAATGCTAATCCTAATATTTTTTCACTTACCATTATCGTGATTTCCTTTCTGTTGGCAGGCTTTTGAGGACAGTATCCGTAAAAATAGATCAGTGATCAGTAACTGGTTAAAGTATGCACAGTGGGAAGAAAGTCAACGAGAAATACAAAGGTATGATGCTGTAAACAGGATTAAAAGTATTGTACTCCCGGGAGTTCCATGCAGCACAAGATACCGTATTTCCTCGAATAATAGTCATCCCTTGATTTATCACCTCCCTTGAATAATCGCCCTGCTTAGACAGAAATTTTGAAAATAATCACCTCCCTTGAATAATCGCCCACCCCCACCCCCACCCCTCTCACCTCCTTCTCTTTCTTGCATCCCCTGTCAAGTTGAAGTGGAGTCTGTGATCCTGCAAAACTGATCAGCGATCATGATGATTCTTTGAAGCTCTGATGCCGAGGATATTGACACTGAAAATTAATCAAGGAACCAAATTGGAACTCTTAGAAAGCCTATGTTCAGCTTACTTGATGTGATCATTCTTTTGATATAAAAAAAAAAATTTATTGTGCTACTTCCAGTGAGCAAAATCTGAAATAATCGTCTCCCTCAAATAATCACCTTCCCTCAAATAATTGCCCCCATTTTGTACAAAAAAAAAATCATCCCAGGCTATTATTTAATTAGGAAATATGATATGCCATTTCATTCTCAATATCTGATCATTTTATTCGTGCAAAAGGGAAATGTACTGATTCGTGAAGACAGAGGTGAACTGGTTGTATTTTCAGCGTCTTTGGTATTGGGTGTTTGATATTAATATAACTACTTTTCTCTCTCTTTTTTTGTTTCAGAGCTCGGTCCATCTATGAAAGAGCTCTCGATGTAGATCACAGAAACATCACTATCTGGCTGAAATATGCAGAAATGGAAATGAAGTAGGTGTTACTCATATGTACAAGTTGTACTTTGATAGAGTATAAGCCTTGAATTCTGTTGCTTGCATAATTATTTTAAAGATTTAATTTCTTTATCAAGCTAGAGTAGAGAATATAATAATAAACTGATTGTTCCTTAAATCCTCCTAATGGCACTACTCTAATACCTGACCCCTGAAAAAACTCTATAAACCTACAGGTTGTAAAAATATACCCATGAATGTTGTTGATGCTCATTTGTTGTGGTTCCAATATCTCCAATCTCCATAGGCATAGGCAAATCAACCATGCTCGAAACATATGGGACAGAGCTGTCACCATATTACCCAGAGTGAACCAGTTTTGGTAAGTGAGATTATTTTTTTAAAAATTTAATTTGATTATACATGTAATCCCAAACTCTCAATTCACAATTTTTTTAAGTACGCTTTAAATTATAGTAATTTCAGTCAGGTCAGTTCAGTCTACATTAAATTTGCAACATTCCATAAGTGTTGAAATTACCTAAGAACTTTACCCTGAATACCAAGCTGTAACTATGGTGATTCTTGAGTTTGTGGACAAAATCTTTCAGTTTGACTCTTCTTTGAAAATGAGACATCTTAATCATCAGTTCTTTTCTTTTTTTGTTAATTATTTATTTGCTTTTAACACACATTGCATAAGTTACATAGACTATTCTTAGTTAAATACAGCAGAAACAAAAAGCAGTAACCCATGCAGTGGAAAAAAGAAATTGATAAATTAAACGTACGATAACTAAACAAGAGGGGAAAAATTGTTATTATTGCAAGAAACAAATTCCATCAGGAAAGAAAAAAAATTGTCTTTTGGAATCTGTTCATGTTTGATTTAAAACTATAAAAAATATAATAAAATAAAATACACTGTAGTTTTAAAAAATGCCTTGTCTCAAGTATTTTTTCTCACAAGAACTTTTCATTTTTTTTTCTTACTTTCTTTCTTCACGAGTTCTTTTGCACGACACTTTTTTCCAGTAAAAAAATGATTTTTTGGTCAATCTATGCCTCCGTCAGGTACAAATACACCTACATGGAAGAGATGCTAAGTAATGTGGCTGGTGTACGGCAGATCTTTGAGCGCTGGATGGAATGGGAACCTGATGAGCAGGCATGGCACTCGTATATTAACATGGAACTACGATACAAAGAGACTGACCGGGCCAGAAATATATATGAGAGATATGTAATGGTGCATCCAGAAGTTAAAAACTGGGTCAAGTATGCCAAGTTTGAAGAGCGCCAGTCAAATATAGGTATGGAGTACAACAAGGAAACCTCCTCAGGGGGGTTAGGGGGGGAAGGGGAAGGTTACTCAACAAAATTTTGCATAGGGAGGCCTCACCACAATTAAGGTCCAACTCCTTACCCTTTTTATAATAATAACAATAAACGATTTTTATAGACTCTTTTTTGCAGGCATCCAAAGACGCTTTACAAACCACTCAAAATCTAAAAAAGTAATAAAAAAATATCTAAAAATCATCATCCCAAAGTCCACAGTCACTAAAATAAATAAATGATTCAATTAAAAGCTTTCTGAAAAGATATGCCTTTAGTCTTTTCTTAAAAATGTCAACAGAAGAACTTGATTTTGTGTAAAAAGTCAGCGAATTCCAAAGTCTTGGTGCACAAACTGAAAAGGATCTAAATCTGTAAGTTCTGAAGTTTATAAAATTCATACCATTTTTGAAAGAAGAGATACACTATTTTGTATACCTTTTATTGACAAATGGCACCCCCTTCACAAACTAGTGTACAGTGTTGTATCCTCTTTAACTGCTGTAAATACACTGTCTTTTGTTAATGAATAAAACACTCCACCAGAAAGTTTTTGGTCTTTTTCATCCCCTTAAATTTCTCCTGTCAGTCCTTTTTGATCCATTCATAGACCGCAGTGAAAATTTCCCTACTCTTTCATACATTTCAAGTAGCAAAATCCCTACCCTTTTATACAATGTATACCTGAAGCCTGAAAAAGGTACCTCTTTTGGGTAGAGCCTCCCTTTACAGACCATTTTAGGAAGTACCCCTCCCTCCTAGGAGAAAACTCACTGCCAATTTTTGTAAAATAAAGTTTGCATATTTTAAGTCTGTTTTTTAGATCCCTCAAAATATTTTCCCTTAAGGTAGAGCACTTTATTGCATAAAAATATTAAATATTATTTTATTCCCTCTGTAGTTGGTGCAAGGGATATCTATGAAAGGGCTGTGGAATTCTTTGGAGAGGAAAATGCTGATGAGAAACTGTTTCTTGCATTTGGAAAGTTTGAAGAAAATTGTAAAGAGGTAAGAGCTATATCCATGTACAGTGTAAACAGTACTTGTAACAAATGCGAGAAACTTTCCTTCCAGACTGAAGCAATCTGAGTGTCTTTATTTATGTTTCATTCCACAGCATGATCGTGTAAGAGTGATTTTTCAGTATGCACTTAAAATACTTCCTAAGGAGGAGTGCCAAGTAAGTTTTACAGATCTTTTAATTTTATATTAAGAATAATAATGTACCCTTAAAGTTTTACATCACTCTGTGCTCCCTGGTGAGCTAAAAATATTTCACCAGTTTGTCAAGAGCGAGGCCAAAGTTATTGTGAGACCATTCACCTATTGCAATTTCACTTATCACTTGCATGCATACATTTTCTCTTGCCTGGCATTGTCTTCTGTTTGTTTACAGTTGAGTTTACACCACAGTCCACAGTTATTGAAACCACTCTTTTGGGTCAACGACGGGTAGGAGAGGGAACCTGGGAACAAAGTTTTCTTTTGGGTTTGGGCAGCAAGTCTTGCATAACTTGTCATATAAATTGCCTGTAACCTTTTGATATAACCTAGAAGCAGAAGCACCTGCTACTCTCTGTAACCTTGTAAACCTTTGGACATGAGCCACTTTTTATTGATTTTAAGGTGATTGGGCCAATAACAGAGCCCGTAATTTATTTCCCGTAATTTTTAGGAGCTGTACAAGGCATACACTCAACACGAGAAAAAGTATGGCGACAAGGGAGGCATAGAAGATGTGATAGTCAGCAAGAGGAAGTTCCAGTATGAGGAGGTATGTGTAATAGACCTGTGCAAGGTTAACCCTTACCAAGCCCAAATGCCCTCCATTGAGTAGCACACTGACGGGCCTGAAAATTGTTGTTGTCACTGGACTAAACATACTCTTTCTATTTCTGAAATTAGTATAGCTCTAACTGCTAGTTTTTACCTTGGAATATTTATTGAAAGGTAAGAGAATGATGTAAGTGGAGTTGAGCTCTGATTGTAGAATGAACTAGAAATGTAAATACAATACAATTTCTTTAGTTAGTTTCCTTTTCTTTTTAAACTTTGGGGTAGGGATTGGAGTGTTGGTGCAAGTCAATTGCACACAGAAATCGTGCATTATCGGTGAATAACGCACTGCAATCAGCCAATAAGCTTCCAGAATTTCATGCTCTCAGAGTTTTGAAATTAATGTGTATCCCTTGTATTTTCCAGGAAGTTAAAACAAACCCAAGCAATTACGACGCATGGTTTGACTACCTGCGTTTGATGGAGAGCGAAGCAGAGCCAGACGCTGTACGGGAAGTGTATGAAAGAGCAATAGCAAATGTTCCCCCTGCTGAGGAAAAGCGACTATGGAGGCGATACATCTACCTGTGGATTAACTATGCTCTCTATGAGGAACTTATCGCCAAGGTGAACATAGACTAGAAGCAGTCAGTCTCTCTTTTTCCTTAGTCCATCGAGAGAAACGCGCGGGACACGAAAACGACAACGCGCGTGAGAGAGACCCTCTTATTTCTTCTCGAGCTGCCGCCCTCGAAACAGCTCAGCTCTTTCGCCTTTATTACAGGTCTAGTGGGAGGGGGGGGGGGGGGGGGAGAGGAGTGGTTCCACTATTTTTTTCATCGCTTTCCCAAATTCCTCTTTTTCCAGAAACAATAAAGAAAAAAAAAAACGTGTCACGTGCTTAAATTTTGGTGAATCCCGTTTCCCGTCAAGATATCTTGCGTTTTCCCGAATCCCGAACCGTATTTTGGTCAGTTCCCGGATCCCAATAATACCCTGCCAACTGTTTATTGTAGCTCATATTATGGTCAATTTCTGGTGAAACCTTTAGCTTCACCGTACCCGCTCCCTACTGCTGTGTATTAGTCATAAAAATTCCTAATTTATTGTTTTGGTTCTGTAGGACATGGAACGTACAAGGCAGGTCTATCGCGCTTGCTTGGATCTTATACCACACAAAAAGGTGTAGTATAGTACGATTGTAAGAAAAACCACATCTTCAGGCAACATGTCTTAAATTAACTAGACAATTCTTGTTCGCGAGTAAGAATAGATGTTTCAATGTTAAACAGGTTTCTTTCTTTCTTATTTTTTCTTTCACCGCTACGCTTAGAACGGCTTGGACTCCCACGGTAGCTTACACGTAGTCTGAACGTTTCTTGCCCTCGTGTGAACGCAGTACTTGACAGCTATTGTCGTCTTTTTACAGTTTACCTTTGGTAAAGTCTGGTTGTTGTATGCCCAATTTGAAATTCGCCGAAAAGATCTCAAGGCAGCTCGACAGGCGTTGGTAAGTCGAACACGTAGAGGCAAGAGATTTAAAAAAGACATGTAACTTGTTTCCTGCTCGTTCCAATTTTTGGGGGGATGAAAAAGTCGATCGACATTACACATCTAGTTTGAAATGTCATCTATCTCTTCGCCCCAGACTATCACTCATAGCTTGACATAGCGACCAGAAACTATTTTTAAATCTGAAGGTATGGATTGATAGAGCGGGATTTACCTCACAAGCCAGATAACTTACAATTCATTGTTCTATTGTTTTCAAAACCAAAAAGACTCGGAATTTCATATGTAAACACATTTAAAGTCAACATCATGTTAAAACTGTGTTTAGAACCGTGAAGAAGCAGACTACTGAGTGCACAATGCAGAACGTAGACTGCAAAACAGTCGGTTTTTTTTCTCAAAATCAGTAAGGAAATCGGTAAAGCGTGGTATAAGAGTCTTACACGCGCGAAGCGCGCGAAAATACGGACTGTTTTGCAGTCTATGCAGAACGTGGAAACTAAAATTTCTTCCCCTCTGTTTCTAGGGCACTGCTATTGGTAAATGTCCAAAGGACAGACTCTTTCGAGAATACATTGGACTTGAGTTACAGGTTAGTAGAATTAAAACTGCCGTTCTAACTTTTTATGTGGGTCATGATTTTGGACAAGTTTAAGGTGAATAGGAAAAAATCATTTTCATGTCAATAGCTTCGCACTTTGACTCGCTTTTAAGCCTCTTGTGTTTTGAAGATCTTATGACTCGTAATTATGTCTAATTATTTTACAGCTTCGTGAGTTCGACCGCTGTCGTAAGTTGTACGAGAAATTTCTCGAGTTCAACTCTGCCAACTGCACCACTTGGGTCAAGGTAAACGACGTATTTAAAGCTTTTTGGTCAAATTTGATAAATAGCATTTAAAATGATCTAAGCCAGAAACTCGTCAAAAGTTTTCAAAAGCTTAAGATATTGCTTGTTAGCTTTATTTTAAAATGGTTATTAGCTCTGGTTTAGGTTTCCAAATCATAAGTTACAACCACCTTCCGTTGCCAAATGTCAATGGTTGTCACAATACCAAACTTTGAAGACAGATCATGACCCTTATAAGAACAAGTTATATACAAGTTACATGTAAGGGACCGGTCATTATTTATCGAGAGGGGGGGGGGGGGGGGGGGGGGGGGGGCTGGTGCAAATAAGGGGTGGGTCACCATTTTTTATGCAGAAGTTTAAGGGGGGGTCACAAGAAAACATGCAAATGTATAAGCCAATAAAATGTTGAGCTGCATCCTTATAATTAAATACAGCAAGAGAGGAGAGGACTACTATTAAAATAACTTCTAAAAATCAACATTTATTTCCACTAACTTTGCTTTACTTTGCTTATTTCTTAGTTAATGCATGTCCGATTTTTTATTTTTTTTCTTTGGGGGGGGGGGGGGGTCTGGAAAGTCATGCTTAAGGAGAAGGGTGGGTCAGCAAAAATTAAGCAAGCCATATTTCATATTGCACCAGCCCCCCCCCCCCCCCCCTCTCGATAAATAATGACCGGTCCCTAAGTTATATACAGTTCCCTTGGAGTTAATATACCCAATTGTATAAAATCGGCTCACCCACAACTCCTCAAATTAGATGCGTGAATGTGCTTCTTAATTGGAACAGCGAAACAAACATTAACTTGTTGTTTCTTTCCTGTCCCTTTAGTACGCAGAACTGGAGACCATCCTCGGTGATACCGACAGAGCCCGGGCCCTTTTTGAGCTAGCTGTCAATCAACCGCTGTTGGATATGCCAGAGGTAAATTATAGAGGGCCTCAGGTTTTTTAAAAATCCCTATGAATCTTGTTCAAAATCGTCTTCCTCTAGGAGACGCCGTTGAGAATCACCGAACGTTCTGTTACCTCAGACGCGGAGGCGATATCTCGCGAGTGCTCTTTAATAACTTACTTTTCCGTCTTAAAGGAAAAATTTGTGTTTTATGTATTGAACGTACAGCATCCTCAACTTGTTAAATTGGTATATAAGGTTTATATAAACGTATACGTACTACAACCAAAAAGCTACAAATCAGCTACAAATGCATCTAAATTTCTCGCCAAGACGATTAAACTTTTAAAGGAGGCATTTATATTTGAAGTGGAATTTGTTTTACTGAAATTGTTTTGGGACCGGAGCAAGCAGAAACCTTGTCTTAGTCTAATATTGGCTAAAATGTTTGTAGTTAAACCGGAAGTAGGTTTACGGAGGAGCGCGAACTGAGGATGAGCGGAAATGACGTTTACTCTTAGTCTAAATAATACTTTTTCACTCGCTATTCATGTGTTGCCGTGATCGTCTAGTGGTTAGGACACTGCGTTGTGGCCGCAGTAACCCAGGTTCGAATCCTGGTCTCGGCATTTTTTTTTCTCCTCCTTTTTTGTTTGTTTTTAATTCTTGATCGTTAATTCGACATATATATATTTTTTTAATTCCTCCATCCGTTAGAAAAAACAGAAGGATTTTTTCCTTTCAATGAAATAGTTTTTTGACTGATTGTACGTGGGTACATATAAACGTGGTTTGTCCTTTCGATCTTCACCACACACAGCTTCTAAAATTATTGCATATGTTTGACGCTTAACATTTTAATACTTTATAGGTGTTGAGTTAAATCGTCATTTTCTTTCCTTGGCAGGTTTTGTGGAAAGCTTACATAGATTTCGAAATAAACTTGGAGGAATACGACAGGACGCGAGATTTGTATGAAAGACTTCTGACAAGGACACAGCATGTGAAGGTACGAACCATGTTAACTTTTCGCCAGGGTTTAAAATTTCCGCGAGGCTCCCTTAAAACCTCGTTCAAAATCTAACTCGAACGAGAATACACTTTGTAGGAAACCTCCGCGATCTTGGAGAGTACTAGATGCACCGAGGGCGATTTGTGCGTCTCCCGTCAAATCTGACGAATGTATATTTTTAACTTCGCGGAGGAGAATGTGTTTGTGAAGTAAACTTTCAATGAGGGTTTATTCTCACAAGCAAACCGCGGCTAAATAAACCCGTAATAAACTCTCCATTGTTGAGCCGCCATCTTGAATTGTGGGATAACCGAGGGGGGAGTTGGGGCGAGCTATTCTCATTTCTCGGCACTTCTCTTTTCAGGTGTGGATGAGCTTTGCACAGTTTGAGGCTTCAACAGGAACAGATGAAAGCATGGAACAAGCAAGGTTTGTTAATGGGAAAACTTTTAATTCGTCTTGACTTGTGCAAAGTTTCATAAGTCTATTAGGGCCACTTACTAGCGTAGAGGGTGTACTGCAAAATTATCCTATACACAACGAAATTGAGATTAGCCTGTTCCAGGCTTTTCCAGATAGTAGAGCGCGGGAGAAAAATTCAGGAGGAAAAAAAAATTGAGGGGAGAATAACCCTAACACCCCCTCGTCGCCCCCCGTTTTCCCGTTGTACAATTTAACTCGTTCCCCACGCGTGAAACGCCTGGAACAGACTAAATTGAGATAAGTAACAGTGATAGCTTCAGGATTGTTGGATACTAAAAGGAGCGAGGCCGACATCCAGACACCTTGACCGGCCAGTCAATAAAGGATTGAGAAAGGCCAAATTATAGAAAATGCTTTCTTTGAAATCATTATCGATTAGAACACAGGATTGCTTCAGCTTGCCCGCCGGCGAAAATAGGTGCATCGTCGCTATTCAGTTCTTTGGAGTTGTTTTTAAAAGTGATAACACTGTCAACATTATTGCCTGCCATGAATCAGTACCGGGTATAAAACGGTGACCGATTAAATTTTTCAAACTGCAAGCCTCGTGGTAGAACAGAGCAGGGGTTCTGAAATCTTCAGCCTAGTTTTCATACAATTTCCGTGGCCTGGGTTGCTCGAAATATGATTAGCCAGGGTTAGTTACCATGGCAACTCAGATCAGGCTTTTAGTTAACCCAAGGGTAGAGTTGACCGAACTTCAAACAACTCGGCCCTAATCGTCTCGATCTTCTGAATCGTCCCAGAGATCTTTGGAACGATCCAGCGATACCAAGGTTTCCATTTAATCTCTTTGCCCACTTGCGGAGATCAGGAGCGCGCGCTTCGCCAATCATTCTTGAAATTATGTTTCTATTTCTTCAAGAGCTATAATCTTTTCCTGAATCCTTTTATTTGCTTCAGGAGTGTTTTTGAACGTGCTGACAAGTCGCTTAGAAATGTAGAAGAAAAAGAAGAGCGGGTCATGCTGTTAGAAGCGTGGAAAGATTTCGAGGTATTTCATCTTTGTCTTATGCCCATGTGCCACCTATTGCCTCTCTCGTTCGCGCGGGCCTAAATTTCCCCTCCCTCCCCCTCTGTTTCGCCTGTCAACCTCGGTCGTTTCGATACAAGTTTATTCAGTCGACTTGTAAATTGTTTCAAGTACTTGGCTTAAGGAACGAAGAATATTCACCCAAAATGTTTTCCTGTTCACACGGAAGCTATACTTGAAGTGATCGACATTTTTGTGCAATTTCACTGCTTGAGTTTGTATCGAAACGACCGGTTATCCCAACGCAGTCGTACTGAATCGGTGTGATACTGGTTCCTCTGTGCAAGTCAAATGCTGTCTTAATGTTTTAGACTGAACACGGAAACGACACATCACAAGAAAGAATTAAAAAGAAGATGCCTCGGCGAGTAAAGAAACGAAGGAAAGTCCAAACAGACGACGGGGTAGGGGATATAATTTCATTTCAATTTGCTTGTCTTTTTGCTATACTTGTTGCTCACTAGTCTGCGAGCAAGCTGTCCATTTCGAGTGTCGCGAGAGACCGCATGCTCTCGCGTGACTTCTTGCATAATGGGGAGCTTCCTCGCAGGCTAATTTTCAAACACTTCTTTGTTGCTCGGGCCCTTCCTGTCTTCACAAATTTATTGGACGATTATGAGCTAAATAAACCCTTGTAATTTCGTCAGAGGATACTCCTTATTGTGTGAAAGGCACTACACTACACTAACAGAGTTTCTGTCATATTATCTACTTGTCTATAAACTGTTCATTTTTTCCCGGGAGAACACTTGAGCGTTTTTTGTTTTCACTGAAAAGATACATCAAGTTCCGTGTGCACCTACACCTTCTGTTAGAGCATTCCACAACAAAGTTTACTTCGTTTATCTGCCAGTCTGCAGTCTGCGTTTGTCGCAACCGCACCTTCTTTTGAGGAGTAAACTTTCTGTCTGTTTCGTTTGCAGTCTGACGCTGGCTGGGAAGAATACTACGACTACATTTTCCCCGACGACGAGGCAAGCATGCCGAACTTTAAACTTCTCCAAATGGCTAGGCTTTGGAAAAAGCAGAAGGAAGCCCAAAATGAACAGTAACACTAGTCGCTACTTTGTACAGAACGGTCAGCGTTTCGATAATAAAAATATAATAACCCTCGCTTCATTCGTTCAATGTTTGTTACCGTCTATCGAACGTGGTAAATTATTGAAAATGTTGTGTTTGTAGCCAAGTAGTGGTGGACTCAGGCATTTCTTCTTTTTTTAGTTGCCAGAATTGTTCGCAATACTAACGCAGGAATGTTTTGTTGAATAAAAAGAAAAATAAATTCATCAATTACAAAATATTAGTAAACTTTTTAAACGCACGTGCTGAATGCTGTCCCGATGGTACGTGCGGCATGGTTTTTTTAGCGCACGTGCAAACAAGTTGTTTTGCTGTAAATAAAACTTTTCAAAATGTTTTCAATACTAGTTAAACAGGAAGAATAATTTCATTAGTTTGAGCGGCATCAGTTTTCTAGGACAATTCGGCAAAATTAACTGTTGAACGTTTTAACCGTATTCAACTGTGAAATTTTAAATGGTGTAAAAAAAATAACCAACCTTTATCTAAAAACAAAAGCAGTTTAATTCACTACTAGATTGGTTTTCCTTTTCAAAGTTACCCATAATTAATAACATAATCGTTGTTTCTTAGAAACCCATAAATTGAAAAGTACCTTTCATTTTTTCCGAGCTTAAAAAGTCTCAATTTATATTTCTTTTGGTGACATACTAATATAATTAATTTAAATATATATGTTCGGATTGACCTTTTTATATATTATAGTATTTTACAAATAATCTGCCAATAGCTTGAACTGAGTCTTTCTTAGTACAACTTTGAGCAGTAAACTTCTCTTTCTATAGTATGTGAACCGGAAAAACTCACCTTACTTTCTACTCTTTCAAATAAAAAAATAAATAGCTAGATTTGTATCTGTAAATATAATTTCTTTTGACGCAATTCAAAGCGTCCTTGGCCCTCTCTGATTTTACTTAATTCTTAAATTAATACTGTCTACTGGTGTAAATTTGCACTCAAAGTTAGTCCGCTTGCAGGCTAACATGAATCTGCAAGATTTTTATGCAAGTCTATCGAAACGAATGGTCAACGCCTTAACAGCCTAAAGCGCGAGTAAACACGCTCGTTTCGCTTTTTTCGTGGAGAAGCGACTGTTTTGCTGTCTTGGGTGCATAAAATCTGGAGACAGATAATCCTCCTCGTTTAACAACTTCTTTGTTCCTGAATCGCTATTTACGAAGAAAGAATAAATGAATCCCCAGACTCATCTCTGTCCATGTGGCACCTATGCTTCGAGTGTCCTACTACATAAGCCTGCGAGCAAGCTCTCCGGAGCAACTCCGGGGCCCTCTAGCGGCGGGACGGGAAAAGGAAGGACAGCTTGTCTCTGGAATTTGAACATCTGCTTCGCAAAAGTCGATGCGAAATGCTGATTGGCGGAGATGACATTAGTAATTAAGTCATTACCCTTGGCACGTGTTTTTCAATGGCTGCGGCAGCACTTGGCAAGTTAACCGGTTTAGTTTTTGAAAAAACCCGGTAAAAAATTATTCGGAGCGTAACCTGGTTAAAAGAGGTTAACCGGGTTAATTTTTATCACCGGCCGGACTCAATTTAGACTTTCACAAAGTTAGTCAATGTTGCGCGGTTTTGTTTTTTCACTCGCTTGGGTCCCTCATAACGCTCGCCTCAGAGTGACTGACAAAATTTGACCCCGTATCACTGATAAAAAGAGTTTGACTTCTTAAAAGTTTTAACTCAATTTTGTTTATAAGAAAGAAAAACTGAACTTGGGGCAAAAGAAGTAATTTTCGAAACGGTTGTGCTTCCGTGCATGATAAAGCCAAAATTTGGAACATTCTCACGCGTGGGCGGAGATGATTGACTGATTAATAACGTTAACCTGCGTTAAACTACCTCGCGAGGTGGTTTAAAAAAACCTAACCTGGTTAATAAAATCTTTTGTTATTGCTTAATTTGCATAACCCGGTTAAAACTCGGTTAAGACTGAAGACAACCCGGCCGCACTCGCTGATCTTTTAAACCAGTTAACTTTAATTAGTTAATTGGAAATAACTCGGTTAAGTTCCCTAGTGCGGCCGCAGCCATTTGTTTACATTCGCGCTCGATGCCGCTTCGCCCTGATTGGCGGAAATCTGACAGCTTAGTCGACGAGGAGCCACAGGGGAATTGGAGATGGAATTCAAATACCAGATACGTAGCTGCATGCTTTCTTTCCTTTTCCCGCCCTGCCGCCAGAGCGCACCGGAGAGCTTGCTCGCAGGCTATACTACATTATAGACTGGTAAAAAGTCCTGTCGCTAGCTGTTCAAAAGATGGATATCGCTATCCTTTTATTAATCGGGGCCTGGACAACAAACAAAAGTGATATCAGATACCAGCGACGCCAAGAAAAAGCAGCAATTTTAAAGCTACGTTAACACGGTACAGGACGAAGTTTCGACCGGTTGAAAGTTCCTGCGCTCACACGGAACCACGCTAACAGTACGAAATTTAAACGCCTAGCTGTTGAAATTTCCGTGAGAACGGAGCGAAAACATTGAACGGTCCCGTATGAACAAAACGTTTGATTGAATTTTTCAGCAGGTGGAAAACTCGTGCTGCGCCGTGTGAATGTAGCATTAAGAGCTGTTTCGTGTTGGAGGCAAACTGGTTGATGTTCTGCTTGTGGCTCACCAGTATCCAAGGATAGTCGCGCGAGTAAACACAGAGCACGCAAGACAATCGGCCCCAGTGCCCGGGATTTTCGCAAAATGACCGTAGCCTATCTAGCTTACACCCCGTTTGTCCTTGAATGGGTCGCTGATTACACCACTGGTGAAACTCTGACGTGTGACTGCAAAGAGGAGAGAGTGGTAAGATACATTTAACTCGACACTTACTGTATGAAATTTTCAATTAATTTTGGTATAGAGTGTTCGTTACATGACGAAACGGCGGCCATATTGATGTTCGAAAAAATCCTGTGGGAGTTGAACTCTTTACTTATGTAAACGCTTTCTTTTGTTCCAATGAATTTGCATAGATGCGGGTTTTTTATATACATGTATGCAACTACTTAAACCCATATTCAAGGGAGCCGTGGTAATGCTGTAACCACAGGTGACCCGGGCTCACTATTTGTGTCACGCACGGGCTTCATATAACATGAGTAAAAATAGAGAACATATGGGGCGAAGTTTAGGTCTGGAAATTTGCAAGAAAATGGAAACAAAAATCGATGAAACTTACCATGTGGCGAGTTGTTGTTAACCCGAAACTTTCTGTGCATATAGAGGACAACAACAACTCGCCACATGGTAAGTTTTATCGATTTTTATCTCCATTTTCCTTCTCCAATAAAAATAACCGCACTAATTTTTCAGGTGAAAAATAGTACAATGGAGCTTTCTGGGTCCAATATTACCCACCCCAAGCAGATTTCTTGGTATGTACCCAGTCTCTCCCGTCATGTTCTCGGCCCACCACCATTCCCTCTCGGTCGCGTCTCCTCGTTTTAGTACCATTAGCTCTTCACCGCACTCAAAGCTCAACTCATCTTGCTCGTCAGCTGCGTACGAATACAGCGCACGAACGCGACCGTTGTTACTGATACCAAAGTTTTCTTGCAGATCTGGATAAGACAGAAAGAATGATTTGGAAATTACGTCGAACATTATAGCCTCAAACAAAGGCGTGTTTAATCAATCGGTTTTGTCACGCCATCCCCGCTCTGGAATGAGCGAGAAAATAGAATTGGATGACCTTACGTAAGTCGGTGGTTCAACAAATAAGGTATGTTTGTGATTGAAATCTTGAAAGTTCAATATTTTGCATCTCATATCTTGAAATGTCAAAATTTTGCCGGTTAAATCTTGAAACTGCAAAATTTGTCACGTATTGAAATTTAATTTTTGGCATGTGAAATCTTGAAATTTCAAGATTCGGTAACTTACTTGTAAACCACTCTCCCTCCCTGCTCTTGTTTAAGTCAACATGCAATAATCCTACCATTGTTTCGGGAAGGAAATAACCATGAGATAAGTGGGGAGGAGAGGGATCCGACCCCCCCCCCCCCCAAAAAAAAAATTATTATTGAGTTCTTCGGGCCTCAGTCTGGTCTAAAAATAGGGGGGTGGTGCCGGGCCCCCTGGGCTTCTCCCCTGGATCCGTCACTGGGTTTTCCCCGACTGATCCCAGTCAAACGTTGAACACTCTATCATGCTTACCGTTCAAGTATGACATGCAGTTTAAGTAACCCGGTTGACCGCGCTCACAACACTGAAGCGGTGTTTTCTTTTCCAGCGAGGTGACGGCTAGAATACAGGCTCCATGTTCAACAAGGAAGCGCACAATGTCTGTCGCATTATTGGCGGCTGCGCAGTGCAGAGCGGTCCTGCGTGTAAAAATGTGGGGATCAATTTAGATTTCTGGGAAAACTGCCCACCTACCCCTCCCCCAGGCCAACATTAACACTTACTTCTCACTTAAAGCAAAATGTTGGCTTAGGGGAGGGGTAGGTGGGTATTTTCCCAGAAACTTAAATTGTTAACTCGGTCACTCCTAGCCTGAGTATCAGGCCTTCCTTAGGGGATAGGAAAGAGGAGATTTTAGAGGGTAGGGGAGAGGGGAGCATTGCTCTTCCTCTCCTTCCCCCAGAAAAGCCTGATACTCAGCTAATTCCCTCCCAGAGTCAATTATGCCGGCCATGTTGTTCTAACGTTTTTGGTCCGTGAATGAAATCCTGTGGCATTACTATTCACATGAATGTTACTGAGAGGTACTCTGAAGTTTGGTTCTAAATTTTGAGTCTCTGGATGCATTTTAAAAGAAGCACCATTTTATGACCAAATTTAGGGTACTGTACTTTCCTATGGTACTGTTTATTATGCTGTACAAAGTGGTACTAAGGTCTGAGTATGTGAATAAAATCCTGTGGGGTGACAATTCACATGAAAGCTACTGAGCAGTACTTTCCTATGGTACTGTTTATCAAGATGTACAAGCTGGTTCCAAGTTTCGATTCTGTAGATGAAATCCTAAGGGGTGACCATTCAAAAGAAAGCTACTGAGCAGTACTTTCCTGTGGTACTGTTTATTATGCTGTACAAGGTGGTTCTAACTTTTAAGTCTGTGGATAAAATCGTACAGTGTGACCATTTAAATGAAAGCTACAGAGTTGACATACCACCCATGTGAATCCTGAGAGTTGATATCACAACCGTATTGCACGAGACATTTCACCACTTCGTCGTGACCTGCGCAGACAGCATTGTGAAGAGCCGTGATTCCATCGCTGTTGGGCTTACTGGGGTCATCCACCTTTGTAAATAAACAGAACTTAACAAAACGTTAAGTGAAAAGTGGTGGAGACATTGGCGAACCCTGCACGCGAGCAAGCTCTCCATTTGGAAAATAACGCGAGAAGTCAAGTACGGGCGGCACACGATAGGAGACACGAGGGCGAAGGGTGCGTTCGTTTGCGGCTTGCTTCGCCCACCACTTGAAATGAAGGGCTTGGGCCTTGCTCGCAGGGTAAAAATGGCGGGGAGAAATTACCAACGAATACTAAAGTGTTCTAAAATGGTCAGGCAACGAAGATGGAGCGAAATAAGCATCAAATTCCTGGCATAGTCCAAAAAGGCTGCAAGGGAACTTACCGGAAGGATGTGCCTGAGCACTCAGTCCAGCGGAGAAAATGAAGGGGTGGGACGACAGAGGGAAGAGGAAGCCCCCACCGGGATGCCTAGTCTAGGGAAGGAGGCAATTACTAACAAAGGAGCATCTACCCAGTGAAAAGGCTGGTGAGATTTCAAGTGATGGCTTTGAAGGAACGTCTATTCATTAAGTCCTGACAACATTCTTGTGTTGGGAAGCGAGTTAGCATGGTTACGTCAAACTGAAAACATGGAAATAGTGCTCCTAAGTTTCCTCAGTTACTTCACAACCAATTTTGACACAAAGTAATTTCCTCACCTCTCCAACAATTTGCTTGACTAGTTCCAGCTCCCCCTCAACCGCCGCATCTAAGAGCACTGCATGTGGATCGAGGCTGACGTGCCGCGCCTTCTTTTTCCTATCCGCCTTTTGCACATTCTCTTGACTTACCTCAGGGGATTCTCTTACAGATTCGCTTTCCTTGGAGAATACTTCGTACCTTGGTGCAGTGTCTTCAGTTGTCTTTGATACTGAAGGATTTTTATCTGGTGGCTGGTCTGATATGGGGGAATAACTTGACCGACTGATAGGTGCTAAACCGGTATCTTTGTTTAAAACTGCAGGTTTTAACAAACCATCACTAGGAAGCTGGTCTGACACAGATTTGATTGCCTGCCTCAAATACGCAACTGCATCTCTCCCACCCAAACTATTGGCTTCTGCATCGTCTGCTGCCTTTCCTGGTGAATATTTTCCCGTTAAAGCCTCTTCCCTTGTCCCTCCTTTTTCCGAATTACTGTCCACAAGAATTCCTTCTACTGGTTCAACACCATTGATTTTTTCACCCAATATAAACGAACTTTTTAATGCAGACTTTTCCTTCTGAACAGTCGAGGCATTGTTTTCATCTGTAGCTGGATTTTGCACCAAGCTAACTTGCCCAGCCTTCACCTTATCTGCAGTTACCAGGCGTGGTCGATCGCTTTCGGAATTTAACCCACCATTTCCAGAGAATAGACCCTCATTTTCGACACTTACTCGGTCATTTTCGGAACCATGACAACCGCTACTGGAATTCATTTTTCTGGGACCGACAACTTTCGATGCAGTAACTAACAGTCCGGATGATTTAGCGATCGATTCGCCACTTTCCTGTGAACGTGCTGCGTCCTCTTTTGTCTCCGCAGCTTTACGACTTCGGCTTGACAGCCGTATGTTAAACGATGAAACAACTTGTTTCACATCGTTAGACCCTGCAAGATTTCTTGGTTTTTGCCTATGCCGAGTTTTCCTTGTTTCCTCGGAACAAAGATCTGTTTTATCATTCTCTATCCAGCTGTTTGAAGTCGCAATTTCCTTTTCACCGTTATTAACTTGAGAGATCTCCTCACCGGGATAGTTGCTCATCAGCGACTCTTCAATTTCAGGATAACTCGGACCAGTGTCTCGTTTCATAAACTTTGGTCGTTTGCTCGTTGGAAGTGGCGAAAGCTTCTCGGGAATATCCGTGGCGGTCGAAGAGAAAAACGTGGCAGATGGGGTAACTGTTACCCTTGTGAGAGAAGATTGACCACGAACGGACACCGAGTTGGATATGACCGGAAGGAGGTGGGATTGATTAGCCGAAGCGAGATCACCTTGTTGTTCGGCAGATAGTTTCTTTGCTCGATAGGATATCGGTTTTAAAGTCAAAGGAACAAGCTGTGATTGACCAAAACTAGGCGTAACATGGTTATCTTTTTCAGGGACCTTTGCGTTATCGGTCTCGTCTTTTTCCTTTGACGGTGTGGAACTCGCAGACGACACTACTTCCTCTCCGTTCGGAATAAAATCGTCCACACTAGGAGAATAAAATAGCACTTTCGATTCCGACGCGTTAATTTCAGTTTTTTTCATGTTGTCCTGCACTGTAAGTTCCATCTTTTCCCTTGAATCTTCAATAGGAGTGGTCAAATCCACTGAAGGCAAACTAGAAGAAGATAAAACCTTTCCAGTTGGGATAGGACTATTTGCGCTAACAGAATTATGCGGCAATCTCGGCGAAGAAGTTTTCTGTTCATCTTTCAGCAGGTTATTCTTGGAGGAAAACTGAGCCTTAAGTTTTGACTCCCCAGACGTCGCTATCATACTTTCGAAACTCTCATTAGATGAGAATATCACTTCTTCACCTGTCTGACCAACGTATTTTGCTGGCAGTCTCGATGGAGGTATATTCTGTTCAGGTTTTCGCATCTTGTTCTCCAGTGAAAACACAGCGCCCTTCTTTGTGTGTCTGAATGGTACTATTACATTTGATGAAACAGGACCAGACAAAGTCACCACCTCTGTTTTCTGAATAAAGCGTGGCACGCTAACAGACTGTGGTAACCTTGAAGTAGATGCGCCAAGTTCCTTCTTCTGGGCGAGATCCTTTACCACAAATTCCCTTTTCTCTTTTGTTTGTCCCGAAATCACCTCCTCCTCTACTGTCTGAATAAAACCAATTCTGCCAGAAGCATCTTGTGACAATCTCGATGCGTTGGTATTTAAGTAAGTTTCCTTTCTGTCACCGTTCAATAAAGACTCAGTTTTCCTGTGCTCTTTCGCGGATTGGTCTTCATCGTCTCCTTTCAACATGGTTTGTGATACCCCAATAATGTCCTGGTTTAATTTACCAGCAGAAATATTTTGATACCGAAGTCTAGATAACTGTATCTTGCCAGTTTTAGCCGTATCCTTCATTGGTGTTACGTGCTCCGAGCTAGGTTCTTTCACATCATTACCTCGACAACCATCATCACTATTATCACCATGGTTACTTCTAGGTACATCACGTGATTTACCTGTTTTGCCATCATCTTTGAATTTGGTTCCAGCTCTTGAGAAATCCAGCAACGTTGGCCACACAATAGAATCCACATTTTCGTTCCTAGTGGGTAACCCTTCTGTCTTAACTTGATGAAGAGAAAATAACTCGCTGCCTAATGCGCCTGTCGCATCAAAACCTTCGCGACTACCCTCTGTTTCGGCTTGTAACGACTCCAGATTTTTAGCTTTGTGAGGTCCTTGAAAATCTTGTAAAGGCAACGCACGGCCATCCAAGTTCGCGTTTTCGTATTTCACTAACCCGTGAGCGTCTGTAGATTTCTCGGTTTTCTTTACAACGCCGGTAAGTGCAAACATGGCCGCCTTAGGAGAAGCGGAATTAGAAGAGGCGGACGAGATGGAGGAGAGTGATGATGGTGAGCTTAGTCCGGAGTTGTCCCCCTCATCACTGGGCGTGGTCCGCCCTGAATTCAGCGATGGCGTTTCAGATTGAAAATCGGGTTCACTTGAAATTTGTTTAGTATCTAATGAATGCGTAGCTACAGTCGAGCTCTGATGGCGATTATCGCGTTTGGTCTTTGAATCTTTGACATATGGCTTTGCATCAACGCGCAAATTACTCAAGAACTTCTTCTTTTCATTTTCATCATATCCTGGTCTTTCAGGGGAAGACGATTCAGGTGTCTCTACTCCTTCCGGGTCCACGCGCTGCGGGGAATTATTTACAATCTTCCCAGGCGTAAAATTGTCTTCCGTAAAATTGGTCTTGCTATTTAATAGCCTATCGGCCACCCTACGACGCTTTCCACGATTTTCAACGGCGTTCGCCTCGAAGCGTGACTTGAGCGCGGTCACGCGTGACACCCTTGGTGGCCCAGGCCCCTCAGTGAGATCCTCAGTCGAAGACTTGCTACTTGCGTGACCATCTGAGACTTCCTCTTCAACTTCAAGTAACGTTTCTAGCTTGCCGGAAGTTCGAGAACGGGATCGAAAGGAACTAGATGCGGCTGGGGCACTTGGGTTGGAATCCGCAGCGTCACTTTTGTTCGTCCTTTTCGCAAAGTTAGAAAGGTTACTATAATCCATTTCCACGAAGTCCAACTCCCCTGGAGGGGATGGTAAGGAGGAGCTTTTGTCATGGCTATGGTTATGGTTAATGAAATTGTTTCGCGACCTTTTCTGTCTCAACTCTTCCGTGTACTGGTCAATTTGAGCATCGAGCTCGAATAGTTCCTTGTGTTTTTCGGCCAGAAGTTGTTTTTGTGCCTGGATCTGAACGCTTTGTTGGTGATTCAACTCATTCCGGGTCTACAAATAAAGAACAAGAATTCCCCGATTAGATAAAAGAAAATACGTTTACTATTAATAAAGCAACAGTGAAAATGACTCACAGAAGTTTGTGCCATAAGCAGGTGAAGCATGATCGTCCGGGTGAACGTAGTCCTGAATAGGACTGTTGTTGTTGACAGTGACTGACGTTTCGACAACCTGTGCGGTAGTCATCTTCAGAGTCAAAGTGGTGAACTGATTGGTCAATTCGGGCGCGATGTTATTGGTCGTCTGTTAGTGAAACCGTGATACTATTGACTATGAAGACTCTGACTGTCATTGATGCGTTCATATGGATAAAACAGAAACTAAGGCCTCGTCCACACACAGATCCGGGCATTTTTTAAACTGGATAATTTTTTACTTGAATCCGTGTGGACCGGGCCTGTAACCCCAGGGGAGGATCTCCCCTGTAAAAGTGATGGGGTTGCTCTTCGGAAAATTTCGAGAACACTCCTAAAAGGTACCATAATCTTGTTTTATGGGCGTGTGCCAAATTCATTTCCACCCCTAAGAGGTACCAATTCAACAACAACAAATTATATAACTGGCACTGCAAGTTTTAATGGTAATAAAGATAAATTTAGAACACTTTCTTCTCAAGGACTTTCTGAAAATATTGTCATAAATCTTTATCCTAATTATAATAAAGCGTATCATTTTTAACAGAGTTCTTAACAACTGTGGCAGCGGTAATTTTAGGTTTTAGCACCCTAAGCGGTACCACTCCAAAAATTTTAAACTCCTAGTACAACAAGCACCCCCGCCACTTTTATAGGGGAGTACCCCCCGGGGCCTTTAACCACCCTGGAGAGCCATTTAAAAAACAGATGCGGTTTCGTTGAGTCTATCCACTGGGTTCGTGTAGACGGAAGGCTGATTCGTGTAAAAAAATATGCGGTTTAAAAAAATACCCAGATTCGTGTAGAGGAGGCGTAAGTGAGCGCTTTTTCGCACCCTGTTATGTCCAACGGAGGCGGAAACATAATTTAGTAAATATAGCTACCTCCTCAAGGCTATAATACTTGCGTTATTGTTGTCTCAATAAGTTCAAGTATCACGCCTTCTCACCATAAGTTCTTTCCTGAGTCTTTCCAATTCTAACTGTTGATGCGTTTTCTCTCGGCTGGGTGAAGTTTGAGACCACCCCTGTCTTTGCTTATCAAGCTGTTGTGTAAGACTTTCTACCTTGGCGACGGCAATGGCCAGTTCTTTTTCTTTTTCCATGAAAAGGGAACGCACACTTTCCAGTTCCTCGGCTAACGCAAAAAAAAGCAAAACAAAACAAAACAAAACATCACGGTTACAGTTTTTCATTAACAGAGTGACAAAGGTTGCTATAGTTTAATTTTACATCATTACTCTTTGTGATTGGTTGATAAATCTCGCGCCATTTTGGTTTGTCCCCCAATCGAAACCAACTTGGGCGTGTTTGCCGGGTTTTGAAGCAGCTACACATAACGCGGCGAGCTCTGATTGGTTATGGTTTGTTAATATCTTGATTAGCCATAGTGATTGTCTTGATTAAGTCTGATGACACTTAACGAATTGCACCTTTCACTGTTGAAGAGGCTAAGAACTGGCCAACAAAAAAGGCGGACGTTTGATTAAACAAAATGTTCTCATCTCGAAGTATAGTCAAGGACTATGTAACTAAGGGTTATCGCCCAGGGTCGAACCTTGACAAAATTTCACTAGTCATAAAATGCATGTCTAAAATCATCTCTATGAAAGTGAACAAAAACGTGGGTTTAAATCTTCACTTGTCCCTTTACGAGCAATTGTGCCCTTACGAATTAAAACAGATAATCGCGTCACATGAAACTACGGCAAGAGAGGCTTCATTTGAATGGTCTCACCAACAGTTTCTCAAAAGCTAAAACTAATTTTTATGTCTTCAAGGACTACACCCTTGTAATAGTTATAGTACAGGGTTTGAAGAATGTCCTGGCCGGTCGTCAGGGAGGTACATTTTCTTTTTGAGCAAGTAATTTTTTCACCTCACTTGTCCAATGGGCAAAGCTCCATGAAAGTCATCTGTTTACTAAATCATGAGAAAGCTTTAGATTCTGAGACGAGGTCGAATACGAGTACGACATTTTCTCAATACTGAGAGCCAGCCTCATTTGGCGGGAAAACGAGATAGCCGTCGTCATTCTACTACGAGTTTTAGCGAGAGTGTCGAAGTGGTGGAAACAAGTCGTCAAATGTAAGAAGTTTTATCATCTTGCTATCGGGATTCAAAGTGTTGGAGCTGCTTATCCAAAAGACAACCTGGAATTCAAGCTTTTTTCCTACCCTATTGGCACAGTAAGCCAGATAATACAAGCACGTCAACGTAAAGAATCATTTCCGACATACCCAAAGCACTGTTGCTGAGTTTGTAAGAATCGACCTGATCTTGTACTTTCCGTAATGCTGTGAGCTTCTCGCCTTGTTCATCTGCTTTGGCCGTTAACTGCTGGAGGTACGGGTTCTGAAGTCTCTTTTGTGACTTTCGCTTCATTTCCATAAGCTGTATTTGCTTCGTCTTAAGTTCTCTTTCTTTGGTTATGATCTCTTGTTGCTGTCTTGCAGCAAATTCTTTCAGTTCATCAACAGAGATTCTACTTCCACCCAAAAGCTGAAGAAAAAAAAAAGGAAAAAGTATTAATTGAAATTATTAAAGGCTATAGGGAAAATCATTCTGCTGTACAGATGGGTTTTTTCCTCTCAGCAATTGTTTTAAGAAAAATAATGAAGAACACGCTAGCACTCCTTCCCAAACGAAAATCTCTGCAGTACAGTCAAAGCCGATTAATATGGAGACTGAACTGAGGGGGTCATAGAAAGCGTCCGTATTAACAGAGTTTTTTGTATTAAGCAGGTTGAATTTAGAGAAAATGTAAGAGATTTCTTTCCCCAGGGTCAAAGCAAACTGTTAGTAATAATAGGATATCCATAAAGCCGGGTTTGACTGTAAGGACAAATCTCCTCTTCACGTTCCACAAGTCCAGTCCAATTTCTCTGTACTTGTGAAATCCAGGTTGCTCAGCCAAAAAGTTGGGAAAAAAGATTTTCTGGTCACCCAAAAGAAAACATAGAGTACTGTAAGTGATGGGGGGGGGGGGGGGGGGGGATGCACCATGTCCTTGCTAGAGCACAGCTCTGTATAATGGTCAGCATCAAACATTAGTAAAATCCAACTAGTGGTCTATTATCAATGCAGCATTCTGATTGGTTGAGCTACTACTAGGCTATATGTTATAGCCTTTGAAAACCAAAACAATGGCGGCTGAATTGTGTTTTGCTAGCTAAAGTTGTTTTGTGAAATGAGGAAATGATCATCGCAGTAAACACAATCTATGCAACTGCGCAAAGAAGCCTGAAAAAAAATTCAGGACTTCAACGGGGTTTCAACCCGTGACCTCGCGATACCGGTGGGATGCTCTACCAACTGAGCTATGAAGCCACTGACGTTAGGAGCAGATAAATTGTGGGTTCATATGCTTCCGGGAGAGAAATGAGTGTTAATGATATAAGAAATAAATCATATGTGAACTGCAGAAATGAAATGAAATCAGGAAATGATTGTCAATCTTGATATTTTTGACCAACTAGTTGGACTTTACTAAAATAATAAGTCAATATTGTCAATAGCCCATTCGGCATTCGGCCTAGTGGGCTATTGACTCAGAGCCCATTCAGGCTCGAGGAATATTATTGTTAAATACTATACTTAATATTTTGATTAAGTGAACTGAAATGCTCTTACTACATCTCTGGAAAGTGGCACTTCCTTTTTGAACCCATTGACTTTGTGGCTTAATTCAGGTCCTATGTTAAAGAAAAAGTAAAATTTACAAATTAAGATGAATTTTTAACCCAAACTTGGTTCAGTCTTATTATTCCCTGAGGAGCTATGGCTATACTAGTGGAAATGAGGGAAACGGAAACTCAAAGCAGACTTAGTAGGCCATTTCTTAGTTCAAGTTGAAAGACTTTAATAGGGGTGATGAATGGTTCATTAAAATTTTTAACTCCTCGCAAAATTTTACCTTTGCTCAATTTGCTCGTGCTCCCCAAATTTTTGCAGTTGCTCGCAAGCTCGCTTTCTTGTCAGTATTGCTCGAGTAAATCCTTCTTTGGGTTAAAGTAAATGTAATTCTGTACGATCAAACGCGACTGTAATTGGTTAGATCTCGATAAGGTGTCACTCAAACTAGCTTCAAAGAACTTGGCGCGCTCTAAATTAAAATCCCGTCTTAAAATATTTTCTGTTTTATTCTAAAGAAGAGGATTTCCATATGGATTGCTGCAAGCGGAAAATATTAGAAGTGCTCGCTGCTCGCAGGTTGTACTCTCTAAACTGCTCACTGCTCACAAAGCAAATTTTTTGTCTCTGCTTGTGCTCGCCAAAAAATCGCAGTGTACAGCATGCTCGCAAATGCTCGCAAAGACCATTCGTCACCCCTTTTAATGAGCTTTATTTGAATGTGACCAGGCAACTTGGCAAATAATGGGCTATTCCGCCAGAAGTTAAATTCATCAGAGGATTGGGCGAGGGGGGGGGGGGGATTAGACAGAGAACAATCACAGGGCCTCAAGTTTGGAGATCAGCCTTTCACTCACTGGCAAAAGGTAAGTGAAAATAGAGAGTAATTTTAACACTTTCACTTCAAAAATAGCCCAAGTCAAATTTCGACAAAATCTCCAAATTTCGTTTGGTAAAATATGCTGGAAAGCAAATAAGACTAAGTGAATCTACTTACAAAGACCATTCACATCAATGGTCGCACCACAGGATTTCAACAATGAACTAAAATCTTACCATTCAATGCTTGGGTAAAAGCTGGCGTTTCTTCTCTGCGGTGAAGGTAAAATTTCACATCTTCCAGATCACTGCCCCACTCTAGCAGAGTGGTAAGGATAGATTCATTATCAGGCACAAGACGCTCTTTGAAGGAAAATAAACACAAATTCAACAGGTTACAGATGTATTTGGTAACCATAAAATCTTGCATCATATGATAATAATTATTTGAAGGACCAACAGTCTAAGAAATGGATGTTTTTGTAAGGTTATTGTTCCCTTAGCGACATACATGTAAACCATAAGCATGATATTCCTTATCACTGTATAGAGCAAGGTCTGAGTCACATAGAATAAAAATTTATTATTACAGAAAACTACACAGTTTCAATACTTGTAAACAATGGAAAATTAATTTGCACACCAGAGTACATTGTATGAACATGCTTGAATACAGACACCATCAAAGATTGCCTATGTCTGCACAGCACACTGGTAAATTCAATGACCCGTATTTTACAAAGAGCCTAGTCGACTGCATCATACTATTATTGCAGCTGTATGTGTCACCATAATTTACACAAATTAATGGCTTTTTGTTGTTGTATTTGTGCATAATAATTGGTGTAGGCAAAAATAACAATGATACACATTTAGCAAAGTCACAATTAAACCACAGTCTAAACGACAAACTGATCAGTTAGCAAAATGAGGCAGTACTTTAACTGAAAAACACCAACAAGACAATGAATGGTTCTCAGCTGGCAAAGAGTATTTGTGGAGGCTGCATTGCAATTTTTTTTGATAAAATACAACAATTTTTTCAAGAAAGATATTGCAGACAGTTTTATGAAAAGGTGTTAAAAGAGGCAGTGTTCTAATGTAGACCATTTCTTTTTTTGCGAATTCAACTTTGTAAAACTTAACCTTTCCTTTAAACACATGTAACAATTAATTTTTCTCTGTCAAGAGTAACAAAAAATAAAGCTAAGCTCCCCCATCATACAGTTCAAACCCAACATAAAAGAGAACTATGTTGCATTAATTCAAAGTGATAGCTCTCAGGCATGAGTAGTCACAACATGGGCTTGTTTCTCAAAAGCTGTGAGAGTTTTATTGGCATTTTGCTGCTCATAAAGTGAATTTAAATTCACTTGTTCATTTTTCAGCATGTAACTTACCACATCCCTGCCAAACTTCAAGGAGAAAGCAATCTGTGGCATGGATCTGTCTCTGAAGCCTATGAACGATATCTTTGCATTGTGTTGCTGCAGAAACAAATATCTCAGCTACTCTATGCCCTTCATCCAGATAAACTTTGAATCTCATCTGAAATATAAACAAGACAACATGAGATGTCAGTGAAAAAATGCATGGCATTTTAAGACCCTTAGACCCTGTCAGCGTAAATTTGTTTAGGAAAACAAGTCTGCATATATCAAAAACAAGTATTGCACGTACCATTTTACTACAACAAGACTAGCCAAAAATTTACATGCAATAACTGCCTTATAACTGACTCTCAACAAGGTAATCAGAGCACTAGATCAACTTTTAAACTGAATTTATTACTATCCAGTAAAAGCTACTTACACCATAAACTACCCTCTACACTCTACCCTGCAGAGTATTAGAACAAAATATGCAAAATTCATGACAAGCGTTTAAACAAATCAGAGCAAAATTTTGCACATATTTTTCATGAAAGCAATGAACTAAATTGTAATCAATAAAAATTAATTCACCATTTTAGCTCGATTGATAATCCACCATGACTAAACTTTTCTGAGAAAATTACAATCTTAAATCATTATAAAATATTTATGACTGAAAAACATCATTCTTTTCCTATATTGATTCTCCTGATGTGATGTGAAAAATGAAAAATATTGATGAACAAATGGAAATATCGTGGAAGAACTAGTTCATCAATTTGATCACAGGTAATAAAAACTGGTGAATTTTATCCCTTCACAACGTCATTTTCAGTAAAACCGATTAATTAACACTCAATCTTAATTTGGCTTTCAAAAGCACGTCACCGCATGATAAAATATGTATCAAGCCTGCCTAAACGATAACATTTAATATCAATCTAAACATCTAACTTACATAAAATATTGGCGCAATGGCAAAGAGAAAGAGTTAATCTGCATGCATTTATACATAACTTAATTTTTTTTTCTTTGAAAATATATTTGATCGTACATCCACAATTGCGTGCAATTTTATAAGCTTAAATACGGCTACGTTCTAAGAAAGTGGTTAAAAGACAGAACATGCAACGACAGAACGGTTTTAATTCAGCACGAAAACTGACATCAAAAGTGTCAGATTTAATCGTCACCTAACCTTTTTGACCTCTCAATTAATTTTCTCCTCAGCCAAAAATTCCCAGCTAATTCCCTCTCAACACGAGAATTCACACTTGGACGTGAAAATGTCTATAAGTTTGCTCTCTAGCGTAACAAATCAAAACTCTTTGGGCTTTTGTTTTTCCTCTTGGGACGTATCAGTGCTTTAAATCGCCCCATTATTAAGTTCCTTCTTGAGTGTCTCAGCTTCAGGTGGCACAATTGACAAAGAAATCCTTTTTAGATTGCTTCATTCAACCATAGCGTACAAACAAAGGACCTAGAAACAATGTTTTTCCTGCGCTGGACTCACAGTTACGATATGCGAATTTTACACCTCAGCATAACCACAAAAAAATATCTTGTTGAAAAGAAGTATTGATTAACGTGACAATTCTCTGCATAGTGGTTTTTGATTAGATTTTGGTTAAAACAAAACCAACGACAAATATAGCACTTCAAATTATACTCACTCGGCTTTCCGCTGCCGCCATCTTGTTTACAATCCACGGTGCATTGCGAGCACAGTTCGAAGACTTTTACTGTCGGGGTATGGGAGAGTAAGAGAATGTTTCGCTAGCATATTTTCATTGCATTTTTTTTTTTTTTGCAATGAACTGTATCCTTACTTTATCAGACATGAATATAGAGACGATTTTTTGACGTAAATTCAGATTTATTTCTTTTAGAAGCAATGATGACCTCTCTTATTGAAGAGTCTATTTTTTGTTGCTCTGTCCTCCCTGTTCAGTAGAAGTCACCTTTTCGCGGGAGAACCAGAAAATTCAAAATGGCTTCTCCCGGTCGTCCGAAAGGATCCTCGTCGTAATATTTGTGGCGTCGTCGTGCCTGGGTGTTTAGGACAGATGGCGTTAGATCGTATCGTAGCGTTGGTTGATATGGATTGTTTTTACGTCCAAGTTGAACAGAGACGGAATCCTGAATTACGGGGAAAGCCTTGCGCCGTGGTTCAGTATAAAACTTGGAAGGGCGGAGGGTAAGTTGAACTTCGATCAGGTGTTCCATTTTTAAACAATTATTTGTTTCGTTAGTTAGCAAAAACAAGCGATAGCAACTCTTCCGGTAACTAATATGCAATTTAAAATGGTGTCAACAATATTTTTAACAGATGTTAAACTTGCTGCGTTTTTTTCTTGCCTTATTTGGCAAATATTTAGCAATTATTGGACGAGGTTGAGCAAAATATCGTGATTTGTCAGTGGCGAGCAGATCAATTATTTGCCAAAGCCGAAGGCTGAGGCAAATAATTGATCTTCGAGACACTGACAAATCACGATATTTTGCGATAACCGAGTTCAATAATTGTTTTATCATTAGATCCCTGAGTTTGTTTTTTAATAAATAATATCTTCGTAAAGCGGTTAGCGCGCGCTGCCTTCCAGGAGTAATGATAGAGATCACATAAACGAGCAAGGAGCAAGCGTGGTTTCATCTATGCATGAGCAGAATAGTATTTGCAGCCCAAAAATTAAGCCCAAAAAAGTTGAACGACATTGCGCATGAGCACACCATTATTTGTAGGCAGTTATTTGCAGGTCGCGTGTGGGCTCTCTGCCAATGAAAAGGAAGAAACATTTGTATCGAATGATAATATCATTTAATATCCACGAATCAAGCATAGATACGTGCATCTTGTCTTTCGCCCTTCTTGATGCGTAAAAACTCGTTAAAAAAAACGTGCACCGAGTCCTTTTAACTTAGAACGTACCCCATTTACTCACGTATCATGTTTCCATGACGCTATTCGAGTCTTCATAGCCAATAACATCATGGCTTAACTTACAGGAGGGGGCAAAAGGGTTTGCGGTGACGCGGTTTTACTCCAGTTCTGGTTCGGTTTTGCGGAAATTTTTATTTTAAGTTGCCATATTGTGGTTTTACAAACCAAAGGGTTTGCAGTATTTAGTAATTTTCGGGTAACTTCAATGAGGTTTGCGGTTTTCTTATGTAGTGTCTTTACATAATTCTGTGCGCTTTTGCGGTATTTGTACCCCCTTACGCCCCCTCTGACAGACGACCAATAACATCGTGACCTAATTGCCCAATCAGGTCAATAACCAGAGTTTAATTAAAACCATCATTTGCCATGATACAACTCACTTTGACTCTGAAGACGATTATCGCACTGGTTGTTGGAACATCAGATACTGTCAACAACAACAGTCCTATTCAGGGCGACGTTCACCTGGACGATCATTCTCAACCTACTTGTGAAATGACTGTTGGGTTCAAACCTTTCACAGACATGAGCTTTCTTGTGTGTTTAACAATTACAACTGCATCGGTCACAACATTATATTTCCAGTCACTGTCTGAAAGAGGTTGCCTTGCTACTCAACTTTATTATTTAAAGAAATACAATTGTAATATTATACCTGCCAGCAAATGCAATGTGAGGTTTTTGTCTTGTCATTACCAGAATTTTCCGAACATTACCAATGATTTTCCGAAGACTTCTAAACATTGCCAGAAATGTCTGGCAATGCTCTGATAACCTTGAGCACTAATGAAGCTATTTCAGAGGTGACATTTTAGTGTGTTGTGATAAAATTGAGCTCCTTTTTGGAATCTTTTTGGGAATATTAAATTTAAATTTTGTTATAAATCATGAGTTAAAGAGCAGATTGCCTGGGTTTGTGATTCAGGCATGAGAAACTGCCCTTGTTGAGTGAGTTTGATGTCTTTAGTCCACAAGTGTGAGACTCATGCATAATGTGTGAGAATGGCAGGCATATAATATAAATTATGATCACCATAGGCTAAACACCTGATTTTGCCCAGACAAGGCAGACAGATACACAGTTGGAGGCTAATTAATGTAGACTAATGTAGTAATAAGCCTGGTTATGCACTTATCAGTGGTCATCCCGGAGGGATATCGAACCCCTTGAACCCCATCCCTTCCCCAGCATTTGCACAATGACATTTACAAATCTCCCAAGACCAAAATTTCTCCACAAAGAGCTACCATCACCTCTCTACCTGGAGCAACAGTTGGTTCAGATGAAGATTATAGTCACAAGGTGCAGTGAGTTCAAAGGACTTTCACATTGCAAGGATGCATTCCTTTTGCTCTTATCAATACCTCTATTATAGAGTTGCAATCAAAAGGGGTGATAAAAGATTCGCAAATGTCAGCAAATGCAAAAAATGCATCAAATGTCAACAAAGCTCGTGCCATGTACGAATATGTCCTTGGGATTGACCCCTAGGGGTGGCCACTGATACATTATAGACCTTGTCATGGTTTTGAAAGCCATCTTGATGAGTAGGCAATCGCTTGAGAAATTACAGTGTTTGTATGAGAATCTAATGCTGAATAATTTTCATAAAACGCCTGGTCTGAAAAATATGAATTGTCAACTAAAGCTGCAAACCAAAGGATTTTACTGTCTAACAAATTTTTGGGGCCATACCTGTGCTTAAATTTATCAAGACATTTGCTTTAGATTTTCCATATATTTTTCTGCAATTTTCCCAGGAAATTTTAGTTGGTGGGAATAAAACTTTTTTTAGACAAATGTAATTCATATACAGAATTTTAAAAAGTGATTCTAGTGCATGTAGCTGCATGTAACACCCTCCAATTTTTTTCAGTAGATTCCTTAGCAGTGAAGCTTTAGTTTACAATTCATATTTTTTTCAGAAAAGCCATTTTACAGAAATTATTTGACATTAGATTCTCATACAAACATTGTAATTTCTCACACAATTGCCTACTCTTCAAGATGGCTTCCAAAACCTTGACAAGGTCTATTATTGTCATAACCTGTGTAAGTTGTTCAGATACATAATTGCCTTTATTTACTTCACAGTATAATAGCAGTAAGCTATGAAGCACGTGATTTTGGAGTGACTCGAAATATGCGAGGTGATGAGGCTAAGGAGAAATGTCCAGAAATAACTTTGGTGCGTGTTCCAGAAGCCCGTGGTAAAGCCAACTTGACTTATTATCGGGAGGCAGGAGCAGAGGTGATTGCTGTGCTTTCACGCTTCTGTGATAATTGTGAGAGAGCAAGTGTGGATGAAGCTTATCTTGATCTAACAGAACATGTGAAAATGTAAGTTATTGTAGAGTGTAAGAATCTGCAGTGTTGGTAATTGTGAACTGTCCACAATAGAAAGTTATCCGGATCGATACTGAGGTTGCCTTAAATAGATGTAAGATTACATTTTATAAACATTTTACAGCTGCATTATTTGGGGTAACTTCTCAGAGCCCTAAGTTTCTAACTTGAAGAAAAATATTGTCCCACTGGAGTAGTGGATTTTCTCCTTTCCTTGTAACATGCTTTCCTTTCCCTTTTGAAGTTTTTAAATACATACAAAATATTTATTTAAGCCAAAGCAGCGATATTATCGTCAGTAACAATTCATTCTAAGTTAAATTTTTTTGAAATAGTATTTAAATACCTGAAAAAAGGCAATGGAAGTAATGATGTTGGTTCTTTTTCCTCCTTAAACTATATTGAATATTAATGGGGATGGTGAAAATTTATTTGTTTTTTGAAAACAGGAAGACTTACTAGAATAAATCCAGCTGCTCTTCATTATATCTTTGACAGCTGAAAGGCAACTAACAGAGATCAATATTCACTTTCTCCCTTAATATTACTGGTTTATCAGACACAAATGTGATGAGAACAATTTTTTTTTACTAAATACAGCAATATTACTCCTTCCCTTCAAAATAGTCTTCTTTTAGCTTGACTTAGTTGTGTCCTTTTTTCAGGCCAATGTGATGTTATCTAGTGGTTTTTCCTCTGTCTATTTCATAAATTATCAGGCATGTATTAAAATGGGGTGAAGCTTTTGAAAACAAAGAGCTGTCTAGAGAAACATCAATTAATGGCCTGAAAATATGGCAAAATAAAAAATCCAAGTTACAACTTAGGTGTTACCATTTATTTCTTTTGACTATTTAATGTAATGCTCATAGGTTTATTACCGGTACATGTATTATTAATGTGGTACGCTGTTGATACAACAGGGTTCTCATTAAGTTTTAAAGTAGACAGCCAGGATTTAAAAGTAGGCAACTTAGCAATTGAGTATTGTAAGCAATTTCAGACTTTCATTCCCTATTTTGCCCCTTTTTCCCAAAATGTACAGGGCCCAAACCTCAAAGTAGCCAGTTTTTAGCCAGTTGCTGGCATTTAGTGAGAACCCTCATACACTGTATCTAATAATAATATTTCTGCACAAATATTTATTTTTAAATGTAGACAGTTTTGACTTGGGCCGTCACAGGTGGAAATGGTCATTTTTTTTGACTCGACACCTTTGTGTATAAACAAGTAATTTTATCTTGTTTATTTAATATTTATTTTAATAGGAAACTAAGCAGCATGAGCATTAATGAAATAGCTGAGAGGTCAGCTGCGTCAACATTCCTTGAAGGGTTCATGGTTGACAATGGCAATACCCAAACTTTTGATAATGATGCTTGGAAGGCCTCGTTACAAGAAGATGAAAACGTCCGAAAGCTGGCTGTTGGTGCCATTATTGTGTCAGAAATGCGTGATGCTGTCCTTAAAGAGACACAGTTTACATGCTCTGCCGGAATTGCACATAACAAAGTAAGACAAATTCTTCAACATCCTACAGTTGATTCTTTTTTTTATCTTAATGCTTCTAATTATAAGTAGTTTGTGGACAGGCTTCCAAGTGGAGTGGGGAGAAAAAGAAAATCCTCAAACAAAGCAAGCTGAGTGTGGCCTGGGGGAGAATAAAAGGCAGGATAGCCTAGACATAAACCTTCAACCTCGTTCCCAGGGTCCTATCCTACTCGGCCACCGTGGTGCTCTCTCTCTCACCACAGGTGCCGAGTAGGAGAGGCCCTGGGAATGAGGTTGGTAAACATTGTTCTTGCTGTCATTATCTGATTGGTCAGATCACTGACTGTTAAAAAATATCCATGTGCACCTTATTGAGAGGTGTAATTACATTATAGACATGTTAATGACATATGTATCACAGGATAATTGCAAATGGGCAGATGGGTGGCATCAAAACAAAGACTACAGGCTCCCCTCTTTTTTTTTCTCCCCCAGGCCACACCCTACACCACTTGGGATCCTGTTCCCAGGTTACTTAAAAGAAGAAAATATAAAGCAGCAAACTGATCCTTATGGCAGGGTGATGAAGAAGTAAACAAAGGAATAAAACAAAAAAATATATATTTAAACAAATTTGAGCTGTTTTATATTTTCTATAAGTTATTATTGTATTGATCCAGGTGTACAACTGGGAGATATGGTACCACTCAACAGTTTGTCGCTGTGGACTTGCTGTGTATTTTATATTTTGGTATCTACTTCAAAGTACAGCTGTAGCTTGTGCCCAGGCAACTCCTATTTCCTTCTGCTAAATTTAGGTTGAATAAATTACCACATACATTGGGATCAGTTTTCCATCGCAACCAATTAGAATCTTTCAGACAATGCCCACAGTGAGACAGCCAATCAAAGTTCTTTTCCAAAAGCTTGGAAAGCCACGACATGATTAGCAATAGCATTACACAGACATTCCATGTTCCATGAGGAACAAAGGAAATTGGAGACAACTGCAGGCAGGCTACATGTACTTCTAAGTTTGCCCCCAACTTTTCCTGGCCTTATTGCAGCTGCCAACAGCCTGCCTACACCTGTCCAGCTTTGGCCCACACTAACATGACGAATCAAAACTAGTGAAAGAATAGCTTAAAACAGCTTAAAAATCTAAAAAGAGAACAAACAAAACATTTTCATGTCTGTAGATTTATCTTTCGTGATCTGGCCCCGGTTGTTCAAACGTTAGATAGCGCTGGTCATCTAATGAATAAGTTTTCGTGAAACTGATTGCGTATCCAGTGGATAGTTTTATCCACCTTTTGAACAAGTATGCCCAGGTGATTATCTTACCTGATCAACATCTCTAGAGTTTGGGGAGCCAGTAGCCCCACCCACATAGGAAATTTAAGAGAATACCCTTAAGTTTTCATGTCCTTTTTTTTTTCAGATGTTGGCAAAGCTGGCTGGTGGACGTCACAAACCTAACAGACAAACATTACTTCCTCAATGTGCTGTACCGAAGTTGTATGAAACTGTGCCAATCAAAAAAGTGTAAGAAAAATATTCCATGGTATTTAAATGCTTAAGTACAACGAAACATAAATGTAACTTGTAAAAAAATTTCCTGGGTAAAAAATTAGACACACTCATTTAAAAGTAGACAACAATGCTCTTGACCCAAGGCTGTTGACTGATGAGAATTTTTAAGTCATTTACAGTCAAACCCCATTTTCGTTATTAACGACATTTTGCTAAGTTGTCCAGGGGAAAAAAAGTTCTTACATTTTCTCTAAATTCAACTTGCTTAATACAGACACCCTGTTAATATGGACACTTTCTATGACCCACTCAGTGGACACTTTCTATGGCCCCCTCAGTGGACACTTTCTATGACCCCCTCAGTGGACACTTTCTATGGCCCCCTCAGTGGTCACTTTCTATGACCCCCTCAGTGGACACTTTCTATGACCCCCTCAGTATCCATAATAATAACTTAGACTGTACAAGTCGGTGTACGGGTCCTGTACGAATAGCCACAGGGTTGGAAATATTACCCCAGACATAACTGACGTATGATCGTGAAAGTTATGTTTGCGAGTCAACTGGATCACTATGGGAAAAAAGCGGGAGCTAGTGTACAGTCTCTACTCTTGAACCGCAACAGAAATACATGCAGTTGTTTTAAACTGTGCTATTTTGGGCTACTGTAAAACACGTTTTGAGGATATTTTTTGTCGAATACATGTGGTATCGCGTGGCGACTGTAAGTTTGCTTTCAAAAAGGGCAGTGTGAAGTTTTTAACTTTTTCTTAGTTTCTTTGCGCAGAAAAGAAGAGGCTTACCAAACGAGACATTACCTGTTAAGTCTTGGTCTATGTAGACAGCTCAAACTCCAGAATCGCTTTACCAGGGGTTGTTTATTTGTTTCCTTTTTTCCACGCAACGAGAAGTTAATCATTTCAAAATACAGGACTTAACATAAACGAATAAAAAGTTGAGACTTTGTCACCTTTAAAGGCGAAACATGGGAGGCAAGCTTGGCTTTGAAGTTTCTTCCAATTTGAGAGCGGAGAAGATGAGTGATTTGGCCAGATACTCTCTGGGCGAACTACAGGGACGATTCGGTGAAAAAAACGGGTAAGATTTCATACATTAGCATTTTCTTTGTGTATCTCTTTCCAGCTTGCGTGGCAGGCCGGCGCCGGTTAGTTTTTATAGACTTCGAAATTTCTGCCTTTGCGCTTAGAAATCTGTGTATGATTACAGACCGAATTGGACAACACAAAGCCCTGTTACCAAATAATCATAACCGTTACAATTTCCGAGAAAATAGATGCATTTTTTTCGGTGAAAGAGCTTTTAATACCAAATGTCCAAAATTAGGGAAAAAATCACCGGCGGAGACACTGACTAATGTTACAAATTCGTCCATTTTGGAAAATCTTCCGGCAGATCGTGATAACTTCTGTTACAGCCAACTGTCCTATTACACTGTCAGATTACAACCCAACACAATGATGAAATAAAGCAGTCAATGCACTAATCAAATTTGAGGAAATTGTAATGGTTATGATTACACTATTAAAGCGTTTTCTACAATTCGATACGCTGGTCCCAGAGATTTTCGTTCTTCTTCTTCCCAAATCGAATTAAAGCCGTAATGCACTCACGCTTACAATTTTTTTCGTTTCTTGGCACATTGGGCGCGCTTTAGTCGGTACAAAAAAAGTATAGAAAGAAATGGATGAAAAAGTGAACATCGGGCGTTCTTTTTTTTCCTAGACTACGAATAGGGTAGAGTGGATCCTCAGACGAAGTCACCCGCGAGAACGGGTAACACGTGGAAGGGGTGGGGGAGGGATTCCTCGTGCACGGCGTTTTAAAAGTGCGCTCGCTCTACTCTCTGAGGAGAATGAGGAATTATAATCACAAAAAGACTATTATTTTCCCTACACTTTGCACCCGGACTACCAGAGTGAATTCTTTTGGGTTCAAATCATTTACAATATTATAGAGCGATTTTCGTATAACCTTGAAAAAAGGTTTCGGTAAGTGTTCGTTCTTTGTTTCATCAGCCAATGGATGAAAAGATCAAAACATGGCCTCTTTGTTTTCCCGCCAAAGAAACCCTAATATGGAGAAGGCATTGTTCGATTGGCCAATCGTGTTGTAGTATGACGTCAAAGCGAAGTATCGGTTGATTTCTAGAAAGTTCTCGGGCATGAAGTTTTTTAACCAATGAAAAGCCAGACGCGTTTGTCTGTCCGTTCGATAAACCAATCAAATCGCTCTATTTCCGTTCGTTTGTCGTTTCTGTTTTGTTCGCGCGCTTTCATTTCAAGGTCATAAGAAAATCGCTCTAATTCTTAATTTCTTTGTTTGTGTGTTATTCAGTGAGTGGCTGTATCAGATTGGCCGTGGTGTAGATCATGAGCCTGTTAGACCGCGACAACTGCCGAAATCTACTGGCTGTGGCAAAAACTTCCCAGGAAAATCCAAACTGGCAACAGTTGAACAGGTGGGTGAAACTTAGTTTATCTTTGATAAAATTTCCCTGCAAACAGAGGTCTCTCACGGCGAGAGAAAGATAAGAGGGAAGAGAGAAGCCCCTTAGAGCGATTTTCCTATGACCTTGAAATGAAAGCGCGCGAACAAAACAGAAACGACAAACGAACTGAAATAGAGCGATTTGATTGGTTTATCGAACGGACAGACAAACGCGCCTGGCTTTTCATTGGTTAAGCGAACGCTCAGGTGAAAAAACTTCATGCCCGAGAACTTTCTAGAAATCAACCGATACTTCGCTTTGACGTCATACTACAACACGATTGGCCAATCGAACAATGCCTTCTCCATATTAGGGTTTCTTTGGCGGGAAAACGAAGAGGCCATGTTTTGATCTTTTCATCCATTGGCTGATGAAACAAAGAACGAACACTTACCGAAACCTTTTTTCAAGGTCATACGAAAATCGCTCTATAAATAAGGGGGTGTTTACATGAGAAAACTCGCACCGGCGCGAGGTTCATACCGACATGACTTTTTGATTTCGTATCGCGTTTACATGATGACTGGGCCATTTCACATCTCGATATTTGAAGGTACACTTCATGTTGATAAAATGCACGTGTGATTCAAAATCGCGAACATTACGCATGCACTACCCGTTCCAGTCTACCGGCAGACCGATTTCACACCGAAACGGGTGGTCGTTTCGTGTTTACATGATACCGTTGCGAGATTTCGTACCGGAGTGAAATTCTCGGCCCCGTACAAGAACCGGAGTGAACTCACGCCGGGGTGACTCGCGCCAGCATGAAATTTGTGGTGGTATCATGTAAACAAATATAGAGCCATGAGAGGGAACCGGAGTGAACTCGCTCCGGGGTGAAATTCGCCCCGGTGTCATGTAAACACCCACTAAGACACGTAGAAATGGTGCCTTCAATTAGTACTTTCGTGCTAAATACATATTAAACAATGTGCGTTGTTGTTGTTTGTTTCTTTGTTTCTTTTGTTTTGATGTTGATATAAACCTTACCACACCCCAACCTCGTTCCCAGGTTCTCTCTCCTCCCCGCCGAGAGACCCTGGTTGGGTCTGGTCACGTGTCTCCCAGAATCTGGGAGATTACAAACAAACGACTTGGGGGAGGGGCGGATAAGTGTGAGATTTGTCTCTACAAAGCGTAGACGTCGAGATCAGTGGAAACTGTGTATCCGACCTTGTCTGAAGGGTCCTGTTTTTTATAGTTCCCGGACTAGTCAAGACAAAACCTCGATCGCCGAGTCCCCTGACAGCGAAAGCGTAACTTCCTGCAGAATATCTGGATGTTTATCGGATGTTGCAAAGGAAATCACGGATTCACCACTTGTGCAGTCAAAAATATTTTAGGCGGTTGTATTCATACCGAAACGCAGTGGACTTGAATTGCCATTTCTATGTTATGGAGGCCACCTTTAGAAAGCAAACGTATGTATTTTCAAAACTATGATTATGCAGTTCGAAGGGGGGCCGCAAAGATGCATCAAGCGTTGCCGTCCTCACCGACCTCGAAAATATTAAAATCAAACAGAAGCAACAGGAAGAGAGAATACGCTGCCCGGACTCAGTTTGATTGTTCAAATGAAAAGAGGTAAACAGAATCTTAGAAGAGTATATTTTTATCCAACGGCTCTGTGTTGTATTTTTGTCGCCGTTTAAAATCAACAGAATAGCCGTATAAGTTTCTTTGTTAAAAAATATGGCTTGTGAATATAAAATGAATCCTCTGCTCTCAACGTAACTGCTATGTTTTGTCACCGCTAATGGTTTAGGTTTTGCATGTACTGATTCGGGCCGATTACCAGCCGCTGTCACCGACAAACATTGATTCTTTCAATGCAAGTTCAACGAACATGGATTTTCCCTTCAATGCGGATAAACACGCGCTTGTGTCTTACAGGATCGTAGATTTTAGTATCTAATTGTTGTCATCGGTTTAACTGCGATAACACGAGTTTTTTATTTCTCCGCTGGTAATTCGCTTGTTTATCTGGTGATAACTCTGTTTAGGCAGAAGTTTCCCGAATTTCAGTTATAGTTGGAGGCTTAGCAAATCTGTCTTGCCCTTTCGATCATTGCGTGAACCCTGGCGTGAACGGTGAAAACGAACCAGACAAAAAAATTGAGAGACAAGGGACTCCTCCCTCTGAATTAATTTTGTTCTGGGACCACGTGACCAGACCCAACCAGGGTCTCTCTATCGCTCGCTCCGTAGGGACGGGTAGGAGAGAACCCTGGGAACGAGGTTGACCACACCCAACCTGCTACGCTCAGCTCGCCACCCAACCCCCCCCCCCCCCCCCCCCACCACCCTCACGACAATCAAAAGCCATTTGTTGCCATACGTGAATGAGTGTATTCTCTCTTTAAAATTAGGTCAAGTACTGGCTGGAACAACTAGCTGGTGAACTTGACGAACGACTCACACGAGAAGCTGAATTGGTAAATATTACTTTCTTTGCAGTTGTGCAGTAGTTTAAGAGCGTCATAGTAACAAATAGACCTTGTCACGGTTTTGGAAGCCATCTTGACGAGTAGGAAACCGCGTGAGAAATTATAGTGTTTGTATAAGAATGTAATGTCGAATAATTTCCGTTAATCGGCTGTTCTTAAAAAAATATGAATTGTAAACTAAAGCTTCACTCCTAACGATTCTACAGGAAAAAATTTGAGGGCGTTACATGCAGCTACATGCGCTAGAACCACTGTTTAAAATTTTGTATACATTTGTCTGTAAAATTTTTTCTTCCTACTAGTGACTTCCTACTTCTTCCTTTCTTTTTTTCAGAACAGCCGTTTTACGGAAATTATTCGACATTAAATTCTCATACAAACACCGTAATTTCTCACACGGTTGCCTACTCGTCAAGGTGGCTTCCAAAACCGTGACAAGGTCTATTCTCCTACACTCAAAAGATCGTATGTTTTCTAGGGCAGTTCAACGACCGATTCAAAATTGTAATCGGAATCGGAAGTAGCCTAAGAAAAAAGCGTAATGACGTCTGAGAAACGAGCGCAGAAATTCCATACTGATGACGCGTCAGTACCTGACCCAGATCTGGGTAGTGCTTCTGATTGGTCGTGCCGCGTGGGAAATTTGCTTGAACCAATCAGAAGCACTACCCAGATCTGGGTAGTGACGCGTCATCAGTGTGGAATTTCTGCGCTCGTTTCTTACACGTCATTTCGCGGAAAAAAACAGGGGTGGCATCTTGAAATGTTAGCTGTTTTCTCAGACTAAATCGGAGGCAAAAAGCCTGCAATTAAATCTATATCCTCGTGAATAAAAATGTTTTTGAAAAGAAAGAAAAAGTTGTATAATTAAAAGTTAATGTCTCTGCTCCTTTATGGTGCATGTTAAACGCGAAGTGACTTAAATATAAAACAAATAATGGCAAGTTGGCGATAATGGGGGAACACTGCCTTGCGCTAGGTTAGCCCGTGCGACTTCCGGCGATGGCGTGAGCAAAGAACCTCACTTATCTCCCCAGCACTACGAGCTGAATGCAATACATCCCGTGCTGGATCGGACAAGAGTATCGGTTTGCAGGCGATATTAAACGGCAATGCGCGCGGCCAACAAGCTTGGGGGAAGTCGCTGCGCAGAAGTGCAATTCGAGAAGTGTCCCTAGTTTATTTGATGGCATAGCACAAAACAAAGCCCAAACCTCGTCCCCAAAGGGAGGGAGCGAGGGAAAACTTTTACAAGAATAGTATACTGAGCGCTTAAACCTTGCTGAACACTGGAACCCAAGTGAACTCTGAACAGTTGTTCTAGGCTTTTATAGCTAGACGAATGTCTGCCGGCATAGCCAGTAGAAAAGGCTTTACTACAAGACAGCTCAGCGTTGCATGTGCAAACTCTTAGCCATGAATAGTGCTTTGAAAATATTGGCCAATGCTGTGGCTCGTACTAGCCTGCTTAAGACAACAAGGCCGTAAAGTTCTACACTAGAATACAATGCATCTTAGAGCTCGCTGACCTTGACAACCTGACTACACAATTGCTTCGTTGAAAAAGAACCGCCATGAATGGGTTACTAATAACTGGCGTCACGTTCCATTAACTACATTTTACTGGCGTGACAGTAAAATTGCTTTAAAATTAGTAATATTATTTTATTTTTTTCTACAGAATAACCGTGAGGCAAGACAGCTGGGTGTTGGTTTCAGAAATGAAAATGATTCATCCTTCTCCCGCTCCTGTCACTTGAGAAGTTCAACTGCCAGTCAAATCGCTAAGGATGCGTACAATTTACTGCTACCATTCAACTCGGTCAAGGAGGGCAAAACCGATACATGGTAAAGTACCTTTCTATGACCCTTTGTTTGTGTGATTGTCACATTTTTAGATCCATGATGTTCTCGACTCGACGGCTTGAACTACAGGCTCTAAAGCTTGGTTTCCATTGGTCATTCTGGGATTGCGCGCAGCTACTGGGTAGGAGTTGCGTCGAATTGCGCTATAGGGTTGTTTGTTTGCTCTGTCTCCTTAGCAACTTGGTAATAGTCAAATAATTAAGTTATAATGCCCCCAAAATAATCCCATAATGCCATTCGACACAACTGTGACCCAGTGTTACCCAGTGTCTCACGCCAAACAGGCGATTGAAAATTTATCGCTGCAAAAGTCCAGCGATCTGTTATCTGCTTCACAGCCGGCCTTTGTGTCGTCACACAACGCTCCTCCCCGACTCAAAGAACTGCTGTGAAGCAGGCTAGGTTTTCTTTGAGCGAAGAAAGTCAATAAAAAAAAGAAAAGAGAAAAAAAAATCCGATAAAGTCATTTGAGGCGGGTTGGTATGCTTTCTGGAGATTTCAGCTGGCTCCTTCATCATGAAGCGTTGTTGTTTACGCTGTGTGACTGTACTGGTTATAGTCGTCATGGTTCTACTCGGAAACAAACATAAATGAGTGCTGACGTGCTGTCCTGTCCAGTCGTAACGGACCCTTGTTTCATTATAATTATTTTGAAAGAAGAAGAAATCTAACACCACTAAGTTCAGAAAAAAATTTCCCAGCTCAAGGTGCGAATCCAGCCTCGTTCACAGTCGTCCTCGTCAATTATCTCGCTCGGTTCCAAGCCTCCTCTGCTCACTCGGACAGCCGAACTGGCGTGGAGACGAGGCTGGTGAGAATCGAACTCACGACCTTCGGAGTTCTTCTACGGATGCTCTAACCACTGAGCTATTGGAGGCTCTATGTAATTATTGCATCAGCCATATGCGATAAAAGCCTGGCTTCCATTGCTAGGTCTTTATTAAATGTTTGCCAAGTTTACGAAAGAAACTTGCGAAGAAAATTGGTTGTCAAATTCCCGGCGTTAAAAACGATTTCTTTTATAATTGTTCAGGTATCCAGCTATCGTTACCTTGAGTATTTCGGCCAGCAAATTTGAGGACTTATCTGAAAATAGCAGTACACCATCAATAAGCTCTTTCTTCAACAAGAAAAGCAAAACTGATGCACTCACAGTAACTTCGGTCGAGAAGGAGATTACTCAAGATCATGGCGACGAAGTTTTCTCTAGTTTGCATTCAGTTGAGAAAGAAACTGGTAACAGTAACTTAAAGTTCTCAAACAACTCCAAGCCAACTCCGATTATTTCACTTCAGAATAGACGTAAAAATTTGAAGGGCGACTGCAGCGATAACGCTGCCTGTGGCTCAAAACTCAGTGAGACTCCTACCTCGAAGAAGAAAGGCATAGAAGCTTTTTTCTCGGGTTCTGGGGCGAAAACATGCGATGTAAAAGACAAAAGTGGCGGAAGGACACCAAGGAACCCTTACCAAGACTGTGAAATTGATAGCTCCGTTTTGGAGAGTTTACCAGAAGATATTCGCCGGGAAATTCAGCAGTCTTTTGCGGCAGTAAAGAATGAGCCAGGGAAAAGGGCGAAAGAAGGAGGAGATTTCCTTGGCGTTCACGCCTCATCGACCGAAAAGAAGACAAGATCAGAGGACAATGGGAACATGGCAGTTACGTGTAGGACAGGGAGTCACAACGTTTTCGATGCTAAAACGCAGGTCATCGGCGACAACCGAACGGGGGATTGCACAGATCTGGTAAAGTGCGACAAATGTGGAGAATCTTTGTCTCACTGGGAAATGCCCGAACATTCAGACTATCATTTTGCCCTGGAATTGCAACAAGGAGAAAGGACGTCATCTGCGGCTAGGAATACGCAGTTGTTAGTTTCTGAGCCGCCGAAGAAAAAACAACGAACCACAATTCAGTCGTTTTTCTCACCTAAATGATGCTCTCCTTCAACCACAAAGAAATTTAAAGGGAAAGCGAGATTTGAATTAAGCGTGAAAGAGAATATGAGAATAAAAAAAGACATTTGCTTTCTTCAAACTATGTTTTCCTGCCATTCATTTCTATGGTATTTCATGTCGTAGCAATTTTTTTTGTGAGTGCATGCTATGTAAGAGTTGTAACATCCAGTATCCCTATTGAAAAGGCATAAATTTGCTGTTTAGTCACGTTTAGGACACTGCTAGGGAAAAACGATGAGTCGCGTCACGTTCCAAGATGATAAGATCGTATTGCACCTCTTTCAGCAACTACGAATCTCCGCATACTTTGTTTGAAACTCAAAACCAAGACCACAAAATAGAGCGATTTTCGTATGACCTTGAAAAAAGGTTTCGGTAAGTGTTCGTTCTTTGTTTCATCAGCCAATGGATGAAAAGATCAAAACATGGCCTCTTTGTTTTCCCGCCAAAGAAACCCTAATATGGAGAAGGCATTGTTCGATTGGCCAATCGTGTTGTAGTATGACGTCAAAGCGAAGTATCGGTTGATTTCTAGAAAGTTCTCGGGCATGAAGTTTTTTAACCTGAGCGTTCGCTTAACCAATGAAAAGCTAGACGCGTTTGTCTGTCCGTTCGATAAACCAATCAAATCGCTCTATTTCCGTTCGTTTGTCGTTTCTGTTTTGTTCGCGCGCTTTCATTTCAAGGTCATACGAAAATCGCTCTATTATTTCCGTATAAACAGTATGACCTCATATAGTTATTGACTGTTGGACTTTAGTTAGTTCTCTTTTTTCTCACGAGACGTCAGTGCTATTATGTTCTATTAAAATTACACTCGTCTTCTATTGTTAATCGTGCATGCTTCTGATTGGCAATCTATATATTTATCTACTGATCTATCAGCTCGTAGAAAGCGAGTGGTTGCTAAAGCAACGGTAGTCATGGTAGCGTACGTCTCCAATACGTCTCCCCTAATTTCAAACGATGGCGCAAAGTATGTGTGGATTTATGTGGATTATAATAATCTTTGCTTTAATTTTTAACTCACGGATGTTAAGCTAATGACGGAAAATTTACAGTGGAGTGTTGTGTCACTTGGTCTCTCTTCTTACACGGTTAGCATTACATCCCATAGGCCTAAAAACCCCTTAGACAACTTATGAAGTTTACACAACGTGGTATTCCTTATCGCTTCCACACTACATATCTACAGTGCAAGGTAGATCGAATCGATAAAGAATACCATGTGGTGTAAACTTCAGAAGAAGTCCCAATGATTTTAGGTCGATGGGTATCTGTCTCCTGTCTCGTCTTTTGTTTACTTTCCCAAAACATTTCCCCTAAAATACTTGTCCAACGAGGAGGAATTTGCTGTGGGAAATATTTGCCTCTGGGCGAAACAACTCGGTTACGTTGATTAGGTTTCTATGGTTATACCTCAGATATAATTCAACTAACCATTTTTCCGACTTGGCATGTGCACAAGCAACGGACCGAAGCGTGCACGTTTTATCGCATGCTACCTGTTTTGATTAGTTTTCATCTACAGATACTACTGTTTTAACGTGCAATTTGGCACTTACTGATGGCATTACCTGTTGATTCTCCCACATGGTTTTAATAGCACATATCTACCTTCTAAAAAGGTTTGTATGAGGACGTATCTTTTTTATGGTTATACTTATGTCTTCGAACCAATTATAGCAGCACATCTCTATCTTTTAACCGGGCCTATACTAGAAAATATCTTCCTTATCGTTAGGTATTAACTTTTAAAGCTTATGTTAGCAGCACTTATCTACCTTGTATTCAGATTAATGGCAGAACTATCTCTAGTATGTTTACTTATCCAATTCTAAATGAATTTCAACAGTTATAGTCGGTGATAATTACATCGCTCGGAAGAGGAGACACTTGAGAGATTCTTAACCAGTTTTTGGTTGTGGAGCCTTTCCTTTGCATTTTCAAAAAAATTATGATTTGTTGCCGGTGTTTTTCTCCCAACCTCTGCTTTATCTTCTTCGCGCGCTGTATAAACTCTTCCACTAGCTGGCTCATTTCTGCTTGAAGCTTCGTCTTGAATTGTACTGAAAAATACGAGAATTGTTAATTTTGCCCATTCCAAACACTGGAATTCTAAATTTTGCCTTTTTCCAAACATTCGAATTGTTAATTTTGTCTTTTTCCAAACATTCGAATTCTAAAATTTAGCTTTTTCCAAACATTGGAATTCTTAATTTTGCCTTTTTCCAAACATTGGAATTCTTAATTTTTCGTTTTCCAATCATTGGAATTCTAAAGTTTGTGTTTTTCCAAACATTTGAATTCTAAATTTTGGCTGTTTCTAAACATTGGAATTCAAAGTTTGCCTTTTTCCAAACATTGGAATTCTATATTTTGTCTTTTTTGTAACATTGGAATTCTAAATTTTGTCTCTTCAAAACGCTGGAATTTCTAATTTTGCCTTTTTCCAAACATTGGAATTCTAAATTTTGCCTTTTTCCAAACATTGGAATTATAAATATTGCCTTTTCAAAGCATTGGAATTCCAAATTTTGCCTTTTTCCAATCATTGGAATTCTGAATTTTGCGTTTTTCCAAACACTGGAATTCTAAATTTTGCCTTTTTCCAAACATTGGAATTCTAAATTTTGCCTTTTTCCAAACATTCGAATTGTTAATTTTGTCTTTTTCCAAACATTAGAATTCTAAAATTTAGCTTTTTCCAAACATTGGAATCCTTAATGTTGCCTTTTTTAAACATTGGAATTCTAAAGTTTGTCTTTTTCCAAACATTTGAATTCTAAATTTTGGCTCTTTCCAAACATTGGAATTGAAAGTTTCCCTTTTTCCAAACATTGGAATTCTATATTTTGCCTATTCCCAAACATTGGAATTCTAAATTTTGCCTTTTTCATAACATTGGAATTGTAAATTTTGTCATTTTCCAAACATTGGAATTCTAAATTTTAGCTTTTTCCAAACATTGGAATTCTTAATTTTGCCTTTTTCCAAACATTGAAATTCTTAAGTTTCCCGTTTCCATACATTAGAATTAGAAGCTTTGCCTTTTTCTAAACACTGGAATTCTTAATTTTTCCTTTTCCAAACATTGGAATTGTAGACTTTGCCTTTTCCAAACATTGGAATTCTAAAGTTTGCGTTTTCCAAACATTGGAATTCTAGAGTTTGCCTTTTTTTCTAAACATTGGAATTCTTAATTTTTCCTTTCCAAACATTGGACTTCTAAACTTTGCCTTTTTCCAAACATTGAAATTATAAATTTTGCCTTTTTCCAAACATTGGAATTCTAAAATTTGCCTTTTTTTAAACATTGGAATTCTAAATTTTGCCTTTTTCCAATCATTGGAAATCTTAATTTTTCATATTCCAAACATTGGAATTCTAAAGTTTGTGTTTTTCCAAACATTTGAATTCTAAATTTTGGCTCTTTCTAAACATTGGAATTCAAAGTTTGCCTTTTTCCAAACATTGGAATTCTAAATTTTGCCTTTTTCCAAACATTGGAATTATAAATTTTGCCTTTTTCCAATCATTGGAATTCTGAATTTTGCGTTTTTCCAAACACTGGAATTCTAAATTTTGCCCTTTTCCAAACATTGGAATTCTAAATTTTGCCTTTTTCCAAACATTGAAATTCTAAATTTTGCCTTTTTCCAAACATTGGAATTCTAAATTTTGCCTTTTTCCAAACATTGGAATTCTAAATTTTGCCTTTTTCCAAACATTGGAATTCTAAAGTTTGCCTTTTTCCAAAGATTGGAATTCTAAATCTTGTTTTTTTCCAAACATTGGAATTCTTAATTTTTCCTTTTTCCAAAGATTGGAAGTCTACATTTCAAGTGTCTTTTTCCAAGCATTGGAATTCTAAATTTGCCTTACCCACCACTATTCACCTCCTTTCTGGGGATAGCTGTACAATATTTATAAACGGCGGAAAAAGGCATGAAGCTCACCTTGTTGATGTACCTTGTGTCTTTTTCTTACGCAACGTATGAACTCGTATGTCAATGACAGCAGGAGAGCAATACCAAAACACACGATCGCGTATTTTAAGCCTTTGAGAAACTCCGGAGAGTTGCTGTCAAGTATGCCTCCTGTATTTTCTTGATTTGATGTAGTGGAGTTGCTAGTCTGTGTAGAAAAAAATTGATTAAAAAACCGAATGAATTAAGAACGCGGAAAGTATTTTTCAAAAATGTAGATATTGTATTTATTAGGTAAATATTTCATTCAATATTCAAACACAGCACCGGATTATTTCAGACCATGTTAAAGTATTTAGAAATCGAATGGAACACTCTTACAAGTGTTTGAAACAGCTTTGCTAAAGAGCTGATAGCTTTTCGAGTGGACACGAAAAAATATCCTGACTAGAGTAGACATAGAAAATTTCATAATATTGGCATATTCAAGTATTTATTTTCGCGGGCATATTCGCCTTAACTGGTCAGACAATGATAAATTTGACAGACAACGGAACACTTCCGAGGCGAACGTCCCATAGCCCGAAATGGGTAACAACCGTACCCCACCCCAACAGGTTGCTGGAACGCGTGTAAACTGCACATCTTCTGCTGGCCCCAGTTGTTCAAAAGCTGGATAGCGCTATCCACCGGATAAATCACTATCCAGTGGATAAATATTAGGGAAACCTATTGCGCTATCCACTGGATAGTGATTTATCCGGTGGGTAATGCTATCCAGCTTTTGAACAACTGGGACCAGATGATCTGCGAACCCTGAGCTTAACCTAACTGCAGCAACAAACATAAAGTAATCCAGAAAATGGTTTGAACCCAGGAGTAACTTTCTAAGTTGATGGAATATGATCGTCCTGGTGAGTGTAGTCCTGAATAGGACTCTTGTTGACAGAAGCGATTTTTAGATTCTAAGACGAGACCGACTACGAGTACGAGATGTTCTCAATACTAAGTAGTGCTCGCGCGTGAACCAGCGTCATTTTGGCGGGAAAACGTAGTAGTCCTCGTCATTCTACCACGAGATTTCGCGAGAGTGTCGTAGTGGGGGGAACAAGTTGTCAAAGAAGTTTTAGAATTTTGCAATCGGAAGAGGGCTCAACTTGCTTCAACAAAGATAACAGTGCTAACTTTTCTGGTTAAAAAAAGTACAATGGAGAATTCCGGGGTGTCTATTTTTTGACAATACGTGTAAAAACTTTAAATGAAATCTCGTACTTGTAGACGTTCTCGTCCTCGAATCTAAAGGACTCTACCAGGTGATCTGTGACGTCATTGCGGCGGCCTGGGGAAAGAAATTTTAATGCCGTATCCCATAAACCAAAGCTGACGGGAGCGACGGGAACAGAGTGAATTGGTGCGCGCGTTGGTTTATGGGATACGGCATTAAAATTTCTTTCCCCAGGCCCCCGCAATGACGTCACAGATCACCTGGCCTAGTGACTGTCGTTTTTACTCTAGGTGTGATTGGTGCGTTTTGATACGTCTTTTGACGTAATATATCAAGCATGAGACGCAATTTTTCATCACCAGATGAAACACCGAGAAGAGAGTTGAAAATAGGACGAACAGCGGACTATTTTTGACGAACTTCGAGGTGATTCATCTGGTGATGAAACACTCTGTCGAATGCTTTATATTACTTCTCAAACAAAATGATTTTAGAAGGAGAAATTGAGGATGCAAAAATGACCAGTTTTTTCCTCTAATTTCCAAACACTCATTAAACATTAATTTCTTTTGTATTTTCTTTATGACTTAGTAATGAGTTTGAGAACCAGTTATAAATGTTCGTTTTACTTTCAGTCAGATTGTTAGTTGTCCAGTCATCCTATCGTCAGTTTTGCTTGAGTCCGTTTTTAAAGTGTCGGTAACTGCCCAGTTCGATTCAGCATCGTTTGTTCTAAGTTAGTAAACCCTCTTCCCATCCTAGTAAAAAATTACCTCTATTGGCTTGACTATCTTCTTGACCACTTCAAAAATCTCTGCTTTGTGTGAGACCATGTATCTTTGGAAACATTTCCTGAGTCGATTGGTGCTGCTACTGAACACAACACCGTAAGCAGATTTGTAATCAATGATCTTGCTGACGAGTAACTCGGGTCGGTTAAACAGATCTCCTCTCAGGCCTGCGGAATAAGTGTCCACCAGAATGCCGTCGACTTCTTTGTTGAAGAGAGCCTGTGCGACCTCGTCTATGGTGTTGTAGTGTTTGTCTTGAAATTTGGAATAGAAATTAAAGCAAGTGAGGTGATGACGATGAAAAACCAAGGACGATTATAAAGATAATGATAGTTATTATCTTGGTGATAGCGTTGCTGATATTCGTGGCGGTTATGGTGAATTCCGATGGTAATGTTGGTGAAGATGATGACGACGATAATGATGTTGATGGTGATGATGATGATGATGATGATGATGGTGGTGGTGAAGATGATGATGATGTTGATGATGATGGTGATGATGTTGATAGTGCTGATGATGATGATGATGATGATGATGTTGATGATAGTGATGATGATGATGATGATGGTGATGGTGGTGAAGATGATGATGATGATGATGTTGATAGTGATGATGATGATGTTGATAGTGATGATGATGCTGCTGCTGCTGCTGTTGCTGCTGCTGATGATGATGATGATGAAGATGATGATGATTCTGATGATGATCTCCAGGTTCATCAATACGTACGTTTCAGGCAAATTAAAGGTAAATGGTAAGCGTTAGGGCGTAACATGGGGTGATGATAGTTAAATAATATAACTACGGGCCATACCTTTGTCAAATTTTGCGTTCCGTCTGGTTCCAAGATTGTATTCAGGAGAGTTATATTCAGCGGCAATCTAAAGCGAAAAGATATGTATTACAGACTCCAGATATGAGTAGACAGACTTTGACAAACTTGATTTAGTAAACATCAAGTGATCACTCCTTCTCTGCAAAAGAAAGCTTTACACTACTTTCCTGCTGCTCACCTTGGTTCCGTACAGTTTGTATTCTTCCTTGACAGCAACCGTCGTCAACGCTGTCGTCAACATTGCCATGGTAAGGGCGATTATGACGAGTCCAAATAATATCCACAACATGGCAAAGAAACGTCCTTTGCCACTCAAAGGGGCGCGGTCTCCATACCTGTTTAGTTGAAAGAGTCATTGGAGACGGTATGTGAGGTCTTGCACAATTTGAATTCCAGGATGGTAGTGATTTTGCGCGAAATGTGATGTTAAGCGCGCGCAGTTTGCGGTTTAGCGTGCGTTTTGCTACGCACTCGTGTCTTCCATAGGTCGATTTGGTATAGTAGACACTGAAACTTAGTGGTGTCTCAGTTTGCGTTTGCGCGTCTCCAAGGAACTCTTGTTATTGTTTTTGTATCAATAAAAGCTTTCTTTTAGGGGAGTCCATTCAACTGTCAAGGAAGGTACTCTTAGGGGTGGAAAGCCGGGAGATCTCTTGTTTTGATTCAAAGTTGCAATAGGCACGCAATACGTGTGAACGTAAACAAGCCAGGCGACGCGACTATAATGTCTGCCGCGTGATGTGTCACGACACAGCATTTATCCTCGTTGCATACGTCCCACAGATAACGCATGGCAAACAAATCGGCAATAGAAATCAAACGTATTGAAAAAACAAGGTACACTGAGTGAAACAAACTATTAAATAATTCAAATTTCCCTTTGGAAAATAATTGTCCTCGCAGCACACCGCCTGAATATTTTTACTCCGGTCCATAGGTGCCGATCATTACCCTTTTTCATTGTACAGACTATTCGTTGCCAATAATTATAAGGACATGTCCTCTCAGAGGACGATTTTTTGCTTACGATATTTTTTATCTTATCAAGAAGACTGGCGATTTTTCAGAAATTTGAAGGTAAATTTGTCGAAAATAATTGGAGTTTGACGGGTTTGGCTTGTTGTCAAGAGTTTGACATTTGACAATGTTTTTGCCCTCAGTTGTGGCGAGCCAAAGACTGTGTCACGCAAACTTCCGTGATCGTACATGAGATAAATAAGGGTAACATTGAATGATTTTCGTTGCATACTTTTGGAACCGAGGTGATTTCTTGAAATCTTATTGAGCGAAATTATCTCGTAAACAATTTGCATTCTTTCACGTTCGAACCGTGAAAGAGGCAGAGTCCAACATCTTCATGTGCAAACTGCTTTTGTGACAATTATTTTTAAAGCTCTTGGGTTAATTAGGTTAAGTTGCATTCTCTCATACACGAACCACGAAGGCGGCAAATTCCAAAGCTTTCACGTGCAAACTGCGTGACAATACGACTCACAGTTAGGCCCTGATCAAATGAGCCGGACTGGCCCGGTTTGTTGGGCTGGCTAGCTCTGCCATGGTGACTTTTATCTTGGTATTACATCGGACACACCATTTTTATATAGAGATTGAAAGCAATGCGCATGAGCAGTGTGTTACCCGCTGTCCTGTTTCTCACTTGGTTCATTCGCCAGGTCAGCACTCGTTAACATCCGTCGAAAGGCCCTTGGACACCTTATGAAGTTTACACAGGGTAGATTAAAGTACACATAGCATCAACCCCAACCCAAAAAAGGAACCTAACAAGTTTCGAAACAGTGCTTAACCCTAATCAGTTAAGGTAGTGCTTAACCCTAATCTGTAAAACGCAGTGCTTAACCGGCTAATCCAAAACGATAAGGAATACTACGTTGTGTAAACTTCATAAGGTGTGCAAGGGCCTTTCGACAGATGTTAAAAAGTGCTGACCCATTCGCCAAGCCGCCCGGCAAGCGTGATTACTTGGGATCCCAGCTAACCGAGCTGGCTCCGTTGTCATATAATCGCAAAGTTGATTTTTGTTGCGTTTAACTAAGGTGCCGAGACCTCAACAAAGCGAGCTAGTCCGGCTCATGTTATCAGGTCCATACAAATATTATCCAAAATAACCGAAAACAAACCTAAACAGAAAGTCTAACAACCTTTAAAATAAGTACAATTATTATTCCACTATTATGTCATTTTACCATATAAGGTCAAGAGAACAAGCAAAATACGAGGCCGTAATACACTGTAGTGTCCTGGTTTAACCGGTTTACAACAGGGCGAATACCGGCGGATGGAGAAGGAGCAACTAAGGGTAACAGAATCAGGATATTTTGGATACTCTTACTAGAAAATAGAAGCCAAAATAACATTTTTCTTTTGCAGTACATAATTAACCTCTCATTCAATGGTTTGGCATAATACGCGCGAACATTTTGCTCATTGTTAACGTCATTCTCCCAGACGGAATCAGAATGTTTCTGAATACTCTTACCAAAAAAAAGAAACCAGTTGCCAAATAGCAATTTTTTTTGTAGTGGAATAATAAACCTCTTATTCGATGGTTTAGCATATAATACGAGCGGACATTTTGCTCATTGCTCGTATTTTTCCTCGCCCCTGCGGGGCTCGGAAAAATACTACGCAACTCGCAAAATATCCGCACGTATTACATGCTAAACCATCGAATAAGGTGTACGTATGTTTTCGTCATTTGATAAGATCTTTCACAACCACCACTTCATTTCAAGACTGTAACTACGCTATCCCTTCATAACCAAATTAGCACTCCCACAACTACCACACTGCAACGCCTAATATCACTTTTACCTTCCAAAAAATTACTTTTTGTTACTTCATATTAAATTCTATGAGAAACCAGTTTCACCCATTAACAAACTACAGCCATTATCTTACCAATCCTCGTCAACCAACCCCTTAAAATGTACAACGCTACTGCACTACTCACACATCCCTAATACACATAAAAAAAACTTCTCATGCGTGTAGTACATCGACGCTCAAATATACGCTCCCACAGCGTCTTGTTGGTTTTAAAATAAGGACTCTGTATAGGGCATGAACAGCTCTTCAGCTCTCCTAGAGTAGTTAGAATATGCTGAACTTAGCTGAGCTATACCTGTTTGCCTATCAACTCTCTGCAACGGATTTGTGAGAGGGAATCTGTGAAGCTGAAAAATTGAGCAGGTTCATAGGCTATTAAAATTCGGGGGTATCACTCTGGCTGTTCCAGACGTTAGGGCATTCCCCGACTAATACCAATGCAAAATATTCGACTGGCTATTTTCTGAATTATGGAGTGTGTCCACTCACAAGAAAAGCGGCAAATTTGTTTATTAGAACCAAAAAGAACTCCTGCAGGACTGCATTTATGGTGGATCAATACGACCGTCTTTTCAGTGTTTTAGCCGAAGTAACGTCAGATGGAAACGCCGTACATTGCATTGAGGATTTAGACATATACAATTCGCCACGGGACATTCTTGGATTCTGGATTACACGCTGTGGATTCCGAACATTTTCCAGTACTGGATTACGGCTTCCTTGTCAGTGTAACCTTCGATTCCGGATTCCAATTTTTGTCGGAATTCCGAATTCCTTGAGCTTATTTATTGATTCCAAAGCCCAGGATTCTGGATTCACCAAGCCAAAATTTCCCGGTTTCCAGGTTTCCTTACCTAGAGTAACACAATCCTTGGGAATACTCGGCCCTGGTAACGCTTACAAAAATATCTGTAAATCGCTTACTCACCCTAAGGTTGTCATGCTAACAAAAGCCCACCAAATTCCTTCCCAGGTCCCGTGAAGAAACGGCGCGGGGAAATCTTCTGAATTATTTTTTCTCTCCTAATATGGAAAAAAAAGCGTACGCGATATTCAGTCGGTGCTAGTCTGTGTAGACCCTTGTTTAAGGTGGCTGAACACAGTTTTGCGGGCGGTCAGCGGTAACTTGCGTGACGGCGCTTGTTTTAAATTAGAAAAACAAACATGGCGGCGAAAAAGCAATGGTACACAGAAGACGATTTCTCAAAATCTACTCATTAAAATTTTGTGATATTTGGCAGAATTTTTACTTTTATCGTACTTTCAATAATAAGAACTTTAAAATGGATGTTGAACAGACGAATTTTGTGTCACATTTAATAATTACAGTACAATCATATTATTGATTATTTAAAAACCCGTCTGTTAAAATTTGGTCAAATAAGTTTCGTATGGTAGTGATTAATTATAGTACGCTGTGTGCAAGTTTATAGGAAAATCTAATGAACGAATTTTATGTAAACTGAGCAAAAGTGAAATTTTAAGGTTGTATTCAATCGTTCATGTTGCCATGGAAACTACGAAAACGTCACATTTTACCTGCTAGTCAAAATCTTTTATCAGTATATTTTTCACTTGCCAAGTTTCAGCTTGTGAGCTGTAACCTTTCTCTTGCCATGATTTGGCAAAGGACATATACTCGCAAACTGCCAAAACTGTGTTGAGCCACCTTAACTGAGAGGCCTACAGGTGTATGTCACAAGGGTATAGATGTTCTAGGTCAATTCTGTGCTGAAGTCTTTTTTAGTGCCTTTACTCATACACAACGTTCCTGTAAAGTTATGAAAAAGATGTCAAAACAATTTTAACAGGAAGCACTAACCATAATATTTGTTTGGTGATTTTTGTAGGCATGGCATTAAAACTTGAAAACGTTGGCCCAACTTTTTCAAGTTTCAGTCTATTTCCATCCCTGCCATACGTTAACACAAAGGACAAGTTTCTCCTAACGATATCCATACATTGTCAAAAGATTAGGTTATGAGAATCAATATAATGATCAGCAAAGAGAAAATGCTTTGATCATTTGCCTAAATATAGGGCCTCAAATTAAAAAAAATGAACCGTTAGAGCGATTTTCGTATGACCTTGAAATGAAAACGCGCGAACAAAACAGAAACAACAAACGAACAGAAATAGAACGATTTGATTGGTTTATCGAACAGATACAAACGCGCGTGGGTTTTGGTTGGTTAAGCGAACGCTCGGGTGAAAAAACTTCATGCCGGAGAACTTTCTAGAAATCAATCGATACTTTACTTTGATGTCATACTGCAACACGTTTGGCCAATGAAACAATGCTTTCTCCATGTTAGGGTTTTCTTTGACTGGAAACGAAGAGGCCATGTTTTGATCTTTTGGCTGATAAAACAAACAACGAACACTTACCGAAACCATTTTTCAAGGTCATACGAAAACTGCTCTAATTTTTTTCTAATTCTAGTTCAGTTGCTGCTAAGGCACAAATTAGCTTTGCAAATAGCGTGACTTAGCCCCTTTAACCATTTAAACCTTAAGAATTGAATTCTCATTTGTTGCCCCTATTCATTTCCCACAGAAGTAGTGGGGACAAGTTGATAAAAAATCAAGCAAATTTATCTTGCGTGATCATGACCGTAATTCTCATGACCACTGTGTTTTAGAAAGCATTGTATTACAAGGAGAAATTTGACGCTGACCACTCTTAGGCAAAAAGGGTTAACGAGCTGGTACAGTTTTTGTTAGTTCAATAACTACACAACAGTTCAATAACCACACAACAGTTCAATAACCACCCAACAGTCCAATAACCACACCAGCAGTTCAATGACCAGACATTAGTTCGTGGAGCGTAAGCTACATGTAGCTGCGGAAAATAGCCACAATTACGTTAGATACTTTTTTAATTAAAATGTGTAGCATTAGCTAAGAGATAAATACTCATTTAGCAATGATACAAGAACTAATTTACAAATAGCTATGATACATTGTTATCAAGTTTTAGTGAACTCACTAATATAAATAGGAACATAGATTGATTTTAATTAAGGACAATTAAGAAGTTCTAGTCTGCACTTACCAAAGCCCAAATAATCATGCCCGCTACACACGAAGTGATGATGGGCAGCACTAGCACGGGAAGGCAGCTGATCATCAAGTCGTACATTGTATCCTGGTTTGAGGATTTTTGAGGGTAAACGATAAATGCTACTCCAGCGGATTCTATGACAGGTATATAACCATAACCGCCTTTATACCGGTCTTGCTCGTTAAATCCATACACAGGAAAGGTAAAATCGGTCGCTTCATCCAAGCTTTCAAGAAGTTCACGGCTTGAATTTCGCAGTGCTGATCCGTCCTTGCCGTTCTTTTTAAAATCCAAACGTATTCTTTCGTAGGCTGAGCAGTTTCCACAGCATTCGTCCACCATAGACTGCAGAACAGCGGGTATTATTTGCCCAGGCTCGTTATCTTCGGTAACGTTTGCGTAGGGCTCGTATCGCCGCCAACTTGTGGAAAATTTTTGTTTGCAGTGGCACGTCTCTGATAAAAAAAAACATACAAATATCAATACACAATGCAGCTCCTCGATTCACCAAATTTCGCGTGCGTAAATAAATAGAGGCAAACTATGGAAAGTTGCGCAGGAAGGTAAATGTTGAGAGAGGCTCAACTTTAACGGCTGCGCTGCACAGATACTCAAAGTCGATCATCGGAGAGGCTTTCGCGCCACTCTTCGTGGCAGTGTGAAGTGGTGTTCATACAAGGTCGGAGTATTTTTCATGTCAACATAATATCTTATTTTTGGTCAAAGTGTAGGCATAGCAATGATCATAAGCTTCATAGCGGAGCTCTCTCTCGCGCGAAATTTTGGTTATATATGTATCCAAGAAATTTTGGTTCTGACAAAATCGTACCCCCTGATTTAAGCGTATGTGAAATGGCACACTTACTGGCTGTAGATGTCCAAGGCATATACGTTTTCCGTTTAGCTAGGTATTGGAAATCTATGATATGGTCAATTGACAGCTGTCAAAAAGTATCCGGTTTATCTGATTTTCAATTGATCGGGGGCTCAGGTCCAATTTTAAGGTGGAATTAAGTTTGCTTTCAGCTTACGGTAAAAGTTGAATTTCTTGAGAAAGCTTCGCTTTCGGCCTTTGCTAAATCTATATATTACCTCCAGAAACAGACGCGCTCGCAGGTCCATACCCTTTGGCCGTGCTACCTGCAACTGTAATTCTATACCGCACATATGGTTCCAGCCCTTCCAGCACCACATACGTTTGGCTAGCGCTGACTATTTCTACTTCCACCGGTTCTTCCTCTATCCCTACGTCTCCAACTTCTATTTTCTGGTACATCACTTTGTAGTTTTGCAAGGCTCCGTGTCTGTACCCCTCGGGGACTGGTTCCCAGGACACTCTGATGGTATCCGGTGATAACCGGTCCACTGCTTTTATTTTTACGGGAGGTTTACTGGGAACTAGAAAAGAGTAAATGGATTATTGCTCTGTGTGTTCGTTTAGAATAGCCTGTCTTACGGGTGTTTTTCAAGTACCCTGACCTTGCTTTGGTACAAATCCGCCGGCTCAGTTAGCTCAGCTGGGAGAGCGCCGGTCTGCTGAGCGGAAGGTCACGGGTTCGAACCCCGGCCGGACCAACACTCAGGGTCTTTAAATAACTGAGAAGAAAGTGCTGCCTTTGTAATGACATCTGCAAACGGTTAGACTTTCTAGTCTTCTCGGGTAAAGAAGAAAAACCGTAAGTCCCGTCTCACAGCACTCACGCTTATCTGGTTCTTGTGGGACATACAAGAACCCACGCCACTGTTTGAAAAGAGTAGGGGACGTAGACCCCGGTGTTGTGGTCAACCTTCACACATCACATTATTCACATCATGGGTTGGGTGGGGGGGGGTACAGTAAGCTCACAAATGGCCTGAGAGCGACTGCCAGTGGCACCTTTGTATGCTGACGTCCGAGCTTAGCTTTAAAATGTATTGTAAGAGGGTACTTCTGTTGTCCTCTTATCCACGACTCTTCATTCATTCATTCAAATCATGTTCTTATACAGCTGAATGGCATTTTCATGAAATTTTCTCAACATGATATAATACCTGCAGAAACCTTTTCTTTCCTTTTACAAAATAACAGTTTGCTATAAAATATATGATTAATCCAATTCACCATTTTCATAAAGACCAGAACGCACCTTGTATACCTTACCCTTTCCCCCCTCCTCCCCCCCCCCCCCAAAAAAAAAAAGAATGAAAGGTTTTTTAACCATTGTCTTCGATTTCTCTTGGGACGACTGTAATACAAAGAAGAAATCAAAAACAAAGGTTATGCAAACGTCTGGGGGGTAAACAAGGTACATTATGCTCTGTGTGAATTCGTACAGGTCCTGAATCTTCTCGAAAGTTCTGGAATTTTATTTAAGAAATGGTTACAGGTCCTGGAAATTCCTGGAAATGAGCAAACTGAAATGGTAAAGATTTCAACAGGCGAAGAAGTGGTTTTCTTCAATGTTGCTTTATTGGTTCCATATGTTGTTTTACGTATCACACTTGAGCTTCGTTCTCGTGTTACGTGTGGCCCCGTGTAAAGCTGATAAAATCAATTTTTGTTAATTGGGATGTCTGCGCAAGAAAATTATGGCAGCTCTGACACTACAAATGATCAGCTAGACAGCAATTTGCATGAACTGAAAAGCAATTAATCTGATTGTCAAGTCCTGGAACATTTGTCTGGAGTCTTTAAAGTTTGTTTACAAGGGAGTCCCTTCCTCGTCCTATTTGTCGTTTTAAATTTGTTCTTACCAGATTTCTACGGCAGCCTCGTTTCCAGGGTTCTCTTTCTTTCTTGAGGCAAGAAAATAATACGAAAAACATCGCTCGATAGATATTATTCATTTTTGAGCAATATCTGCAAGACACAATATCTGTTTATATCTTGAAACAGTGCCGAAAATAGACCAAAGTTTTGAAGAAATTCCACGAGGAGGTATGATCAGGTACGCTTGTTAAGAACTTAGAGTATTTTGAATGAATAATAAAACAATTAATAATTGAATTTGGCTTTCGTACAATGTGAAGAATTATGCAGATCTCGGAGGATGTTTTCCAACCTCGACCTTCAGCCACGGTGGATAACATCCGCCGAGATCTGCATGATTATTCACGTCCTACCCAGACTCAGTCAAAAATTTTTAGGTATTTCGGTATTATTGAGTTCGTCGCAATACCAAATTGCGTGAAATACTTACTATCTTCGCCGGTGTTGAAAGATATATTTAGGTATGGTCCATCTCCTACGCTAGTAAATGCAAGCACTCTCGCTTCGTATTCAGCGGCTTTATCCAGAGACTTGAGAAGTATTGAATAGGCTCCATCGACTGTCGTTACTTCCTGAAAGGTATCTGCGCTTCTTCTTCGTCTTTTCGCATTTTGCTTTCTTTTGTACTGGACACGATAGCCCCTTATGATACCATGACGTTCTTCTTTAGGGACCTCGCGCCAGTTGATCCTCACGGAAGTGGAATCCAAAACATCCACATACACACCAGGAGGTGGAACACTGGGAACTAACCAATGGAAAAAAAGCCCATTTTCAAGTTAACCAAACCTCTTTATAAAAACGTGGCCTGGTGCACAACTGTTCACCAGTAAATGTGTTTAACTTGCGTGTGAATGAAAAGTTATTTTTATATGAAAGTGTTAGAACCAGTACTCTCTTTGAAAACGAGGCCATATTTAGAAAAAAATGACCTGTCACGACCATATTTTATTAATTTTTCAAAATAAATATTCTGAATAGGTACGGTTTGTTAAATTCAGCTTATTAGACCAAAAGGGCATATGATACACCATTTAACGTCTCTTACGTGTCTCTTAGACTTGCAATGTTTTTGCCAATTCAAAGGCCCTTTGCAGAACGTAGTCACCATTCAGTTGGATACCACTTAGCAACAGATCACGTGCTAAGATACCACTTAGCAACAGATCACGTGCTAAGATTCCACTTAGCAACAGATAGCTGGATGGCAAGCCATCCAGCTATCTATCCAGCCAAAGCTTTGAGTGCGATCGAGCGAAGCATTCCTCGCTTTAATACTATTCTATGAATATTTCCCGAAATGACTGGACTAGAATAATTGAAAGACGTCTGAATTACCCTAGGAAGGCTTGGCCCGAACGCACTCAAAGCTTTGTGATCTAAATAAACACGTGGACGCTTGGCCATCCAGCAAGCCTTTGCTAAGCGGTATCTGAGAAGTGCGTTACCATGTTCTGCAAGCGGTTAGCAACCACGTATCTCTCAGAAAATGACGGCAGGAACAGCTTAATTAGAGACTTTTAATAAAATGTTTCACATTTGAAGATATGTAGTAAAGGAAGCTTACCATGTTCGAACGTTTTTGCAGATAGTATTTTGCTGTAATTCCCAGGCTGAGAACTTCGTGCCGCGACTTGTACGGTGTATTCTGTAAATTTCTTTAGATTGGAAAGAAGTGTTTTCTCAACTTTTCCGACTTGAATGATGACACCGGAATCGACAGCATCCCGCTCCTTGTACTTAACATTATAGCCACAGACAAATTTCTCGGATATCTTCATCCAAGTTACGATAATACTTGTTGTTCCATTTGCTTTAATCTTAACATTTGTTGGGACGTTTTCAGGTGCTAAAATTCAGTCAAACAAACGTTTTCAGTTGTGGCACACCCAAAGCCTTTCGCTTTTTCTCTGTTTCCTCAGTGCCTTTAAATAGTCTTAACTAACAAAACTGGACCATTATTTTTGAACTTCAGTTGATGCGAAGAACCGTTTTATGTTTTGAAATGATAGCAAGCAGCGTAACATACTTAGCCTTAGTCTTTAATTGATTATTGGTTACGTTTCAACTGCGGGCGACAAGAGGAGCCCGTAATCCTTATCTTCCAGTAAGAATGAATGAAATGTATTCAGCACAATCCGATCACGTGCGTTTTGACCGTCTATCACGTGAAACTTACGAAAAGCACAGCGTTGGGGCAAGAGCGTTTACATCGATCTCGCCTGCAGTCCCTAACCACGCGCGAGCGGAATCCCATTGCTAAGAAAGTTTGGTTATCTATCCATCCCAGAAATTTTGGCAGTCATGTGACCGTCCGCCCGTCCGTCCGCACCAGAAGAAAACCAGGTGAAATGTCTCACTTTCAAGATAGTGTGGGAGTCTGCAACGTGATATTTCACATCCATGCTTTGGTCAATTGACAGCTGTCAAAACATGGTATCCGCTGACCAGTAACACAATATCGTGGGCTCAAGTGTCGACCCATTGAGGTAACGTGTTTTTTAAGTTATCCGCTGACAAGTTACTGGCTTTCAACTAGGCTTAGCCACAAGTCGCTCGGCAACAAAAATGTTCTTTTGACTTTTTCGGTATCACATGACACGTTTTTTTAAGGTGGCGGACAACACTATCAGTGATTTAGATTCCAGCTGGGAAGAACGGCAGATGAAAGCCCGATTAATCCTATGCGGAAATTAAAAGGATGGGGGCAGATCTCGCCACCCCGGACAAATCTAAATAGTTAGAGAAAGAAAAATCCAGACGAATCCGGCCGGTAAAAACCGCAATAAAACCAACTTTAGGTGTAAACAAGTAGAAAAAAATAGCAACTTTTTGGCAACTAAAATAGCAACTTTTTAGCAACTTTTAGACACTTTTATTGGCACCTTTTTGGGAATTTATCGGCAACTTTTGGCTAAGTCTACTTTCAACTGATCGCCGGCTCAATGACAAGTAGACTTCACTGCAATGGTTAAAAGTTATTTGTTTGAAGTAAATTATAGATTTAATAATGAGAGCTTTGCCTTTAGCCTAAACCTATATATTAGTTTAATTGCTTATGTGAATTTCGTCATACCTGGCTGATGCGTGGTCGTGTTATAGAAAACGCTGAAAGAGCTATTGCCCGCTCCAGTAGCAGCCAAGACCCTCGCGCTGTAGTTTGAATAAACTTCTAGACCTTTCTTCTCATAAGAAGAGTCATTGCCGCTGACTCGTTTTTCAAATATCATTCCGCTACTGTTATGAATCTCAATGAAATATTTAATTATCTTTCCACCTCTTCTGTTACACGGGATTTTACTCCAACTGACATTGATACTAGTGGTAGTAAGGGGGGCCGCAGTGACGTTAGGCGGTACATTGGGAGCTGTGGGATAGCCAAACATTAGTCAGTTAAATTGATTGTGGCTAAAATAGATGTAAACAAGAATCAGGTTGAATAACTCATGATAGAGCGATTTTCGTATGATCTTGAAATGAAAACGCGCGAACAAAACAGAAACAACAAACGAACGGAAATAGAGCGATTTGATTGGTTTATCGAACGGATACAAACGCGCGTGGCTTTTGGTTGGTTAAGCGAACGCTCGGGTAAAAAAACTTCATGCCCGAGAACTTTCTAGAAATCAGTCGATACTTCGCTTTGACGTCATACTGCAACACGATTGGCCAATCGAACAATGCCTTCACCATATTAGGGTTTCTTTGGCGGGAAAACGAAGAGCTCATGTTTTGATCTTTTCACTTATTGGCTGATGAAACAAATAACGAACACTGTTCCGAAACCATTTTTCAAGGTCATACGAAAATCGCTCTAAATTGATTGTGGCTAAAATAGATGTAAACCAGAATCAGGTTGAATAACTCATGATAATAGGGACCTTACGATCCGACAACCGCGACATCCACTAAAAGGTCACTGAAAAATAGACTCCGCATCCTTTCAGACTATTTTGCGATAATGTCCCAAGTCGCCCAGTTATTAAAAAGAAGGGAATTCATACTGGAGCTGAAGAAAGGGGTGCCGCGCCCGAGTTCAATCAGAGAATAGAATTTATCGCCTGCCGTCTTTGCACGACTACAACGTGAAACTGTCTAATTTCACGTTTTGTCGAGGACGGGAACAAAAGACAACAACAGTCTTTTTCTTTTCCTGAACTTTGATGCAGTCCTTTAGAATTCAACTCCCAAATAATTTGCCAACATTTGACGAATTAAACGAAATGTGATAAGCGCGATAAAGTTTGAGGCAGCACAAAATTCACTCTTTAAGTGACGTTTTCGTCGCTGTCGTCGTTACGTAAACTCCCTTATTTTGCAATGACGACTGTTGAATTCTCTCTCAATAGAACTGAATATAAATTTGCTGACCTCTAGGGAAACCGACTCCCCATTGATTTCAAGGGTTAAAATTGTCTAAAAATAGCTTTGTTGAAATTCACATATCCCAAAGGCAAGACTGGGCATTTCCCTCTTCTTCCCGTTATTCTCGCAAATAAGCGAACACGCACCTCCTTCGTGTGTCGTGTTGTAAACTGGTTCGCTATAGTTCCCGTAAGGCGTTTTCACAGGCGTCCCATCACGTGCTGTTATGTTAATGGCACGGACTGTTATATTGTATGTAACACCAACCAGAAGACCGCTGACCAGGGTTGTCAGATCGTTAGCTGATGTGGATATGTTTTTTTCCAGGCAAGTCTTCCATCGGCAATGAGGACAATAGGACACTTGAAATGCGTCCGGCGTTTGTAACCGAGGATGAATCCATCCTATTTGCCATGACGCACGAATAGACGTTTCGTTTATTACGGATGCAGTTGCATTAAGGACAACCTCAGGAGCTAGGAATAAAAGAAAATAACACCAGAAACAAGGAAAATAAAAAATTGACTAGGTAAGTGTTATGCTTTTGTTATTCCCGCCAAAATAAAAAGACCCTTTACTGGGAAGGAAACTGGAACGAGTCAACCTTCACGAAGACTTCTGGGACTGTTACGAAAAGGAAGCTGGACCGAATTAACTTTCGCAAAGACTTCTGTGACTGTTGCTAGAAACAGAGAAAATAATTGGCTGGTAGCGCCAAAATACAAAGACCGTTTACTTCACATTCGCAAACTGAGTTTGCTTTCGCAAAGACTTCTGGGACTGTTACAGAGCAAGTAATCGGCCAATAGCTGACCGGCATGTCCCCACAAAGAATTTCAGAGACAAAGAGGAGGAAACCAAAAATTGTTATGACAAATATGACACCCCTGTCCCATTGGTGCCTTTAAAAGAGGAATTTGATAGATTTAAACTCTCATAACTGACTGCGCATATATGACACGCGTATGATACAGGCGTATAAATCCCTTCTTCAAGTTTAAAGGTGTCATACCTGTTTGATTTGTTGTTACGATAACATCACCACTCCATGGCCCGAATCCCACAGCCGTCAAGGCCCGTACTCTGACGTGGTAGGTGACAAACATTTCTAACTTGTTTACCACCACTGATAAGTTGTTCGCGCAAACAGAGACATTTTTTATCTTGTATTGGCTGCCGTTCATCACATGAATGTCGTACATGGTGACGTTTCCTTTGCGGAGGTGCTCAGGTACACGCTCCCACGTCACCTTGATGCTTGTTGTTGACTTTGCAACAGCAGCCACGTTTGTAGGTGAACCCCTGGGTACTGTGTCAGTATAAAAACTTAGGTTTAGTTCCAATAGGCCATTTTCGAGTCTCAAGCCTCTCTTTCAAAGCGAGGCTAAGTACGAAGCTCTTGATATGAAAATGATTTCTTATTCTCAAGCGAAAAAACCTCATTTTCATAAGAAAGGTTTTGCACTTAGTGTCGTTTTCATAGTGAGAGTTTCTGGAACTCGAAAATGGCCCATTTAATCACTAACTTTAGTCCTCTAACTCTTTTTCTCAATGTCTCTCCTCTGAAAGATAGATCTTGATAACTAGCTTGGTGGTCCAAGACGCCAATTCCACATTTCCCATAATGCACCTTATTTGCCCCCCAAAATTTTGCATAAGCATCGTTTTCAATTTCTCTTGGGTCGGCTGTAATACCCAGGAGAAATGAAAAACAAAGGTTATGCAAAATTCGGGGGGCAAATAAGGTGCATTATGGGAAATGTGGAAGTGGCGAATAGACCTTTTTACCGATACGGCGGCCATATTGAATTAGTTAGATTTAAGGAGTATTATGAGATTCCCAGGGGACATGAGCACGATCCCATATATACTCGCTCAGTATTTACGCGCGCTTTTTGGGCCAATTTTTCTTTAAGTTTTCCTAGAAAAAGATCGTAATGGGGCAAAAAGATCGTTGTGCCGTGTTTGGATGTAAAAATGATAGCCTCTTTCCCGAGAAATATACATTAAAGTTCCCTTTTTGCCCGAAAAGCAAGCCTAAATACTGCGTGAGTGCCCCGGCTGGGCATCCCATAATACTCCTTAAATCTAGTAAATTCAATATGGCCGCATCGGTAAAAGGTTCATTGTCTCGTGATCAACCCCATACAACGCATGCGCCAAGGGATTCAGGGTATATTTGGCGTTATATTTGGCGTACCCTGACATCTCAGAATTTCTTTGCCTAACTTTGTCATACTTTTACATGTGATAGCTAATCAACACGTGGAACGTCTTTGTTGCCTTCTTTTAAGAACATTTTTGTCACATGAAACTGCAAATTTGCTTGCCCTTTTCGTTTACAGTAAAACAACATGAAAGCCTAAGAATCCATGGTGATGATGGTGTAACGTTATTGGAAACGGTTAGCCCAGCAGACGCTTGAAAGGACAGCAGAAAACAAAAAATCAAGTACGAAAAAGAAAAAAATGGTACGCTAGAGGGTAAAACAGTTTCCGAGTTGCTCCAAACCTCTGTTTCAAGGCGATGCTAAGAGAGAAGCTATTGATATAAAAATGATTTTTTTATTCTCGTGCAAATAAAACTCATTTTTACAACAAAGGTTTTCCACTTAGCCTCGTTTTGAAAGGGAGAGTTTTGGGAACTGGGAAATGGTCTATTAGGCTGAAAGTCCGAATAGGCCCTGTCGCAGCTCGGGCTCACGTGACCTATGAGATAAAACCCTAAAAATACCAAGCACTCTTTGCTGCAAATTGACTGGCTTTAATCACGAAAAAATACTGTATGTAGTTGTGGAAAACTCGATAGACCGTGCATCTTGTAGGTTTTGCCGTGGGTGTGTGCTGGTACGCTTGCGAATTCCGTGAATTTTAATTTCTTATGCTGTTCATCTCTGATATTGTTTAATTTGTATCTCATTATTTTTGCGATAAGCATGTCGCGTGATTGCGAACTGAAAAGGGCCTGGGGAGAGGTACTCTATATAATGGCCTATATGGGAAGGCTTCAGGTGTAAAAATGAAAGGGTACAGAAAGCTGTCATTGCGGTCTGTGATTGACAAAAACGGGCCAACAATCACATTTTATGGCTGTGTAAAAGACAAGAAAACTTTCTGGTTTGGTGATTTATTCATATTTGAAACACGGTGCACTTACAGCATTTAAAAGGTATGCAGCCTTCTAAACAAGCATGTGAAAGGGGTTGCCGCTTGTCGGTAGGAAGTATCCGAAAGGGGAGCCAATCGATCAAAAGACGGTTTACGAAAGGGGTACCTTTTCTGTCAAAACTGGTATATTTAACAATTATTCCTCAAGCCCGAAAGGGCTCTGAGTCAATAGCCCATGAGGGCGAGAGGAATAATTGTTTCAGTAAAATCCAACTAGATGGTAAAAAATATCGAGACAAAGCAACTTTAGTAAGCAAAACGCGATTCAGTCACCATTGTTTTGGTTTTCAAAGACAGCGCTTTTCGCTACTAGTTGTCTATAACATATAGTCTAGTAGTAGTAGTAGCTCAACCAATCAGAACGCAGCATTGATAATAGACCACTAGTTGGATTTTACTAAAAATGGGTAGGGGGGCGGAGCCCCTCCTTACAAAATTTTGGGGTGAGGAGGGTGGGGGGGGGGGGAAGAGCCTAATGAACATAACTTTTCGACCCTCACCTCCCTCTGAGGTCTTGACAAAAATTGCCTGGCTGTATGGTCCTTGGTAGTTTGTGGCCGCCGCTACTTTGATCTCGTATTTAGTGGACACATTCAGTCCTGTGAGAACCACTGTCCTTTCGGGTTCGTTGACGCGTACTGTGTTGTTTTGCCTCCATGTATCATTCACGAGAGCTCTGTAAGTCACGTTAAACCCTCTTAATTTAAATCCTTGAGGCAAGGCAATATCCCATGTCACGTTAATAGCTGTCCTGTTGAATGCATGGCCAGTAACGTTAAGGGCAAACTCTGGAGCTGTTAAAAAAAATTCAAATATCGAGTTAGGGCCCAGGTTTACCTGGAGCTGGGGGACCCCAGGCAGGTGAGGTAATCCGCTCAGGTGGGAGAAAAGTAATCTGCGTTTAAGAGGAATATTACAGCCCCTCTGGCACTCGGCACCAATTTTCTAGTGAAGAGGTACATGCTGGTCTCTTCCTGTGAATAACAAGGGAAAATGCATTCCTGAATATCAAACATCGAAGACCGGGAAGAGAAGACCTCGTCCCAGTCTTTTGCCTTTGCTTTCTGTCTTTTCTTTGTTGGTCTTCGCTATTTGTGAAACTAATGCAGACTACCTTCGTGCATAAATACATGACTACAAACTGCTGATTTCTGTGAATTCAGTTCAAAATACCTTCTTCTTTCGTCTCAAGCTGTCTGATATCACTGAAGCGGCCTGGTCCAATTCTCGTAAAGGCTCGGACTTGCACCGAATACATCTTGAACATTTCTAAGCCCTGTATCTTGATAGTAAGGTTGCTTGTTGTATTAGTTCTGTTAATTGAGCCGTCAGTAATTTTCACTTCATATAAAATAATTATGCCATCTCTTTTCTCTTTAGGAACTGGTCTCCAGGTCACCTTTATGCTGTTAAAAGTCTCGGATACTGCTGAGACATTTTGTGGAGCTTCTTTTGGTGCTGCAAGAAAACACAAATATGTATATTATGTTTTTTTCATGACCCTATATATAATGCCACCAAATTGGCATTGCCTCAGTTATATCTTTCTGATAATATTCGTACCTTCCTCATCTGTCCAAATCTGTATTATTTCACTCTCATTCCCAACACCAGCAGAAGTAAAGGCAGAAACAGTGATGTTATACGGTTCAAAAACGGTGAGGTTTGTCAATTCTATTGATGTATTGCAGGAACACAACATAACTCTTCTGATAGTTGATGAATTGTGGGATATTTCTGGCTCTGAAGGTGTGTAGGAGACCTCGTAGCCCAGGAGAATTCCTGGAATGGTGCCCTGTGGCGGAGGAGACCACGTGACAAAAATGCTAGTGGAGCTGGTGTTGCGTGCGTTGACATCAAGCGGAGAAGACGTTGGAACTAGAAAAAGGTAAGACAACAGCAACGACTATAATCTCTGTTTCATTTTGCCTTTAAGAAGTATATTGACGTTTTTACTTCGCAATTGGCCTGTTTGCTCTTCAATTAGAATTAGGATTGTGCGCAAAGGTAAAGTAAATCCAAACCACCGGCTACTGAAAACAACTAGAGCGCCATTTAAATCACTAGAACCCTTATTTGTTTGTCTGGAATAGTATGGTCTACTTCAGAGGTCAAGCCATCGCGCCCACTAGCACCCCCCCCCCCCCCCCCCTCCTGTCATAAAAAAGTCCCCCAGGTTTTCCTTGCCTTTGTAACTTAGATTGGATTTGTAAATTGATTTCTAAAGAAAACATTCGATCGAAATCGCATTAGCCATCTGGTGTTTGCCTGTAAGACTGCGTCCTAATATTGAAGAGAATTGCACTATGGGATTATTTGAGGGAATGACTTGACCCAGTTTCCCTCGCACCCTTATAAAAAAACGATTTAGGTAGAGGGCATCCACGTAATGGTTCTTCATCTATCATGTCTGGTTGAATTGCAATGGATTGAAAATGTCTTTTTTATGAGAGGGGATAACCGGATTAATAACTGTAGAAAAAACCTCTTGGCTAACAACAAAATCACCCCACAAATCATTGGCGTCGACGCCGATATTAATAAGGACCTTAAGCAACGACGACGACGACGGCGGCGGTGAAAACGTCGCTAAAAAAATGAATTTGCGTTCTTCCAAATTTAATCGCGTCTATTTGGACCCGCTCAATATGTCAAATGCAGGCGACTTTTCCTGGAGTTGAATTCTTAAGGATTTTATTCAAATTCAAAAAGAGGAAGGAGAAACAGTCGTCGTATGTCCACGTCCTGAGGTTTCACGTCGTAGTCGTGAAGTGGACGTCAAAGAAATGTACTAAAAAGCGTGATGCACGTGCAGAGCTGTTGTTTTGATCATTAAATCTGTTTTTTTTTAAATCGTCGTCGTCGTCGTAGCAGTTGCTTAAGCTCCCAAATCATTTGAGAGCTTAACCCTGCTCCCCCTTAAGTACTTTGGCACAAAACTCAGTAACCTCAAACGAGTCAACTCCCCTTACCTCCTTCCCCTGTCATGAAATACTTGGGATTGCCATAATTACCCTCTTTGATCGTGACCGCTGCTACTTCTACGGAGTAATTTGTATACAAACTCAGATTTTTCAGCTCGTAAAACGTCCTGTTGGAAGGAATTGTTATATCTCTTTTCCTCCGGGAATGGTGTGATTCTATGATAAGAGTTTCGTTGTGGTAATCGGTAGAATTAACTTTTCTCCAACGGATCTTGTACTTGCGGAGGATCCCGTTTAGACTTTTTATATGTGGGTCCCAAGAAACTTTAAATGAGTGTTGCGTAACTTCGGTGGCGTTTGTATCCAGGATGGGTGCACCGTCAGGAGCTAAACAAAGAAAAAATATATCGTCAATTATTTTAGCCTGAAAAAACTCGCGACGTTACGTCTGGTTTACCCGCAAAATGCCGTCAGAGGAGTGACTGTAGAAATTCCGTACTGATGACGCGTCACTACCCAGATCTTGGTAAAGTTTCCGATTGGACGAAGCAAACTTTCAACCAATCAGAACTAGTACAACCTCAGATCCGAGTAGTCATAAGAGTATAGAATCCTGCGGTCGTTCCTCAAACGTTATTCCGTGGGGAGACCTGGTAAATAATGATATATTATGTTACAAGGAACCACAAAAATCCCGGAAAAAAGATGTGAGTTCCAGATGGTATTCAGTGATGATATGATGATGATTACATTTAGTAATTATGATGATGACAGGAGCCGCTCCTGTGATGATGATATGATAATGATGATGAAAATGATAGTGATGATGATGATGATGATAGTGATGATGATGATAATGATGATGAAAACGATAATGATGATGATAATAGTGATGATGATGATGATGATGATGATGATGATGATAATGATGACGATGATGATGATGATAATGATGACGATGATTACGACGATAATGATGTTGGTGGTGGTGGTGATGATGATAATGATGATGATTATTATGATAGTGATGATTAGCGATGATCATACAATAACCTTACCGTCTTCTGCTGTGCGTATTTGATGCACTTTACTTTCGTTTGAGGTTCCTTTGCCCGTACTTGCCGCCACTGTCACGTTATATAGCGTATACTTCTTAAGACCATGTATCTTTATGGAATTATTCCCCCAGTTTGCTACTGTAGTGCGGTTAACAATTCCCGTTTTAACTTCAGTGACAGTCACAGTATACTCCTTGATCCTTCCTCGACGGTGCTGGTTTGGGATGGGACTCCAGGACACGCTGATGCTGGTGGAACTGTGGTTTGCTGCGGCCTCTATTTCAGGCGGTTGGCTTGGAGCTGGGTGATTAATAAGTTAAATCCGTACAGAAAAATTTAACGGAAACTTTTGAAACTCAGTAAAGATCTCAAGACAAGCTGTTTCCAGCGCACTTAGAAAGAAGTAAAGTATTCAGCCTAGCTGTATGCGTTAAGACTGGTAGCTTACTACTTCTAACCTTATGAAAAAAATGAACTTTATTTTAGTGTCAAGGTATTTATCACGAAATTACTAATTGAAGACACTATTTTTTACGTCTCCAACTGGAGAAAGAACCATCATTTTACCTGGTAATCTGAGCCACACGAAGCTTTAGCCGCTTGCAGCGCAAAGGGAGTACCTTCATTTCTCAGTTATTATTGACCCTAAGTGTTGGTCCCACCCCGGGAATCGAACCCTCGACCTCCCGTTCTGCTGTCAAACGATCTACCGACTGAAGGGCTTACCAAAGCTATAATGGCATACAGCTTCTTGGCGCATGTGTTCACCTTTAGTGTAAAAACTGTAATAACACCTGACTTGAATGCATTCCCCAACTATAATTTATAAGTGTATGTCTGGCTTTCCGTGGATAGGATGGAAACAGATCCCGACCAAAAATAATATTGGGCTTACTTTTAAAAACTCTTGTATTGTCGAAAATGACCAAAAATTGATCATACTTTGTTTTCCTTTTTTGGTTGGTTAAGCGAACTCTCGGCTGAAAAAACTTCATGCCCGCGAACTTTCTAGAAATCAACCGATACTTCGCTTTGAAGTCATACTGCAACACAATTGGCCAACCGAACAATGCCTTCTCCATATTAGGGTTTTCTTTGGCGGGAAAACGAAGAGGCCATCATCTTTTGATAAAACAAATAACGAACACTTACTAAAACAAGGTCATTCGAAAATCGCTCTATCTCTATTTTAGAGTTGTAAGTATGAAAAAAAAAATCCTACTGAGAATATTTAGGCGCCATCCACACATATCCGGATATTTGTAACGAAAGATTTTTTTCCCCGTTTTAGCCTTCTGTCCACACATAAACAGTGTTTTCGGCACCAAAAACGCAAGATTTCGAAAACGGTCCCAGAGCGGAGATTTTTTTGAGAACGGCGCCCGCTTATTTTCGTGGGACGTACGAAAACGAAGGTTTTCGAATATGATGATGTAGTACGTCATACAGCCTGTACCCTGCAACGGATGCTGTCGTATTTGTATTGTAAAAGCGTTTTTGTGTGGACTGGCAAAAACGATTCGAGAACGCTACGTGTGGACGCGCGTTTTTCCGAAAACGGAGAAAAAAACTATCCGTCTTCAAAAAAAATCTGGAGACGTCCTGATGAGGCCTGAGTTGTAATTTAGGCTTAGCTTTGACCCAAAATTGTGGAACTTAACAAGGCAAAGCCATCTTACTTACCCCCTTCATCTGTTCTAGCAACCAAAGTGGAATCATTTTCGCTGAAGGTGCCATTTGTAAACGCGACTACTTCGATCGAGTAATTGGTATAAATTTCCAGATCCTCTAACCAAATGGAGGTGATGTTCTTGCACAGGAAGATGGAGGAGCTACAGTTCGTGTAGTTTCCACTATTATCACACGTAATGTTGCGAGTATAGCGTACTCTGTAGCCGAGTAACTCAGAGTGGTCCACGTCGTCCCAGTTGATCAGTATTGCGGTTGCTGTCTTGTTTGTAACTGTAACATTACCTGGTGCTATCAAAGGAGGACATGTATTACCACATGTTTGCGTTCCGGCTGCTGGGAAAGATAGAACCAAATCAGAGGCTGTTTACATGAAGGCAGGAAGATTGGATCAATTTACTTAGGGGAGGGGTAGGTGGACAGTTACCTAGAAACCTCAATACGCCATTTCCGAGTTGCGTCAAGTCTCTAATTCAAAGCGAGACCAAGTGCGAAGCTATTGATATTAAAATGATTTTTTATTCTCATGTATATAGTACTCATTTTCACAACAATGGCTTTGCACTTAGCCTCGGTTTGGGAGTGAGAGTCTTTGGAACTTGGAAATGGGTTGTGACGAGGCTGGATATCCCAAAATTAGGTTGTGATCTTTACTCAAAGTACAAGATAGGATTCCTGAGATAAGAAAGAAAGGGAAGAAAACACTAGGTAGTATTTAGGACTTAAACCCGCATCATTTGATGTATAATCCACATCCGTATCCTCTAAACCCTCAAGGTCCAACTGCCGACACCGGTTAATTTTCACGCACTTAACATGGCATCGATCATGTATTAGATTGTTAAAAGGTAACCGTTTTTAAAAGAGTGCTTAACCCTAATCACTGTACTTCGGTGTTTAACCCTGTATTTATCTCTTTTCCTTGCACAACTGTCTTTTAATCAGATTTCCCCACTTTTCTCAAAAATGTGCCCAATAAATTGGCATGAATGGTTCTCTATGACGAGTATAGCGTTGTGTAATAAACATCAGGTGTCCAACCTGATTTCTAGCCACAATACTCGAAAATGGCCTATTGATACCGACACACGTACCACCAGCAGGAAAATCCTAGGAGGCGGAACAACTTTCCATTGGGTTTACATGCAGAAATATCGGTCCGTGTGGTTACCAAGTACCAAATTATCACAATTATCAGCTCGTGGTATGTAACGCCCAATGAAATCGTTGCCATGACTACCCACTTAACGACCCCCCGCCATCTTTGCCTGGTTTGGTCCTAGTGCTAGGATCTTCCTTGCGAAGGTAGTTTACATGGTGCTAGGATCTTCCTAATACTAAGACCTTCCTACCTGACAGCTAGGAAGATCTGATGCTAGTACTAGGATGATCCTCGCGCTAGGGAACAAGAACAACGCTTTGCGTGTAAACTGAATACAGAAAACATATTGCGCTACGATGATCCGCTTTAGCCGAAACTTCCTGTTGATGGGCTCTTCCTCCATGTTACCAGTTCCTCAGTGTAAGTATAAAATATCGGTTAATGAAATTTCAAAAGTTTAACATTTTAAAATGTTCATTAATTACGATAAACCTTCTGGTATCTTTGCATGAGGCTATTGAGACACACATTTAAAACATGAGTATTGCTTTTATAGTAGCAAAGTCTTGTTTTTTTTAAATTATGAAACTGGTGCATTGTTGAGGGATTTTCAATAAAATAAAAGGTATTTGATTTTCGCGTAAAACACTACTTACATTCCAGTAACTACTATATGAATACATAAATAGAAAAAAAAAAACAGCGGACTATAAACATTCAATATTATCAAAAGATTGATGAATTTTGTTCAGTTCATAGTTTTTTTTTTTTTTAATCTTTATTTGTAAATGATAGTTGAAACTGAAACTAAAACAATAACAACGACACGACTTCAAATTTTTGCTGTCCAAACTTATAAGAAAACTGTGGGCTTGAACAACCGTTTTGCATCTCCACCTTTCCCTCTTCGAGAAAGTTCGCGAATTAAAGTCGCTGTTCTATTTGCTTTGACCGCACCATTCTCATATTGAGCAAATTCCACTTCTATTTCCGAACGTATCAAAACAACTCGTCAACTCTAAAACTTGTTTTTGGTCCACAAGTATTGACCAAGTTGCTTTATGAAATTAGAGGTCAAATTGTTTGTATCTACGGGTGATATGGGTAATATTTAGCGACGATCATAAGTTTTCTTTATGTCTGTATGGGTCATTTTAATAAAAGATGACTTTCATGATTGAGCGCTTAACAAAAATCTCTGTAAAGAATCATCGACCCTTTTCAGCCAAAATTTTTGATGTGAAAAATTTGTTTTAAAACACAGGAAAAAGAAGCCGACGAGTGATCTTTTTGGATAAAAAAAATGCGAAAAGCGCGACAAATCAGTGTAATATTTTAATATTATGTAACTTTTAACTTTGGCTTAACGATTTCTCAGAGAGAGCGCAAGTAAGCCTGGATTTGAAATTGTGAGGTGAACAGCTTTACGATTTTTTTTTTACGGCTTATACTTATTAAAGATGAAAAAAAGTCGTTATAATTTTTTACAAGACTGGAATCATTATTACTATCTTGCTTTTTATTAGAAAACCCGTTGATTATCTATAATTAATGACCTACAAAACGCAATGTCATTTATGCTTAGTCATAAGTGCTCTAAATGAATTCTTCTAGGCTGATTAATAGTCTTTTGAATGTTCTCATCTACTAAATCTCCCGTGCCGGTATTCCCTATATTAAAATTTTACTAAAAAGAATTGGCGGCGAATTGCTAAAACAAAGTTTATAACAAATGATAAATTATTCAGTCGGAACCCTTTTTTTTACCAACTTAATATCCTGGTTTATAAAACTATATAAGCACTTACTAAAGGATAATTTGTATACCTCTATACATCTCAGAAAAAACCCAATACTATTTGTTAGCGAGAGAAATTGATTCAAGCCATACTATGCGAAAAGTACTCAGTTCGCGATTTGCACAAGTTAGGGAAAGACCGCTATTTAAAAGTTAATCTACTCAATAATGTTGAGAAACCTGTCTGATTGTTAATTGAACTGTCCCGTCAGAGACCCAAAATGTAGAAATCGTGTTCCAGTGAGGCTGTTGAGTAAATCTTTTGTCAAACGGTTACTAAAAAATAGTTATGGCAACTCACCATCACCATTAGATGATGCGAACTTCACATAATAACTTAAACCAGCGATGCACAGAGCAATCTGTCGAGAGAAAAATAATGAGAATGAATATAAAGAAAAAAATGCGTTTAATTTCGAAGTGCAATCACTAAAAAATACCAGAATAAAACTTCGCTTTTCCATGTTAGACGTGGCTGTTTCCTACTCATTGTAGCCGAAATTTCCGCATTGACAAAATTGCAATTACGCTTTTGGAAAAGACTGTCTTTCACGGGCAGGTGCCATATTGTAAAACAACTCCAAAACGTAGTCTTAAATAGCTTTTATTCCAGGGTCGTTTAATGGAACAGGCCTCCTCTGATAATCCTCTAGAGCACTTTGGGATTAAAATCATTAGTTTTATGCAACGTTTAGCTCTGTGATCACGTTTTGTAGAGTAAATATGTCAAGGAAGTCTCTAACTAATTACGCGACTTTCGGCCGCAGAACAATCCGTTGACAGTTATGAAAATTATAATGCTGCTGATGATAAATATTAAAATTTCAATAGCAATAGCCACAGAGACTAGACAAAGATTTTATAGTTTCTCAGCGTTTTTCATGGAATTCATAATAGATAAGACACAATAGGGTTTTAAAATATCTATTACTTCACACAGGCCAAGACTCAATGGAAGTAAGAATTTCTCCTTGACCATGCTCTGCGCGGCGCTTGTTCACAATGTTCGACTTTAAGAGAGTAAGCCACAAGCAACCAAAAAATAATCTGTTTGAATGTGTCACTGGCACTTATACGGCCTAGAAAGCCTGACTATTCTTGAGACGATGTTCTTTTAATCTTATACAGCACTGAAATGCAGCAATCTGTACGAAGTTACAATATCCAAAAAAATTGAACGTGGTGGACGTACGCGAATGAAAGTAGTCATCGACCATCTTCATAACCAAAGATGTTAAAAGAGAAATACCGGCCGTCACTTGTTAATGCCACTAATAAAAAATGTGCTTTTAGCACGAAATCACCAACGAAGGTTTTTTCTTTTAACTTAATTTTTCCCTTGGCCCTTTTGAAAAATTTATAAGCAATACTTAATAAATAAAACAAAGGGCCGCAGATATCTCGAAAACTTCCTTTACCTGTAATTGTTAGAGAAGTCGGAGCAGTATACGAGTCTCTTACGAACTCGAAAATTAATCAGTAAAGGGCTTGTATTAAAAGCAAACAATATATTTCCTACACAATGCGTTGGGGCTTTTTCGCTTAAGCGTCAGGAGAATCTAGAAGGAGAACAACAGTGTAAGCTTCTAAGCGGACATCCTTCATTAACTTCTTAAGAGTGATCAGTATAGAATTTCTCCTTTCTTCTCAGTGTTTTATAGAACATAGCTTTAAAGAGAATTTAGGAAATGATCACGCAAGATCATAAATGAACTTAACTGATATTTTAAGAACTTCTGATCACTACTTCTACAGGATATACCTAAAGGCAACTGAGGAGAATTGAAATTTTGATATATTAGAGATTAAAGGGTAAAACGCGCATGACAGTTAGAATCTCACTCTTCAATTTTTACTTCGTCTGCAGCATAAACCTCGAAAAGAAGACAGATGCATAAACTTTCCTCCCCATACTTTCGTTAAACTCTTATTCAGCGTGGTTCTGCTAATGCTGAGTGCTCTGCGAGTGTTCTCTTATTGAAGGTTTCACTGCTATGGAATAAAGATATCAAGATATTTACGACAGTCAAACCTTAGCGACTTGGTGGTG
>JBBMOI010000011.1:18597500-18735000 GCA_038088405.1 Porites divaricata
ACCTCATTAGCATAATGTAACAGCGTCAGAAAATAAATTTGTAGAAAATTCCTAGTCGCTGTATTATTTTCCACGATTTGCGGGCTGTTTTGCTTAGATATTATATATCACACAAAATAGGCATTGTCCCTGGAAAATTACATTATTTATTTTAAAATTTTTACAATAATTTGCAGAAATGGAATGTTTGCTTGTGAATAGGATTTTTATGCTTTTTCCCTCCGCTTATAGTAACTTGATTGTTATTGTGTGACATTATCCATATAATTGATTGGGGTATTGTGCGACTTGACCAATAAATTGCTTCCCTCCTCTAGAGTTTAGTGGCATGTGGAGTCGATGCATCAATTTGTGTACTGTTATCTTTGCCGTGATTGGTCATAACACAATTAACATTTCTGAGATATGTCAAGTGTTCATGGTTTGCCAGTTGTACTGTAATTTAGATTACACTGCTTTTTCAAGATTTACCGCATCTCTTGAAACCATTGACCAGGCCTGAAAAATTTAGATGTGGAGTCAAAACATGTATGCAAAAAGCCAGAGGTTAAATTAGCCTGAAATTCATCCGATTGCTTAGAGGCATTTTCTCCTCTCAGCAACGTCTGAATTGACCGGCCGTTGATGCTGTCCAGTGATGTCACTCACTACCCGATTTTGATTGGTTGATTGTCTAAACATTCACGTAATTATGTATAATTATGAAAAATTTTAGTGGCATTGTCGCTTGATATTCATGATCAGTGGATCACATCCCTGGCATTCTTTCATGTAGTTCAAACATTTCGACAAGCTTAATCTTTATCTTAATTAAACAGCAAAATTGCCCTTGTCTTCGAAACTGAAATGCTAAATTGAACTGTGAATGAAGAATTATTAGGGAGAGTCAGTAGGTTTTTCATTTGGAGCCGCTTTGTGGTTTTGGCAGCCAGTGATTTTGTTTATGCGAAGTTTCCTGAGATCAATATTATAATTCGACCTTCTTGCTATTTGTAATAAGCGTAATGATTCTGTTAGCTTTTCTTTCTTGTTTAGAAAGAGAATAGCTTCTTTTCAATTAAAGCAAATCATTCTGTTTTTGAACTAAGTGTTCCGTGTGTGTGTTTATTTCATTGCATGATTGCAACTGAGTTTGATTATAGAATTCAGTACAATCAGTTCAGAGTTGTACTGCATGCAGTTGATAGTTTGAACGTTAAACATGAACTACGATTGACAAAAATAAAGCAATTCTGTATCATGTAGATTTTTCTAAACAATATTTCTCGGTTTGCCACTTGCATGCAGTTGATAGTTTGAACGTTAAACATGAACTATGATCGAATAAAATAAAGCAATTCTGTATCATGCAGACTTCTCCAAACAATATTTCTCGGTTTGCAACTTGAAAATCGTGTTTTACTTTTTGCATGAATTAAAGCAAAGGTCAAGGAGTAGTGACGTCACTGGACGGCATTAACAGCCAGTCGATTCAAACATTACTGAGGGAGTAATAACGACTCGAAGTAATCAGGTGAAATTCAGGCTAAGTTAAATAAGAAGGTTGGAAAAACTTTAGTCGTTCTTAAAAATTAATTTGCAAAAATATATTTTTTGCTTGTTAAATTATCACCCAGTAGACTGCAACATCGTTTTGTAACCTTAATCTCCCTTAAAATTATAGTTTCAGTATTGCTGCACAGGGTTCTCATTAAGTTTTAAAGTTGACAGCTAGGATGTTAAAGTAGGCGGCTTGCCAATTGTGCTTTTTAGGTAATTTCAGGTTTTCACTCCCTCTACTTACACCATATTTCCCCCAAAAGTAGACGGCTCAAACCTCCAAGTATCCGGTTTTTTAGCCAGCTGCCGGCACTTAATGAGAACCCTGACTTGCTACTACTTAACTCGAGCAACACATTTCCAAGTTTAATGTTGGGAAGGTTGCATGCATGCATTTCTGGCAATTTTTGCCAAAATTGCCAATTTTGCCACAATCGCCATTTCCGCCAAAATCGCCAGTCTCCAAGGGTCCGGGACGTTTATCGCCAGCCCTCTGGCGATTTTTGCCAAAATTACCAATTTCACCAAAATCGCGAGCCCCCAAGGGGCCACTTTTGGCATCCAATTCAAATCGCCAGAGGCTGGTGATTTTTCGCCAGTTTTGCCATAAGTGTGGGACAAGTGAAGCTGTTTCTTATACTCGGCTGTCCATAGACAGGCCTTCTGATATTATGCAATGGTGCAATTTCACACAGTTGACCTCAAATTTCATCCGATTGCACAATTTGAGGAAAATCTCATAATTTGTAAAAAAAAATGTTAAATTCAAGTAAAGTAAACAATGAATTCTAACTTTATTTAAACATTTTCCCAATCTTTTTCCTGTCTTATTGCACAATCTACCCGGAAAATATCACACAATTTCTGATTTTTTTTCGCACCCTACATAAATTTATTAATTGTAGTAACAGATGAAAAGTATTGTGTTACCTTTGTGCAAGTAAGAATTTTTAAGAGGGGGTTTTATCAAGTAATATTGAAATTTACCTGCCCACCGGACAAGTGGGTTTCAATTTTTTTTTCCTGCCCTGTTTAAGTATTATTATTATTAGCACCAAATCAGTCAGCTACAGTAATTCTCTGGATAAACAGAACAAATGCTAAAAATATGCAGAATCCTGACTTGTCTTAAAAACAATGTATTATTTGATTATTATAGTTAGTCACTGTAACATAATACTACAAGCCCTAGGATTTCAAATCCCCTGGATGAAAATTTTTTGGTTCATTGCCCATAGATAATGGGAAACCATATGCAACGTTTTTGGTCCTGTAAGAATTCATGGGAACCCACTTCTATTTCTTTTTGTGTACAGAAACAAGTTGTTTTATACTTATTAAAGAACATAAGTGTGTACTATTATTTACAAAAAACTTCCAATATCTATTAAAATGTCAGAAGAAGGTCAATTTAAGTGTTAAGTGTTTGTGTACTAAAGTGTCAAAATAAAAGACTCTTTGATCGTACTAAAGAAGTGAAGTGTTCACTATAGATCTTGTCTTTTCAGTTTTTCGGGTCTCATCAGTAGTTTCAACAGTGAAATCATCACTAAAAAACAACCTTCTTAATGTAAGTCATATATTTTTTCTTGGCACTGGAAGCCATGACAATCGAGCTGTTGTTAACTGTTAAAGATCTTTCATGCAGGAGTATCGTCAGTAATGTGCAATGCACGTAGGGAACAAATCAAGTTGGCGGCAAAGAGTAACTTTATTTAAAATTTCTTATATAAGCCATGTCTTAACCAAAGAATTGTTTTACTAGTTAAGAATGCGTCAGTGGGAAAATACTATATTTGTGTATTATTTATTTCGTAGTCTAGAAATGTCACTGGAAAACTTTTTGATTTTTCTGTTTCATTATAATGTACGATAACGACACAGTACTGGAAACAATTTTTACCCGTGAAATCCTAGGGCTTGACACTTAAGTAAAAGTTATACTCTGATAACAATGAAACACATTTAATTTTCCAGAAAAATGTCTGTGCATGGCAAATTGAATATGAAGCACACATTGTAATCCTCAGAGGCCACCAGCATACCTGAATCAAAAGTTTGCCTTACACAGCAGAATTGGTAGGTAACATTGCAAGATACTGCTAGTACTAGATAATGTTATCTTGAAAACAAATTTGCTTTTGATGCCTGCATGATACCAAGCAGAGTGCATGATGCAAATGTAAAACCATTCGCTGTATGATAAACAGTGAAACAGACCAATTTTGTATTTATGTATATATTGTAGTTAATTTTTTTATCTCGGGTAATTTTTTTTGTGATGTTTGCTAATAAAGTCAAAACAAAAAAGGAAAAATAAAAATTACATAAGAGATTACAAATTAGCTACTAGGAACCTTGCAAGAAGCACATCATATCTATTATTGTGTAGTTCCAGAATATATCCATACACCCACAAAGGGCATGTCTACTTTAGACCCCCACCCCCCTGGAATTTCCATTATACACCATAGGGGGTGCTTGTCGTAGCCCCCCACCCCCCTGGAATTTCCATTATACACCATAGGGGGTGCTTGTCGTAGCCCCCCACCCCCCTGGAATTTCCATTATACACCATAGGGGGTGCTTGTCATAGCCCCCACCCCCTGGAATTTCCATTATACATCATAGGGGGTGCTTGTCATAGCCCCCACCCCCTGGAATTTCCATTATACACCATAGGGGGTGCTTGTCGTAGCCCCCACCCCCTGGAATTTCCATTATACACCATAGGGGGTGCTTGTCATAGCCCCCACCCCCTGGAATTTCCATTATACACCATAGGGGGTGCTTGTCATAGCCCCCCACCCCCCTGGAATTTCCATTATACACCATAGGGGGTGCTTGTCGTAGCCCCCCACCCCCCTGGAATTTCCATTATACACCATAGGGGGTGCTTGTCGTAGCCCCCCACCCCCCTGGAATTTCCATTATACACCATAGGGGGTGCTTGTCGTAGCCCCCCACCCCCCTGGAATTTCCATTATACACCATAGGTTGTGCTTGTCATAGCCCCCCACCCCCCTGGAATTTCCATTATACACCATAGGGGGTGCTTGTTGTAGCCCGCCACCCCCCTGGAATTTCCGTAAATTTAAACTTACCTAGTGAATGTTCAATACTTCATTTTAGTTAGAACATGTCTCTTACTTCTCACTTAAGCCAAAATGATGGCTCAGGGGAGGGGTCCGAAGGCAGTTTCCCAAGAACCTAAATCGACCCAAATACTATCGAAGAAAGGATTTAGCCAAACATAGATAAAAGTTCATGTCACTCGTTTTGAAACACCGGTAATGGTGAAATAACTGATAACTTTCTCAACAGAGCTGTTATTTAACAATAATATTAGTCGCTAAAGGCCAGAGGCAACTAATTGTTTTAGTATCATTACATTAATGATTATTCGAGAAAATAAAATTGTTGATCAATTTCCGACTCCGAAACATCAACAAATCTGGCTGCCATTTTGAAAACTGCCAGCCTTCAATGTTATAAACACCACGCAGTGATTATAGCTGGATGAAGCAAAGCTCCTACTCAATCATAGCACACTTTTTTCGATAATCATTAGTGTAATTATGCTAATTATTGATAACTCACCAATCCCACTCAGAACCCCTGGAAAAAGACCTCTGTACAAACCTCCACTCCCTTGGAAATTACCTCCTTTTGGACCCCCCCCCCCCTCCCAATCCCCTCGGAATTTCCACTGCCCTACCTGGGTCTGAGGGGAGGAGGATGGATATTTTCTGGAACTACACATTACACTTACCAATATTAGACCGTAGAGGGAAAAAAAGCAATCTTACAGGACAGAAATTATAAAAAAAATTAATAGAAATGCAAATCTCAGAGCGTCTCCCTTCAGAGTGCTCATTGGCTACTGATGCAGTTACTGTACATTACATTGAAGTCAGTTCATTGTTTGTAAACATTATTTCTCCAGAATAACATTAATGTTATACATCTCTGTTTTCTTGTGGGAATAAAATGCTGCAAAACGGGAAATGATACATGTCCAGTTGAAAGTTGTATAAAAATCAGATTTCAACATGTCCATATGAGAAAGCTTGACAGGAAAAGAAAGAACATTACTATCTGGTATGTTCAACTCGTAAACCCCAATGAACTTTACCCCAAGTTAAAGGAATTTGAGGACAACACGAGGCAAAGAGAACATTTTTTGACCTCCGCCTCGCACCCACACACAATCTCCAAGTTAGATTTGCTGTTGCTGTACTGATCATGCTGTGCTGAGTGGAGCAAGTCGTGGATTATTTGTGTGGCGGATCGCGTAGTGGGTAGAATATCTAACCGTACATATCTAATAATCTATTATTTGCCATGTACATTGTTAGCACTGTGTAGCAAATGTAAAAATTCATCGAGTGCTACAAAACTCCATTAAATCCCAATTAGCATAACTGCTACTTTATGTATGTACAGTGTACCCTAATTTAGTAAAAAGACTACTACATGTGTGTCCCCAATTAGTTGCAAAAACTAAATACATTGACACATTAATAAAGCTTTTACTTTACTTTACTTTACTTACTATGCAACTTTTCGTTATCGTTTTAGGGTTTCTGTCGCTGCCTCACTGTGGAATTTATACAAAAGCTGCTGTTTGTTGGCGTTCTTAGCAGAGATTTCACTCTCGGTATCAACAAGTGAGTGCTTTGAGTTTATGGGAATCCTAGTTTCTTTCTGAACTGACAAGTTTCTAAGGGGGTGTTTACATGAGAAAACTCGCACCGGCGCGAGTTTCATACCGACATGACTTTTTGGTTTCGTATCGCGTTTACATGATGACTGGGTTATTTCACATATGATCTCGTTATTTGAAGGTACACTTCATGTTGATAAAATGCACGTATGATTCAAAATCGCAGACATAAGACCGATTTCACACCGAAACGGGTGGTCGTTTCGTGTTTACATGATACCGTTGCGAGATTTCGTACTGGAGTGAAATTCTCGCCCCGGTGCGACAACCGGAGTGAACTCACGCCTGGGCGACTCGCGCCGGCATGACTTTTTGTGGTGGTATCATGTAAACAAATGTAGAGCCATGAGAGGGAACCGGAGTGAACTCGTCGCGGCGCGAAAGTCGCCCCGGTGTCATGTAAACACCCCCTAAATTGGAAACTTGTGCTAACTTCTTAGTTTCTTCCTATTTCTACAGGTGGTGGAAGTTAGTACGCTCTGAGATTGCCAACTGCAAGAAAACTTTATTGATCATGATTCCATTTTTCCGCCTTCAGTTTTAAAGAGAAGGGCCACATTACACCAATCTAAAATTATGAACGCGGACAACGGAAATCCTGGTTTCTTTGGGAACTGATATTTTGTGGAAACTCAATGTAGTGTATAGCCGTTGAAACGTATTTTGCATAAACCGGTGACACTCGAAGCGATATTACACAATAAATCAGGGAACAGAGAAACGTAGGGATATCATTCTACAATTATGAACGCGACCAAAGGAAATCCTGGTTTCTTTGGGAACTGATTTTTTGTGGAAACTCGATGTAGTGTATAGCCGTTGAAACGTATTTTGCGTAAATTCCGGTTTCTTTGCGTATTGACTATAAGATTTTACTTTTGACTTTTAATGTATTTATGGCCAAGCGCCAACTTATCTTAGCGATCTTATTAGTATAAAATCGAATTCATTATATAATCTTAGGTCTACTGGTAAGCTCTTGTTGGACCATCCCAAGGGAAAGATGCTTACAACATTGGGAGCAAGATCATTCTCAGCCGCAGCTCCGAAACTCTGGAATGAGCTACCTGTGGAGCTTCGTCAAGCAACATCACTTGACAGTTTTAAATCTCGACTCAAAACCTATTTTTTTAGGAAGTATTTTTTATAGTTTGTAACTTAGTTTATTTTATTCTCATGGTTATGTATTTCGTTTTCTTTTATACATATGATTGTAAAGCGCTATTGATCAGAAAATGTAAATACGCGCTATATAAAATGGTAAATTATTATTATTATTATTATTATAAATCCTGGTTTCTTTGGGAACTGATTTTTTGTGGAAAATCGATGTAGTGTATAGCCGTCGAAACGTATTTTACGTAAACCGGTGACATTCGAAGCGATATTACACAATACATCAGGGAACAGAGAAACGTAGGGATATCAATGTAAAATTATCAACGCGGAGAACGGAAATCCTGGTTTCTTTGGAAACGGATTTTTTGTGGAAAATCGATGTAGTGTATAGCCGTTGAAACGTATTTTACGTAAACCGGTGACACTCGAAGCGATATTACACAATACATCAGGGAACAGAGAAACGTAGGGATATCAATGTAAAATTATCAACGCGGACAACGGAAATCCTGGTTTCTTTGGGAACTGATTTTTTGTGGAAAATCGATGTAGTGTATAGCCGTTGAAACGTATTTTACGTAAACCGGTGACACTCGAAGCGATATTACACAATACATCAGGGAACAGAGAAACGTAGGGATATCAATGTAAAATTATCAACGCGGACAACGGAAATCCTGGTTTCTTTGGGAACTGATTTTTTGTGGAAACTCGATGTAGTGTATAGCCGTTGAAACGTATTTTACGTAAACCGGTGACACTCGAAGCGATATTACACAATACATCAGGGAACAGAGAAACGTGGGGGTATCAATGTAAAATTATCAACGCGGACAACGGAAATCCTGGTTTCTTTGGGAACTGATTTTTTGTGGAAAATCGATGTAGTGTATAGCCGTTGAAACGTATTTTACGTAAACCGGTGACACTCGAAGCGATATTACACAATACACCAGGGAACAGAGAAACGTAGGAATATCAATGTAAAATTATCAACGCGGACAACGGAAATCCTGGTTTCTTTGGGAACTGATTTTTTGTGGAAACTCGATGTAGTGTATAGCCGTTGAAACGTATTTTGCGTAAACCCGCCGGTGACACGCGAAGCTTATTTTGGTCGGCCGAAAACAAATAAAGAAAAAAAAATTGGATTTTTTGACCAAAAGTATGGGTTAACCCCTTTTGGAAAAACGCGATGTTTGAGACTCTAAAATAATTGATTTTATACTCAAAAAACGTTTCGTTTTTCTCTGCAAAGTTAGTAAGTAATATTTCAAATCTTGTTTAGACCAAAAACAAATAAGGATGAAATTGGCCTTTTTTGACCCGTTTGGAAAAATGCAATTTTGGGGACTTTGAAAACTTTTGTTGTTGTGGCAAAAACATGTTTCTTTTCTTTCTGGAAGATTAATAAACCTTATTGCAAGTCGTATTTTGACCGAAAACAAAGAAAGAAATTAAAAAAATTTGCATTTTTAAGACTTCGAAAAGTTTTCTTTTTATAGTCCAAAACAGTTTCTTTTTTCTATACAAAGTTAGTAAGTAATATTTCTAGTCCTTTTTGACTACAAAACAAATATAGAGAAAATTGGCCTTTTTTGACCAAAAGCATGGGTTACCCCATTTGGAAAAATGTGATTTTGGAGACTTTGGAAAAAAAAAATTTTTTTGGTCGAAATATATTTCTTTTTTTTTAACCTTATTTCAAGTCTTATTTTGACCGAAAACAAATAAAGTTAGTCAGTGATATTTCAAATCTTGTTTTGACCAAAAACAAATAAAGATAAAATTTGTCTTTTTTGACCAAAAGGATCAGTTCACCCCTTTGGTTAGTCCATAGTTTGGTCCAAAATTGGCTATTTTCCAACTTTTTTTCTCTTTGCAATACAGGGTAGGAAGTGTGATTTACGATATTCTAGCAAAAAAAAAAAAACCGACTTTCTAGGCTACAAAAACGCGAAGTTTCAAAAGTCGAAAAACCGTGATTTTTCCACAAGGGTTAGTCCATGATTTTGGTCCAAAATTAGCCATTTTTCCGACTTTTTTTCTTTGGCAATATAGGGTAAGAAAATGTCTTACGATATTCTAGAACGAAAAAACGACTTTCTAGGCTATAAAAAAAGGGAAGTTTGAAAAGTTGAAAAATTGGGATTTTTCCAAAGGGGTTAGTCCATGGTTTTGGTCCCAACGTGGCCATTTTTCCAACCTTTTTTCTTTTGCAAATATAGGGAAGGAAAATGTGTTTTACCATATTCTAGAACGAAAAAACGACTTTCTAGGCTATAAAAAAAGACAAGTTTGAAAAGTCGAAAAATCGAGATTCCTCCATAGTTTTGGTCCAAAATTGGCCATTTTTCCGACTTTTTTTCTTTTGGAAATATAAGGTAGGACAATGCGTTTTACGATATTCTAAAACGAAAAAACGACTTTCTAGGCTGTAAACAAGGGAAGTTTTGAAAAGTCGAAAAATCGAGATTTTTCCAAAGGGGTTAGTCCATGCTTTTGGTCAAAACGTGGCCATTTTTCCAACCGTTTTTCTTTTGGCAATATAGGGTAGGAAAATGTGTTTTACGATATTCTAGAACGAAAAAACGACTTTCTAGGCTATAAACAAGGGAAGTTTGAAAAGTTGAAAAATTGAGATTTTTCCAAAGGGGTTAGTCCATGGTTTGGTCAAAAATTAGCCATTTTCCCAACTTTTTTTCTTTTGGCAATATAGGAAAGGAAAATGTGTTTTACGATATTCTAGAACGAAAAAACGACTTTCTAGGCGATAAAAACACGAAGTTTGAAAAGTCGAAAAATCGAGATTCTTCCAAAGGGGTTAGTCCATGGTTTTAGTCCAAAATTGCCCATTTTCCGACTTTTGTTCTTTTGGAAATATAGGGTAGGAAAATGTGTTTTACGATATTCTAGAACGATTTAACAACTTTCTAGGCTATAAACAAGGGAAGTTGGAAAAGTTGAAAAATTGAGATTTTTCCAAAGGGGTTAGTCCATGCTTTTGGTCTAAACGTGGCCATTTTTCCAACCTTTTTTTCTTTTGGTAATACAGGGAAGGAAAATGTGTGTTACGATATTCTAGAACAAAAAAACAACTTTCTAGGCGATGGAAACACGAAGTTTGAAAAGTCGAAAAATCGAGATTTTTCCAGAGGGGTTAGTCCATGCTTTTGGTCAAAAATTGGCCATTTTTCCAACTTTTTTTCTTTTGGCAATATAAGGTAGGAAAATGTGTTTTACGATATTCTGGAACGAAAAAAACGACTTTCTAGGCTATAAAAAAGGGAAGTTTGAAAAGTTGAAAAATTGAGATTTTTCCAAAGGGGTTTGTCCATGGTTTGGTCAAAAATTAGCCATTTTCCCAACTTTTTTTCTTTTGGCAATATAGGGTAGGAAAATGTGTTTTACGATATTCTAGAACGAAAAAACGACTTTCTAGGCTATAAAAACACGAAGTTTGAAAAGTCGAAAAATCGAAATTCTTCCAAAGGGGTTAGTCCATGGTTTTAGTCCAAAATTGGCCATTTTCCGACTTTTGTTCTTTTGGAAATATAAGGTAAGAAAATGTGTTTTACGATATTCTAGCACGAAAAAACTACTTTCTAGGCGATGAAAACACGAAGTTTAAAAAGTCGAAAAATCGAGATTCCTCCATAGTTTTGGTCCAAAATTGGCCATTTTTCCGACTTTTTTTCTTTTGGAAATATAAGGTAGGACAATGTGTTTTACGATATTCTAGAACGAAAAAACGACTTTCTAGGCTGTAAACAAGGGAAGTGTTGAAAAGTCGAAAAGTCGAGATTTTCCAAAGGGGTTAGTCCATGCTTTTGGTCAAAACGTGGCCATTTTTCCAACCGTTTTTCTTTTGGCAATATAGGGTAGGAAAATGTGTTTTACGATATTCTAGAACGAAAAAACGACTTTCTAGGCGATGAAAACACGAAGTTTGAAAAGTCGAAAAATTGAGATTTTTTCAAAGGGGTTAGTCCATGGTTTTGGTCAAAAATTGGCCATTTTTCCGACTTTTTTCTTTTGGAAATATAAGGTAGGAAAATGTGTTTTACGATATTCTAGAACGAGAAAACGACTTTCTAGGCTATAAACAAGGGAAGTTTGAAAAGTTGAAAAATTGAGATTTTTCCAAAGGGGTTAGTCCATGGTTTGGTCAAAAATTAGCCATTTTCCCAACTTTTTTTCTTTTGGCAATATTGCTGGTTTTCAGTGTTACGCCATTCAAAATAGATCAAAATAAAAATCAAAACCGTCCAGTAGATAAAATCCAGAATCTGGGAAATGAAAGGAGGTACATATACAAAGACCCTCGCCAAGATTCAGGTCAGATGAATATTTCGTTTACGAGAAATCCGAAGAAATGTTTTACCCAAATTTATAGAGATTTGTATGGAGACGCCATGCTGGTGCTCACCTGGATGAGCTCCAACATGGCGGACGGAAACCAACAGAAACATCTGTTACCGAGTTTTGCTACAAAAGCGTAAATTTATTCCTCGAGAAACTCATAAACGTTAAAGTAATACTTTTCTAATACATGAACTGTTTAAATAGCAAAATGTCCTCAAATAAGTCTTTTTTTTTAACCTACATGACAGCTCTCTTGGCCGTCATGTAAATGACGCGTCACGCAAAAACTTAGAAATTCAAGCGTCCTCTATCACAAAACGAAGAACCCTTTTGAAGCGAAAATTTGTGTGAAAATTAATTTTCAGCTGCTCTAATGCATCGTGAAAGTAAAATCTCGGTAGGATGGATAGTTTTTTAGTTTGAATCTTAGTGACGTCATGTGAAAACCAACAATAGGGAAGGAAAATGTGTTTTACGATATTCTAGAACGGAAAAACGACTTTCTAGGCGATGAAAACACGAAGTTTAAAAAATCGAAAAATCGAGATTCTTCCAAAGGGGTTAGTCCATGGTTTTGGTCCAAAATTGGCCATTTTTCCGACTTTTTTCTTTTGGAAATATAAGGTAGGAAAATGTGTTTTACGATATTTTAGAACGAAAAAACGACTTTCTAGGCTGTAAACAAGGGAAGTTTGAAAAGTTGAAAAATTGAGATTTTTTCAAAGGGGTTAGTCCATGCTTTTGGTCAAAAATTGGCCATTTTCCGACTTTTGTTCTTTTGGAAATATAGGAAAGGAAAATGTGTTTTACGATATTCTAGAACGAAAAAACGACTTTCTAGGCGATAAAAACACGAAGTTTGAAAAGTCGAAAAATCGAGATTCTTCCAAAGGGGTTAGTCCATGGTTTTAGTCCAAAATTGCCCATTTTCCGACTTTTGTTCTTTTGGAAATATAGGGTAGGAAAATGTGTTTTACGATATTCTAGAACGATTTAACAACTTTCTAGGCTATAAACAAGGGAAGTTGGAAAAGTTGAAAAATTGAGATTTTTCCAAAGGGGTTAGTCCATGCTTTTGGTCTAAACGTGGCCATTTTTCCAACCTTTTTTTCTTTTGGCAATATAGGGTAGGAAAATGTGTTTTACGATATTCTAGAACGAAAAAACGACTTTCTAGGCTATAAAAACACGAAGTTTGAAAAGTCGAAACATCGTTATTGTTCCAAAGGTTTTAGCCCAAATTGTCAATTTTTTTTAGGCTTTATAGGCCAGGAAAATCTGTTTATGATATTCTTGAACGAAAAGTCGCCTTTTTTAGCTATAATAATAATAGGTTTAAAAAGTCGAAAGATTGAGATTTTTAGAAAGGGGTTAGTCCATGGTTTTGGTTTAAAATTGGCTATTTTTCTGTATTTTTTTATATAATATAGGCCTCTAAAATGTATTTTATGGTATTCTAGAACGAAAGAAAGATTGTCTATGCTATAGGAACAAGGTGTTATTAAGGTTCATTTGTAGTGGTATTTTGACCAAATCTAAATAAAGAAAAAAATTGGTATTTTTTTACCTTTGGAAAAACTCGATTTTTGAGATTTTGCAAAATTTTGTAATTGTTATTGTGAAAAAAGGGTTCTTTTTTTCTCTTTAAACTCATTAAGCATATTTTTAGACTTGTTTTGACCGAAAGCAAATAAAAAAAATTTGATGTGACAGAATGACGTAATGTAATTAGTATTAATTAGTAATTAGTTATAAGTAATATTATCAGGGGATATTATATTTTGATAGACAACAAAAAGAAATTTACTTATTCAATAAACTTCTGTTATCATCAAAACGTGCGCTCTTTACTTTGTAATCTGACTCTACTTCAAAAACATCTGGTTTGATATAAACAGCTGTTTACCATCTAAAATAGCTGATGTTAAGGTTTCATGACCTCCCAAACACCTGATTGATAAAAACAGCTGTTTACGATCTAAAATAGCCGATTTTGAGGTTTCTGAACCTGGTAAACACCTGATTTGATAAAAACAGCTGTTCACCATCTAAAATAGCCGATTTTGAGGTCTCTGATCTCCTAAACACCTGATTTGATAAAAACAGTTGTTTACCATCTAAAATAGCCGATTGTGAGGGCTCTGAACCTCCTAAACACCTGGTTTGATAATAACAGCTCTTTACCATCTAAAATAGCCGATTTTGAGGTTTGTGAACCTCCTAAACACCTGTTTGATACTGGAATCATGGGTTAACCTCTTTGCATAGGTCAAATAAGGCGACTTCGACAAAGCAATATCTTTATAGCCTGGAAAGGCTTGGTATATATCAAAATTACCACAAATCATCATTCTAGATATAAAAAAAGCCCTTTGTGGCTAAAAACATTTGGGTTTTACCTAAGGGGCTAACCCATGATTTTGGTCAAAAACTTGGAAATTTTGTTTTGTTTTGCTGGTTAAAATAGATCGAAAAATAATGTGTCGTAATATTCTAGGAGGAAGATACTTCAGAGTTTTGACCAAAACCATGGGCTGTCCCTGTGAAGAAACGCTTTGTTTCAATCAACCAAAGCGTGTTAACTTTGTGGTTTATTACGATAGAAATCAGAGACTGAGACTTACATGTACTATAAGATAAGTTTAACGACATATTTTACAATAACTGAGCGAATCCTCGTGCGCTAATTGGTCCAGAGCTAAGGTTTATGAGAGTCTCAAAAAAGCGCATTTTTCCAAACGGGTTAACCCATGCTATTGTTAAAAAAATGCCAATTTTTTCTGTATTTAGATTTTGTCAAAATAAGACGAGAAAATGCGCAATAACTTTTTAGAAAAAAAAGAAACCTATTTTTACTATCAAACCAACAATTTTTGACGATATATATATAAATATATATATCGTCAAAAAAGTTCCTTTTCTATCAAGAACATTATTAAACCTTATTTCTAGTCTTTTGATGTAAAGTATATGAAAATTATTTCTAGTCTTTTATTAAGCGAAAAGAAATAACGAAAAAATTGGCAATTTTTTTAACAAAAGCATGGGTTAACCCCTTTGGAAAAATACGATTTCTTAAGACTTTGAAAATTTTTGTCTTCATAATCAAAAAGAACAATTTTTGACAGTCCCCAAAATCGCATTTTTGCAAAGGGGTTAACCCATGCTTTTGGTCAAAAAATGCAAATTCATATTTTTTCATTTTTTGTTTATCCTTAAATTAAGACTAGAAACCAGGTTTAATAATGTTCTAGATAGAAAAGAAACCTTTTTTTGACTAAAAAAAACCAAAATTTTTCAAAGCCCCAAAAATCGCATTTTTCCAAAAGAGTTAACCCATGCTTTCGCTCAAAAAATACTTTTTTTAAATTTTTTATTTTTGATCAAAATAAGAGTAGAAAAAAGGTTTAAATAATATTCCGGGAAGAAAACAAACTCTTTTTGACTATAAAAACAAAAATTTCCAAAGTCCCAAAAATCGCATTTTCCCAAAGGGGTTAACACATGCTTTTGGTCAAAAAATTCCAAATTTTTTCTTTTTTTAGATTTGGTCAAACTAAGACTAGAAGTAATGCTTAATAACTTTCAAGAGAAAAAAGAAACCTATTTTTACTATCAAACCAACAATTTTTGACAGTCCCCAAAATGGCATTTTTCCAAAGGGGTTAACCCATGCTTTTGGAAAAAAAGATTCCAAATTTTTCTTTATTTAGATTTGTTCTAAGTAAGACTAGAAATAATGCTTAACAACTTTGGAGAGAAAAAGAAACCTTTTTATACTATCAAATGAACAATTTTTGACAGTCCCCAAAATCGCATTTTTCCAAAGTCCCAAAAATCGTATTTTTCCAAAGGGGTTTACCCATGGTTTTGGTCAAAAAATACATTTTTGTTTAAAAATTTTTTTTTGATCAAAATAAGGCTAAAAATAAGGTTTAATACTGTTCTGAAAAGAAAGCAACTCCATGCTTTTGGTCAAAAAAGAAAATGTATTTTTTGACCGAAAGCATGGGTTACCCTTTTGGAAAAATGCGATTTTGGGGGTTTAGTAAAATTTTGTTCTTTTTAGTCAAAAAAGGTTTCTTTTATATCTAGAACATTATTAAACCTGGTTTTTAGTTTTAATTTAAGCATAAAAACAAAAACAAAAAAATTGGCATTTTTTTACCAAAAGCATGGGTTAACCCCTTTGCAAAAATGCGATTTTGGGGACTGTCAAAAATTGTTCGTTTGATAGTATAAAAAGGTTTCTTTTTCTCTCCACAGTTATTAAGCATTATTTCTAGTCTTACTTTGACCAAATCTAAACAAAGAAAAATTTGGAATTTTTTGACCAAATGCATGGGTTAATCCCTTTGGAAAATGAGATTTTTGGGACATTGAAAATTTTTGTTTTTATAGTCAAAAAGAGTTTCTTTTCTTTTCAGAACATTATTAAATCTTATTTTTAGCCTTATTTTGATAAACAAAAAATGTATTTTTTGACCAAAAGCATGGGTTAACCCATGTTTTTATAGTCAAAAAGAGTTTGTTTTCTTTTTAGAATATTATTAAACCTTATTTCTACTCTAGGTTTCTTTTTCTCTCCAAAGTTATTAAGCATACCAGTATTTCTAGTCTTACTTTGACCAAATCCAAATCAAGAAAAATTTGGAATTTTTTTACCAAAAGCATGGGTTAACCCCTTTGGAAAAATGCGATTTTGGGGACTGTCAAAAATTGTTCGTTTGATAGTATAAAAAGGTTTCTTTTTCTCTCCAAAGTTATTAAGCATTATTTCTAGTCTTACTTAGACCAAATCTAAATAAAGAACCGTTTTGGAAAAATGCGATTTTTGGGGCTTTGAAAAATTTTGTTCTTTTTAGTCAAAAAAGGTTTCTTTTCTATCTAGAACATTATTAAACCTTGTTTCTTGTCTTAATTTAAGCATAAAAAAATAATGAAAAAATTGGCATTTTTGGACCAAAAGCATGAGTTAACCCCTTTGGAAAAATGCCACTTTGGGGACTGTCAAAAACTGTTGGTTTGATAGTAAAAATAGGTTTCTTTTTTCTCTACAAGGTTATTAAGCATTACTTCTAGTCTTAGTTTGACCAAATCTAAACACAGAAAAATTTGGAATTTTTTGACCGAAAGCATGGGTTAACCCCTTTGGAAAAAGGCGATTTTTGTCTTTATAATCAAAAAGAACAATTTTTGACAGTCCCCAAAATCGCATTTTTGCAAAGGGGTTAACCCATGCTTTTGGTCAAAAAATGTAAATTCATATTTTTTCATTTTTTGTTTATGCTTAAATTAAGACTAGAAACCAAGTTTAATAATGTTCTACATAGAAAAGAAACCTTTTTTGACCAAAAAAAGAACAACAGTTTTCAAAGTCCCAAAAATCGCATTTTTCCAAAAGAGTTAACCCATGTTTTCGCTCAAAAAATAGTTTTTTTTTAAATTTTTTGTTTTTGATCAAATTAAGAGTAGAAATAAGGTTTAAATAATATTCTAAAAAGAAAACAAACTCTTCCTGACTATAAAAACAAAAATTTTCAAAGTCTCAAAAATTGCATTTTTCCAAAGGGGTTAACCCATGCTTTTGGTCAAAAAATTCCAAATTTTTCTTTATTTAGATTTGGTCAAAGTAAGACTAGAAATAATGCTTAATAACTTTGAAGAGAAAAAGAAACCTATTTATACTATCAAACGAACAATTTTTGACAGTCCCGAAAATCGCATTTTTCCAAAGTCCCAAAAATCGTATTTTTCCAAAGGGGTTAACCCATGGTTTTGGTCAAAAAATACATTTTTGTTTTAATTTTTTTTTTGATCAAAATAAGGCTAAAAATAAGGTTTAATACTGTTCTGAAAAGAAAGCAACTCCCATGCTTTTGGTCAAAAAATAAAATATATTTTTTTACCAAAAGCATGGGTTACCCTTTTGGAAAAATGCGATTTTGGGGGCTTTGTAAAATTTTGTTCATTTTAGTCAAAAAAGGTTTCTTTTCTACCTAGAACATTATTAAACCTGGTTTTTAGTCTTAATTTAAGCATAAACAAAATATGAAAAAATTTGAATTTGCATTTTGTGGAAAAATACGATTTTTGGGACTTCGAAAATTTTTGTTTTTATAATCAAAAAGAGTTTGTTTTCTTTTCAGAACATTATTAAACCTTATTTTTCGCCTTATTTTGATCAAAAAAAAAAGGAAAACAAAAATGTATTTTTGGACAAAAAGCATGGGTTGACCCGTTTGGAAAAATGTGATTTTTGGGACTTTTGAAAATTTTTGTTTTTATAGTCAAAAAGAGTCTGTTTTCTTTTTAGAATATTGTTGTTAAACCTTATTTCTACTCTTATTTTGATCAAAAACAAGAAATTTTAAAAAAGTATTTTTTGAGCGAAAGCATGGGTTAACCGTTTTGGAAAAATGCAATTTTTGGGGCTTTGAAAAATTTTTTTCTTTTTAGTCAAAAAAGGTTTGTTTTCTATCTAGCACATTATTAAACCTGGTTTCTAGTCTTAATTTAAGCATAAAAAAATAATGAAAGATTGGCATTTTTTGACCAAAAGCATGGGTTAACCCCTTTGGAAAAATGCGATTTTTGGGAGTTCAAAAAATTTTGTTTTTTGAGTCAAAAAGAGTTTGTTTTCTGTTAGAATATTATTAAACCTTATATCTAGTCTTATTTTGATCAAAATTGTATTTTTTTTACTGAAAGCATGGGTTAACCCCTTTGGAAAAATGCAATTTTTGGGACTGTGAAAGTTTTTTCATATAGTGAAATTAATTAATTAATTTCAAAAACTTATAAGGCACAAATATCTATATAAATATATTCAAATGTGCCAAAAAAGTTTCTTTTGTATCTAGAACATAATTAAACCTTATTTCTAGTCTTATTTTAAGCAAAAACAAATAATGAAATACTTGGCATTTTTTGACCAAGAGCAGGGGTTAACCCCTTTGGAAAAACGATATTTTTGAATCTTTGAAAAATATTTTTTTACAGTCAAAAAAGTTTCTTTTCTATCTAGAACATTATTAAACATTTATTCGCAATTTAAGTGCTCCTATCTGAGGACTTCAGGCTCTATGACCAGGAAATATACTCTGTACACCAACGAAAACCTCCTCTTCTGACAGCTACTCTACAGAAGGTAGTTTCCACAAAAGAATTCCATAAAATAGACACTTGGCTGGATTCTCTGTCCTCATCTCAATTATCAGGTAACTCCATTTCATAATAAGGTGACCAGACACATTGGGCAGTTCATGACCTGCATTGACAAAGGCTGCACTAAAAAGAAGGAGAAAAAACAACAATCAGTTAAAAAACAGTGACATAATGTATTCCAAGAATTGTGCCTTTGGTCACCCTTAGTATGATTTGTCCTTTATTTCCATGAAAATCGTGGAGTAAAAACTAGAGAGAAAGCTATATGAGAGAATAATCAGTTGACAAACTAAACTACCATTATCCATGGTACAGGGTGGATGACATAACAACAATGGCTTCTCTATTTTTTAGCTCTGCTCTTTCCCTTAAGGCAGGTTAGAAGTTTCAAGACAAGATACAGGAGATAAAAGTTACCGAACAGTTACTATTTGCTCTTCTCAATTAGTAAAACAATGAAATGGATGTTAAGTTACACACAGCTACATGACCTTCTCTGGTGTCCTCTTAATAGAGGTGTCCACTTAGTAAATGTTTATTTACTTAGAATGAGACAAGAAACATCTGAATCATACAGAGCTATTTGTCCACTAATGTTTAGTGTCTACTTAATAGGGGCCAAGTCACTTACCATCAATCCAAAGTGTCTTCAAAATCACGAAAACAATGCCAATGGCTTCTCTTTGTCATCTCTGCTTTTTTTGCCACAGCAGACAAGCAATCTTGTTTCCACATTCCTTCAGATTTGAAAATATAAAATAAAAGATGATAACGAGTACAAAGATTTAATGTCTAAATTAAAATCAATGATTTATGGCATTACAATGTAAGTGTTAATTATCTCCATAGTCAAATGGAAGTGTGCTTCCACCAAATTGCATTTGATTTGGAGTCTGCTGTTCCTACTGATAAATCTGATAAAATTGTTCACTGCTCTATAAAGTGTAGTCTTCCAAAAGCTTCTGCAAGAGCAATAATGATAGCCATAATCAATGCAGATACCTCAAGGTACTTGCACTGACCACAGTCACAACAAGAGTAGAGGAAAGTCAGCATAAGTACTGAATGACTGAGGAGGTATGTTGGGTATTCTGGATTTCCTGGAGTTGAGTGGCAGGTCCCTCTAATAGTCAGGTTGACACCACAGCAACAAGGGCAGGCATCACAGATGCTTTTGTAGTTAAGCACTACAAATAGGGAACAACAGTTAGTATGAGTTGCTGGTTTCCATACTTACTGGTTTATTGGTTGGCCAGTTCTATGAGTTCTGATCTCTTGTGGTATGTAGATTAAGTGACACCGGTTTCTGCCAAAACAGTTCATCGGCCAAACACCACTACACCTTCCACAAGTCCAGCTTTCATTGGAATCCAGCCATATTCAAGCATCCAGCCACCATAAGGAATCCAACTTCATACAAGTAGTATCTTCCACAAGTTTTCAGTCAGTTATATGGAATGTATGGGGAAGGCATCAGAGATGCAGTTGTGGATCCATGATCACACAACTGAAGACAAACAGTCAGTATGAGGACTGACTGAGTGGGTGTGTTATTAATTCAGGTGTTTAGGAGGTCCAGAGAGCAACTAGCATCACAATGTATCACTAAATACTTGTTTAACAAGTCACTCTTTTTATCATAGCTCAGAGTACTTGCCCTGATCACATTCACAAAAGTAGGAAAGTCAGCATAAGTACTGACTGACTGATGAGGCATGTTGGGTATCCTTGATTTCCTGGAGTTGGGTGGAAGGTTTCTCTAATAGCTAGGTTGACACCACAGCAAAAAGGGCACAAATACGGAACAACAGTTAGTATGAGTTGCTGGTTTCCATACTTACTGGTTTATTGGTTGGCCAGTTCTATGATTTCTGATCTCTTGTGGTATGTAGATTAAGTGACACCGGCTTCTGCCGAAACAGTTCATCGGCCACATAACACCACTACACCTTCCACAAGTTCAGCTTTCATTAGAATCCGGCCATATTCAAGCATCCAGCCACCATAAGGAATCCAACTTCATACAAGTAGTATCTTCCACAAGTTTTCAGTCAGTTATATGGAATGTATGGGGAAGGCATCAGAGATGCAGTTGTGGATCCATGATCACACAACTGAAGACAAACAGTCAGTATGAGGACTGACTGAGTGGGTGTGTTATTAATTCAGGTGTTTAGGAGGTCCAGAGAGCAACTAGCATCACAATGTATCACTAAATACTTGTTTAACAAGTCACTACTGTTATGATAAATAGTTTTATCCAAGTTGAGAATAATGTAATGCTAATTCTCAAGGAAAGGTATTAGACAGTCATTAATCCACAAAATTGAATTAAGTCACATACCTAATCAACAAATCCAGGGTACATGATGGAGGGAAAAAACAGCAGTGGCTCGGCCTTCATGGTAGCTCTGCTCTCTTCTACAATGACAAGCAAGAAATCTTACTACCAAACTCCTTCTAATAAATGATATGTGAAATATGATAACAAGTACAAAAGTCAATATTTAAATTCAAATCAATGTTTCATGTGAAAAAGTGTACTGAAGTTGAAAAAAAAACAACCGCCATAGATCAAGCATCTCTTAATCCCATTCATAAATCTGCTGTGTGTTGACAGCTGTAAACTGTGTTCCTACAAGGATTCGAGCAAGAGTGATAATGACAGCCATAATCAAATGAAGACAGGTGAATGGTCATGTAGTGACCACAATCACAACAGGAGTAGAGAAACAGTCAGTTTGAGTACCAACTTATTTGGGTATCCTGGGTTTACCAGGTCCACACCAGAGCAATTAGGCTAAGCACAAGGGATGCCTTTGTAGTTGAACACTACAAAGAGGGAATAACAGTTAGCATGCATTTCTGGTTTCCATACTTACTGGTTTATAGGTTGACTGGTTCTATGTCTGCTGATCTCTCGTGGCATGTAGATTATTAAGAGTGGGCTTTATGAGACGATCCGAATGAGGATAAGTGATCCGAGATCACTCAGATCATGGTAGATCAAATGAACTGATGACTCCACTCTGGACAAAAATTCATCGGTTCATTTGGTCTACCATGGTCCAATAATGGTCTGGGAACTCCGATCCTAGTAAATCCTTATCATCCCAAAGGTCAGCCCACCCCAAGTGACACCGGTTTCTGCCAAAACAGTTCATCGGCCAAACACCACTACACTATATCCACAAGTTCAGCTTTCATTGGAATCTAGTCATACACAAGCAACCAGTGACTGTAAGGAATCCAGTCTCATACAAGTAGTATCTTCCTCAAGTTTCCAACAGATATCTGGAATGTATGGGGCAGACATCAGGGACGCAGTTGTCGAACCTGGATTCCCTGGTGTTGGGTGGCACATGCATTGAGAAGTTTGAGACTGATCCTTGACACAAGTTCTGTCTGGATTCCTCTTAGATTTTTATCTTGTTGTAACAAATTTTCTTCATCACCTGTGTTAAGAGAAGTGCAGACCGTGTGGTTATTTACTTGGTGGCCAGTTCAGTGGGTTTCTTTGAGATGATCCGGATGAGGATAAGTGATCAGAGATTACTTGGATCATAGCAGATCAAATGAACTGATGACTCCACTCTGGACAAAAATTAATCGGTTCATTTTGTTCTACCAGGGTGCTGTTTAGTCTGGCCCTTCTCCCTTTGAGCAATCCGGCATAACTGAACCTGCCAGGAGCATAATCTCCCGCCATCATAGCTCTTAAGTCCCAAGGGCACACAAGCCTCCCCGCCACGTCAAGGCACAGCACCAGGGGAGGGAAGATGTACTAACACCTCAAAATGCTTTACAGCCTTCCAATCTGCCTTTGGATTGAGTCCATACATACATGTCCAGTTATGAAAACTTGAAGGGTACTTTGCATTTGTTGACTCCAATTAAACTATTGCTGAAGAATGCCAAACTCTGAATTATCACAATAAATACAATGTACCTTCTAGCATTCTAGGAAAAATTGATTTAATAAATTATTATTTTTATTTACATGTGAATTTTCAGTCAACTATTATAGTCTTATTTGTAGTAAAAATTATGCAAAATAGAATGTTGATAGCAACAAATACTCTCAAAAACAAATACCTTTTATCCAAAGTCCATAAGACCCCACAACCAAGAAATGAGGCCTTCCCAAGATGTTTTCTGAGAAAGGAAAAAAAAAGTATACACTGTGAAGTTACCTCAAGGAATTAAGGATCCTTCAGTAGAATCTTGTGATTAAGACTCAACAGCAAATTATCAGCAGGAATTTTTCCATGTCTGGTAAATATACCTTTATGATGTCCAGACAGCCTTTACTGCACTTGGAACACTTTTGCCTCCATATTACTATTGTGTCATCTTGTATCAAGGAAAGCTCAGAATTATTTGCCTTGCAGCTGAATCAAAATAACAAAAAAAAAAAAAAAAGCAGGTCATAAACAAAATACAATCAAAATTAGCTTATTGTAAAGGTAGTCAGGAGAGTCTGTGTCCACTCAAAAATAAAATTAAAAACAACATCAGTAACTGGTCAATAAAATACTAGTCTTTGAAGAGGAAAACATTAACGGGGAAATGATGCTGCTGATGATGCACAGTACACATGCATGCTGTGAGAAAATACAACACTTAGTGATCATACAATGTCCTAGATGGTAGTTTCTTTAGTGAAAAAGATTTTGATTAGCACTGGGCCACTAAGTATCAGACCTTTAGATTGGCCTAAAATGATTAACTTATTATCATAAAGTTACCCTTTTATGTCATTTGATTTTGTTTCTGAAATTTCTTCCTTATCTTCTGTGCTCTGCTCTTCTCCTGGCCCCGATTGTTCGAAAGGTGGATAGCACTATCCACTGGATAGCGCAATTGGTTGTCGTAATACTTAACCGCTGGACAGTGATTTATCCGGTGGATAGCGCTATCCAGCTTTCGAACAACCCGGGCCAGAACTTTTTTCGGTAGAGTCCTACTCTGCATCACTATCCTCCACTGTAACTCCTTCTCCTTTGCTTGACCATGTTGACGTAAAGTATTCCTTCTTGTCACTGACAGAACCTTCACATATTTATTCATACTTTACAAGAGTGAACATATAAACAAAAACTTTCATTCTGCTTTCTCCCGTGCAACCTACAGCTCTGACCTCCCAAGAGCAATCGCAGCCCCTACCCATCTATGCGAAACATGACATGTCCGAAGGGATCAAGAAACTGTTCCAGAATCTAAATCCTAATAAGGCTGGTCCGGATGAAATTCAGCCTAAGGTACATATGCTCAAAGAACTGGCACCTATCATCCCGCCTGTCCTTTATGTTATATCCACAACATGACTCTCCACACATACAGTCCCCAATGACTAGAAAATGGCACTTACTCCTCTCTTCAAAAAGGGTGTCAAGGACAGTCCTATCAACTATTGTCCAATCTCACTCACCTGTATCTGTAGTAAACAAATGGAACACACTATCATATGATGTCCCACCTCAATGAGTATGACATTCTACACCACCTACAGCAAGGCTTTTGTCAGGACCGTTCTTGTGAAACACAATATTACTGACACCTCCTTTCTAACTTAGCCTCTGGCAATCAGACTGACCTAATTACTATGGACTTTTCTAAAGCTATAGCTGAAGTATGTCAAAAGAAATATTATTATCTAAACTTGACTACTACAGAATTAGAGGCAACATACTTTTATGGATTAATAGCTTCCTCAGCAATAAACAGCAATACGTTGTAGTAGATGGTGAAAAATCCTCCTTAAACTGATTGCCTGTCTTGTCATGGGTCCCTTAGGCTCTTTTCCTCAAGGCATGTACATTAACAACCTTCCTGAGTATGTTGAGTCCACCGTCCACTTGTTTCCAGATGATACTGTCTTGCACTTGTCAATTAACTCGCAAGATAGCTGTCTTTAATTGCAGACCAATTTGAATAACCTGGAGGTGTGAGGAAAAAAGTGGCTGATGAGTATTAATCCTGAAAAATGTGAAATCCTCTGGGTGTAAGAAAGAGAACCCCATTCCTGTTTAACTACACCCTCCATGGGGTGCCACTAAAAACAGTCCCAAACACCAAACACCTTGGTCTTCTTTAATTTGTCCCAAGAAATTAAATCGAACACCCATAATTATTAGCAAGGTGACCACCAAGGGATACAGGACATTAAGATTTCTCAAGGGAAGGGTGTGAGGGTAAATTCACCTTCTCTAAAAGCTAAGGTATACGCATCAATACTACACCCCTAGTTAGAATACTGTAATACTGTTTGGGACCCTTGTAAATCTGTGGAAAACAATGGTTCCTACAATTTGGAAATGGTGCAGCGATGGGCCGCCAGATGGGCACTGGGGAGATATGTACCAGCAATTAGAAAGTGTGTCAGAGATGTTTAAAGAGCTTAACTGGAGAACCTCAGAGCAGAGAAGAGTCAATGCACGTCTGACCATGTTGTATAAGATCTCTAAAAATGTCGTTGCTGCAAACCCAGGTGACAATTTGCATTCACCAACGCGCAGAAGTAGACATGTCCACAATTACTCCTTCATCCCGATTTCCGCCTCTACAACCTCTCACAGACTGTCTTTCTATCCTAGAACTATAGCTCAGTGGAACTCCCTAGCTGCCTGCAGATGTCTTTACTCTCTCTGCTGATCCTTCTCAGTTCCGGGTCAGTGGGTCACCCATCAACAGTCTGAGTGATTTTTGGAGAAATTGTTTCGGAATTGAGCTACTAACTATACTGTAATCAACTAGTTACTTGTTATTTTTGTTTTTGTTTTTTCATGTTGTTTGTTTGCATTTGTACCACACAAGCTAATAATTCTCTTTTTGAGGGGTTGCTGTATTGGTAAATAATAAATAATATAAAACACTGTACAACATACTTCCTCCCTGTTATTTCATTTTGTGCCAAACACTAAATCAGAGCCAAGTAAATTAAAAAGAAAAATAGTCCATAATTGAACGAATTTAGCATTTTCAATATACACTTACTGTCAAACTCAGAAAACCGTGAACACCTGAAAATTTTCAGGAATGTTGATTAATTACAGAGATCAAAAAAGTGATTTGCATGACATGTCATTTCAATCATGGCCAAAAATAAACCGCATTCTCATCTAAAGACTCAGCCTCATCAACCCGAGGTGAAATAAAGCTATCTATCTATCTATCTAAAGACCTATTTGCATACAATGAAAGTTTACAACACCCGACCATTGCAGTTTTGCTAATTAAGATTCTTATTTTTTTTCAACTACTCAGTAGTGTTCACTTGTTCCAAAGTAATCAATACTTTGAAGTGATAGAATTCATGGACCAACACGTACTTTCGGAAAAGCTCTAAATATAATCTTTCCTAAACAGGCATGGCTTCAATAACACAATGATTCTTAGTCCCAGTTTCAACAGTCTCTGGTATGAACACCTGGAACAATGACCCCCTGCTTGTGTCCCAAATACGACCAAAAATGCATTGCAGATTATGAGTCTTGCTCCTTACGCAAGCGAGACTAATAACAACAAAGCCATAAGAGCAGAGAATAGTATGCCTGTGGTACTATTGGGCATTATCAATTAATAAATAGCCTGCGTAGCAAGCATTTCTGTTTGGTTTCGGAGCAAAGAAATACCGAGGAAGGGGACTTTCGGTTTTGACTGCGCAAGAAATGAAGCAAGAGCCAAAAAGTAAAAGAGGGGGGAGGGGGAGGGGAAGGAAGGAAACGCTTGCAGACAAACTCTCCGATTTTGAAAACCTGCGTTCGCCAGCGAACGCAGCGCCTGATTGGCTCAGCTAGTCGAACAATAAGACATGTGTTGATCAAAGGTTTGTTTCATACTGAGAGGTCACGTTTGGTAAGTGACACGCATATTAATTTTCTGTGGTTATTATTTATTCTGGTCGGCAAGATTTTCCCTCCAATGCAAGAGCATTTTATTTAACTTCTTTTGAAACACAAAGCTCTTCTTGTGACTTTATAAGGGTTTCAGGTCGTTTTATTTGTCTCCTGTCAAGGAATACGATGGTTTGCTGCAATGTTTTCTTATGCTGGGCCCAGCTCGTTAGTGTTTTTTTTTTTGTGGCGTGTTAAATTCTCTCGGATAGTGATTTACAGATACAAATTTTGAAGCACGGATTGCACCTTAAACTGAAGCTACATCAACTAGGAAGACCTGCATTGTGACTCAGTCAAAATTTCAGCTTGGTTCTCTACGTGAACTTTCAGTTGTCGGGTTAGCTTTGTTCTAGGATGCTTTTACAAGAGCACTCTAGTTGCCTGTGCTGTGACGAGAACGGTAAGCTGTTCTGTCTAGCTGATCTAGACTTGAATGCTTGTCACATTTTACCACTTCAAATCCAACTTTCTGGAGGTTTAGAGCTACAACTTTAAAACTTCATTCACCATCGCAGTCCTTCCTTTTAGATGGATTAAGAAGACAAATGTACAAAGCCTGCATTGATCGTTCGGATTCATTGAGATTTCACCATTAACGCCGTCCACACGCTCCAAAATACAAAAAAAAATTATTTTGGTTCACAAACGCGTCCTCTAAAGTTCATTTCCGCTCCTCTGAAGGCCACACATTAATTTTTATTGGTCAATTATGACAGTTGATGACAGCATCAAATGTCAGTTCGTGAACTCAGGCATGACAGACCAAGTGGGTGGTTTTCAAAATCCCGGGGTTTGTCTGCAAGCGTTTCCTTCCTTTCTTCCCCACCCCCGCCCCACTCTTTTACTTGCGCCATTTGTCGCGAGGTCTTCGACTCTCATTCCTCGTTCTTTTCTCCTAAACCGTACAGAAACGCTTGCTACGCAGGCTAACTAATAAATTTAATAATTTCCCAAGATCGAATTATATTGATTAGATACCGCTACGCCCTGTGTATCTCAGCTTTTTCGGTGGCTCAGGTAACGATGACGGCAAAAAAGGCAATAGGTATAGCTCCGAAAACAACAACTTAATTACCACGTGCAGCACGCGTTTTGTGATTTCTACGCCGTCATTTGCACTGCACGACTACAACGTGACGAAGTTTCACGTTTTCTGGAGGACATGAGCACAAGTCAACAATTTTCTTTTTCTGAATTTAGATACACTCCTTCACACATGTTAAGCTCCCCATTCACAATTCAACAACCACTGGCAAAGAAGATGGAGTTTACACGAGTCAGGAAATGTATGCATGAAAAATTCCTGCAGCCCTTCGAAAAATTAACTTCTCGCATAAATTTGTAACAAATGTCTCTCCGAATATCCGAAATCAAAAGAGCCTACCTTTAACATACAAACTGAAACGTCCGGGTCAACTGCTTTCTAGGTTTCCCGCGAACAGAAGTGGACAAAGGCCAAATGGCTCTTTTCTTACATGCAAATAAACTAAGACACCGCGCCCTAAAGCGCTTTCCCCTACGCGCCATCTTGGATTCTTCTTGGTCCCAGGTTTCACTCGGTGCTTAGAAATGGGTGGAAGTTGGGAGAAGAGTCACTACCTGGCCCCGGTTGTTCAAACGTTGGATAGCGCTATCCACCGGATAAAAATCTATCCAGTGGATAACGCAATCGGTTTGCCTAATACTTATCAGCTGGATAGTGATTTATCCGGTGGATAGCGCTATCCAACGTTTGAACAACCGGGGCCTATTCGATAATTTTTTAAAACTAAATTGAAGCTGACAGATATTTTGAGAGGCCGACCTAATTCAAATATTCGGCTTCGAAGACTTTAATTTTGTGAATAGGCAAGTGCATTCGGTTTTCATTGCGTGGACATCCATGATCCAGGAGTCATGCATGAAGTTGAAAAGGAGTCAGTCCAAGTAATCGGCTACTGATAGGGGCCTTAATGAAAATTCATTGATATCTTTAGAAAATCTACGTAATATCTGTTTAAAGCAGTCCTTCTTAGTAGTTTCACTGACTTAAATTTACATTAACTACATTACTCTATTCAAAACGTTCCAAATAACGGGTCCTCTTTATTGAACTGCTGCCCCTATGATCACAATTTTAGCACTCATCTAGAGTTTTTACTTTCCATTTTCTTTTCCTGACCTTTGATACAATCCCTTAGAATTCAACTCCAAAGAAATTTGCCACCATCTGACGGCGAATTGAACGAGCTGGAATAAGCGCGATTAAGTTTGAGGCAGCGGCACTTCACTTTTTAACCGACGTTTTTGTAACCGTCAGTGTCGTCGTTGATTAAGGTCAATAAAAAATGTATCAACTATACAGACCCCTCGAGATTCAATCAACTTCATCCATGCCCCGTGCGACTCGAATTCCACAAATTTATAAATTTCACTTGGCGATCAATCAAGGTTACACACCCAACAACCAGAATAATCTTATTTATCAATTCCTGTGGATCTCCAGAGCCCCATGGTCTTCGGGTAAAGCTACCTCTTCTCCGCGCCTCCCTCCCCCCTCCCGCCTTCCCCCATCCTCGGAGACCCAGGGGCAGATAGTGGGGACGAGGAAAAGTCTAAACGGGCGGAAAAATATATGGCACGAAGAAAAGTAAAGAACGGCGAGAAGAGCCCCTGGGGACAATGTCTTACCAGACCAGTTCCAAACGGCGGAGACCGTTTGGAACTGGTCTGGTAAGACATTGTCCCCAGGGGCTCTTCTCGCCGTTCTTTACTTTTCTTCGTGCCCTATATTTTTCCGCCCGTTTAGACTTTTCCTCGTCCCCACTATCTGCCCCTGGGTCTCCGAGGATGGCCTTCCCCTTGCAATGAGAGGCATGATTTTCCGGGAATTTAGAATCCAGGGAAAAACCCCGAAAGTAGTTTCGCTTTCAATTTCGGGTACCAAGAACTCACAGGATTGGTTGGTAAAACAACTAGGACAACAAACAGCCCCAACAACAATGAGCTGTGACATATAGGTGTCCAATGAAATTAGAAGCTTTAAAGGGCTGCTACATGTATAAAACTGCCATTTCCCGTCACTCGGAATCAAGAGGAAAGTAAACTTTGCCTTTTTTCCCATAATTAGCTTTGCAAGGTAAGTTCTGAAAGTTTCAAAATCAAATACTACTCATTCACCGATGAGGCATGCTTTTTACTTAATGACTCTTTTGAGGTTAGTAAAACAAAAGGGGTAACACTCAGCAAATCCTTTGCAAATAAGGAAAGTATTAGCGACCAACCAACTCGGGCCGTAGATGTTGTTGATGGTCTCCACGAATGCGAATTTGAAGAGCTGTGGGCATAAAGAAAGCAGAAGAGGACTGGCTTTAATAGGGCTGTCTGTTTTAATTCTATTTACTTCAGATTATGAACATAAATATGAGCAGTTTGATTAAGTTTGCTGTAAATAACTTGACAAATCTTTCAGATTGGGTATACGTCTACCCATAGCCATTAACATTTTTCAGTAGATGTTCATATGCATTTACTTTGTATAACATCACCAAGTCTACCTCGAATTTGTGGCTCTTGAACAGATGCCCTTGATTTTCGTAGTCGAAAATGGACACGTAGTCAGTCAAAAGAGAAACAAAACTGGTACACCATTGAACATTTTTGCACATTTTGTCCCTCGAGTAATAATTGACAGTCGTTCAGGTGGAATGACGGAAATTTAATACGGAGGAGAATTCTCTTGTTTCGTGTGGAAAGCCACGTTCAGTTTGCGAACGCTGAGAAACTCGTCAGTAACGTAACGTTTCCCAGAATATTTGAAATTATAAGTGAATTCCTGGTGGTACTCTACGATAAAATAAATAGCATTCCATATTCAGTTTGATATATTCATGTAGTTGATAGAGTATCGCAGCTATTATGAGGTTTCGTGCAATACGCGGAAAAGTTAAGTTGTTTACCACGCATTTAACACAAATTCCCGGAAATTCCTATTGGGATGTACATGGTAAACTTTTTTGTGGTTCTTCCCACTAGAAAATCCCGGTACAAACGGAAATTCTGAAAAGGTAGTCCTAGTTTCCAGGTTGGGACGTTCCGAATGGAAATCCGTTTTACCATTTACAAGTTTCTTGAGTTTCATCGAGTTTCGTACTAGTTTTATGTCGTAACTAGAATCCAGTCTAGCGCGGCGCGACAATGCGGAAATTTTAGGCAAACGGTAAACGACACCTACCGTTCCTACCGAACGAAAATCCCAACCAAAACTTTTAGCATTTTTTTTTAGAAATGGTAAACAACCCTTGTCTACTCGAGAATTTAGTTTTGATGCGGAAATGGCCTTATGGCCAAGCTAAGCAATTCATTGTAAATTCCATCCTGTTTCGTGTGGAAAGCCACGTTCAGTTTGCGAAGGCTTCAAAACAAGTTTTAAAACTCGTCAATCAAAACGTGACGTTCCCAGAATATTTGAAATTAGGTGAATTCCTGCGTGTCACTGCGTGGTACTCTACGGTAAAATAAATAGCATTCCGTTTATTCCAGTGTATATTCAGTTTGTTATATTCATGTACGTAGTTGACAGAACTGACCGCAGCTATTATGAATTTTCGTGCAAAATGAGGAAAAGGTACCTTGTTTACTCGAGAAATTATTTTTTTAAAAATTTGGAAATGGCCTTGTCCCAGCCAAGCTTAGCAATTCATTGTCGGAATGTTTAAACTATACAGACCCCTCGAGATTCAATCGATTTTATCGATCCCCCATGCGACTCGAATTCCATAAATTTATAAACTTCACTTGGCGATCAATCAAGGTTACACACCCAACAACCAGAACAATCTTATTTATCAATTCCTGTGCCATTCTCAAGAGCATCCTGGTCCTCATTCAAAGCTCCTTCCTCTGCCCCCTCCTCCCCGCTATGAGGGGCATGATTTTCTGGGAATTTGAAATCCGGGCAAAACGGAAGTAGTTTCGCTTTCAATTTCGGGTACCAAGAACTCACAGGGTAAAACAACTAAGACAACAAATTAAACAGCCCTAAAAACAAAAGAGCTGTGACATATAGGTGATGTCCAATGAAATTAGAGGTTTTAAAGGATTGCTTCATGTACATAAGTGCCATTTTCAATTGCTCGGAATCAGGAGGAAAGCAAATTTTGCCTTTTTCGATATTTTAGCTTTGCAAGATAAGTTCTGAAAGTTTCAACTGAATTAAACACTACTGATTCACCACTGATGAGGCATGCTTTAAGCTTTTTTTTTTTTTGAGGTTAGTAAGATAAAAGGGGTAACATTCAGCAGTAAGAAAAGTATTAGCGACCAACAAACACGGGTCGAAGATGTTGTTGATGGTTTCCACGAGTTACTGCGAATTTGAAGAAGTGCTGTGGGCATAGAGAAGGCAGAAGAGGACTGGCTTAAACATGCCTATCTGTTAAATCCTATTTAAATCCAGACCCTGAAATAATAGGGAGCTTAAGCAACTACGATGACGACGGTAACGACGACTTCAAAAAAACAATAGGTTTAATGATCAAAACAACAGCTCTGCACGTGCATCATGCTTTTTAGTACATTTCTTTGACGTCCACTGTACGACTACGACGTGAAACCTCTTAATTTGACGCTTTATGGAGGACGTGGACGTACGACGACGAATTTCCCTTCATCTTTTTGAGCCTGAATAAGAATCCCTAAGAATTCAACCCCAGGAAAAGTCGCCTGCATTTGACATATTGAGCGGATCCAAACAGACGCGATTAAGTTTGAAAGAACGCAAATTCATTTTTTTACCATCGTTTTCACTGCCGTCGTCGTCGTCCTTGCTTAAGGTCCCTAATAACCGGGGGGGGGGGGGGGGGGAGGGGGCTCCAGTCTCCAAAAAAGTTTTCTTCGGCCCTTCGGGCCTCAGTTTGGTCTGAAAATAAGGGGGGCCCCGGTCCCCTCATCTGGATCCCCCACTGCACTAGACCTCGAATTTTTCTACGGAAAATGTAGTGCTGAAATTAGTATGTGTAATCAAATGGTTACGAGTGAAATTAGTGAATAATTTCACTTGCGTTTAGTCCAAATCCTAATAATTTCCCGAGCCTTCATTCCCTAATTTCACGAGTATACCATTTGATTACCTATTAATATCATGGGTGACGAATTACGTTGGATAAACATGTCAAAAATCCAGTATTGCTAGATCGTATCGATCGAGAACTCCACTCTCTCAAGTGCTTAGACCTTAAATTTGGCCTATAAAGTTCAGAATTTTTCAGACTTTTTCGGCAAAATACCTGTTAGAATCCTTCTTGATGTTCTCTTATGTGTTCAGGTTTTCTAAAGCGTCGTTTTGTGCCCTGACATCTTCATTCACGGCATTTTAAAACTTCGTCGCCATCTTGACACTGAGACGTACGGAAGGGTTGCCATGGCAATTTTGTAAATTTCACATGTGAAATTACAAATTAGTATAGGTAATAGCATGATTAGTAGTGATATTTGGCATAAATACCACGAGTGATATTTCAAAATTGTTATACGTAATTTCACGAGCCGTTAGGCGAGTGAAATCTGAGACCATTTTGAAATATCACGAGTGGTATTTATGGCAAATATCACGTACAAATCATGCTATTATTTGTTTATACTACTACCCGCAAAAGGTTTCTAATTTTCACATGTAGGTATTTCAAATTAAGCTGAAATATCACTGCTCTAAGCCAATCAAATTGCAGAAATTTCTCATGTAGTAGTATAAACGCTGAAATTACGCGCCAAAATTAAGGAGTAATTCGTCACCTATGATATTAACCCTCAAATTACTTGCAATGGCAGTTTATTAACTAACGTTACGAACGTTAAGCTACTAGGTCTTGAGATTGATGAAGAGCTATCTTTCTCTGAGCATATTACGACTGTTTGTAAGACTGGTTAAAGAAAATTATGAATTATCTGGCCCTTAAACAAAGATTACTTTATTACAATGCTTTGATCAGGCCAGTGATTAATTATGCAAGTGTCCTCTGGACTAATTGTGATAAGGAAAGCCTTGGACGGGTCCTAAAGCTCCAAAAACGAGCAGCTAGAGTAATCCTGAATGCCCCTCATCAAGCACCATCAGTTCCCTTGTTTAATCGGCTGAAATGGTTGCCTTTTTATAAAGACGCTTTAATATCTAAATGTATCATTGCTTATAAGCGATTACAAGGTGACGTCCCTGTTTATCTCAACGATCTACTTAAATTAAATAGTAACATCCACAGTAGACAAACCAGGTACTGTAATTTTAACCTAAACTCTCCGAGGTATAATCGCGAAACAGAAGGAGGTAGAACTTTTACCGTAACAACTTGCAAAGCATGGAACAGCTTATCTTTGCCTGTAAGGCAGAGGGACTCGGTTGACTCTTTAAAAAAAGCATTGTGGAATGAATTTTTTAAACAACAGCAGAATCTTGATCATTAATTTTTCTATTTAAGTTACTTGATGAATTGTGAGATGATTATAATGCTATATTTTATCTTTTAAATAATTTAGTAGATTCTATAGTATCTGTATTCTTTGGTTTTTACCTTGTATTTTTATAGCTTAGTATACTCATTTATTATTTATTTATTTATTATTTAGAGGGCCACAAGTTTATTACCCCCGGTTATTTCGTGCTAACCCTCATAAAATAAAGTCTTTACTTACTTACATACTTACTTGCCATGGGTTATGCAAATGAAGTAGAAATTTGCTTTTAATAGGACTATCTGTTTGATAACATTTACTTAAGATAGTGAACATAAGAGCGAATTGATTAGGGACTTGTCAGAAATTAACAGGGGGGAGGGGGGGGGGGGGGGTGGGAATTTGAAATTTGGGTTCGGAAATGAGGTGACCCATCCCTGCAATGGGGGTGAAATTTGCTAACCCTCCCCTTGAGCTTGAGCTAAATATCATGACCCTCCCCCTCTTGTATAAATGATAAAATCTAGTTCTTGCAATACACTAGGGTGAGTCAGTATTATGAAAACTCAAAATATATTTCTAAGCTGTTTTTTGTAATGCTATATACATACATTTTAGCCCGACTCTGATTCTGACAGCTGATCACTTGACTCTCCTATTTCTCCCAGGTTTTTTTTTTTAACCAAATAAAGAACTTCCTTTTTCTTCTGTGGGTGAACCTCTACATGATCATGGGCAGATATTTGCATGACCCCCCCCCCCCCTTTTAACGGCCCATTTTTCATGACCCCTCCCATTTCTGAGTCTCAAAAAGTTGTGACCCTCCCTCTGTTTCCATGCACCACCCTTCCCCCTACTAATTTCTGACAAGTCCCTTAGTTTCTAGTGAATTAACCTGAGTAATTATTGCGAACCCAGCTTTTCGAAGCGAGCCTTGCTTCTACCCGCAGTCATGAACATAATATGGATCTACATATGCATTTACTTGATATATAACACCGAATTTGACTTGACTTAATAGAACATGATAGAAGCCAATTTCCATTAACTACGCAGGCGTAGTCAGTCCAAGTAGAAACAACACGCCATTTAACTATGGAAATGAAAATGCAAATATAGTCCTAGAGAAAAATCGAACTTCGTTAAAGAGGGATGTTGAGATTAAAAATAAAGATCAATATATTGCTCAGACAAGAAATATTTAAGAAGTCTCTTCTTAAAAATACTGCAGGGTCGATCCGTTAATTACTTTAAGTCTTTCGGGTGTCTGCTGAGACATAATGGTAAAAGCGAATCGCTGGTTAGATTTTAATTTGCATTTCGGTAGGTTTAAGTCTTTTGTTCTGTTGCGTTTTTATCGCGTTCACTTACAACTTTCAGTAGAATCGTGTAAATTCATCGCCAATTGTTAGTCACTGAAGAGACTTAAGCCTTCGACAATATGATCCTACATCTTAGGGCCAAGAACTGTGTTACGAGCAATCAAAGTTTTTAGAAAGCCTAGCTTATTTTTTTTTTGCAAGTTCTACCTTCCTTTCGTGCAGGCGTAGCCAGTATGTCATAGCTTTGTAAGTAGGACCGTCCGCAAGTCTTTACTTCATTTCTCCACTTTTCTTTTCGCTTATAATTAATTCAGGCTTAACTGCAGAATACCCTACCACTTATTTGAATATGAATAGCAGCTATTGTTATATACCTCGTTCTTCAAAGCACACCGACACATGTACATAATAGTGGCAGGGTATTGTACAGTTACGTAATCCTTTTTTTGAAGTAACATTCTAGAACGGAGACAGTTTTTATTCGATTTTATGCAATAGGATGTAGTTTAGAAGTAATTAAGACGATCGCAAACTACACAGCTTTTGCGCCAAGAAAATTTCAGAACAGTTCATCCATGAAGTAATTAATCGGCAATGAAAACATGATTGAGGTGCAAAATATAACTGCGTATAATTCTTTATTCTGTATGATAGACTCGACGATTTTGTATCTACAGGCACCTCAAAAATGGCCTACAATGACCACGTCTTAAGGTACAACAGCCATGGAAGGAAGTATGAAGTTCCTAGGAGACGTGTATTCTCCATTTACGATCTTGAAAGCGGAGATCATATCGCCTTTCACCAGGTCAGCGGTTCTTATTGGCATCACGCTATAGTTGAATATGTGTTTCCAGAATCAGATGAAATCCAGACAATCGAGTATACCAATTCTGTTGGAGGATTTTTGAGGGATAACAGTAGCTTTCCAAAGACACCAAGGAAAGCTCAGGTGGTGAGAACACCCTACCGATTCAGTGAAATCACTGCCGTGTACAAGATGCTACACGAATACTTCAATCGCCATGCTACTCTCTTGAGAGCACGGGAAAGCGTTGGCGAGTCAGACTACAACCTTTTTTTCAATAACTGTGAACACTTTGCCATGTGGTGTGCCACAGGCATATCATCGTCCGACCAAGTTAACAAGGCTGCTGAGATGCTGGGTGAAGAAGTCGGAAAAAAGCTTGTGAGCCCCGCTGCTGAAAAAATGGCACAACTTGCAACTCAAAGTGCATCACACTCCGGACAAGTGATCATACGATCAGGAGTTGGGCGACAGCTTGTAAGCACGGGAACTGGCTCGGCAGCAAAGCTTGCACTCCGAAGTGCCCCACACGCCGGACGAGTGATCATTGGGACAGGCGGGCCACCGCTTGTGCGCATGGGAGCTGGTTCGACCGCCCAACTGGCAGCCCGAAGTGCACCTCAAGCGGGACGCGTGATCGTGGGAGCAAGGGCGAGCCAATCAGTGGCCCAATCAGCGGCTTCAGATTTAGGAAGTGGAGTTGGAGGAATAGTAGCTGGAGGAGCAATTGCCGCGGTTATTGAGGGTGTGTCAGTAGTACATGATATTGCAAACGTAGAACGAGACCTGAACTCAGGAAGAATCGACGGTGCAACATACGACCGATTTGTTGGAAGAAGACTTGCGACTGGTACTGGCGGTGTAGCAGGGTCTACTTTTGGAATGGTCGCCGGGCAAATGCTAATTCCTGTCCCATTTTTGGGAGCTGCAATAGGAGGTGTGGTTGGTGCACTTTGTGGAAGAGTTGCGGGAAATGTGGCCGGAACTGCACTTTTTGACCGAGACTAGCGATTATATACCGTTGTTGCTCACGGTTTTGTTTCGTCACGACTGATTGGCTTTTTCCAATCTTGGGTGCCAAAGACTTGATTGAGACATGAAATCGCGCATGAAGAGTCTCTTACATCCAAGTTAGCCTTTTCCTTACAAGACAATTATTGTCTTGTCTTTGAAATGTTATTGCATAACATTTCAAAAACACGTGTGTTTTTGAGTTTCGCAGTAATATATATATATTTGCTTGATACGCTTTAGAGGTAAGGACTGACAGGACAGTTAAATTGTGCGGTCATTAACGAATATGTCAATAACTCTCTAAAACTTGTGGTCAATTACAGTGGCTTTTTGTGACTTATCATATTGAACACTAACAGTGTTTCGTCTCTGATTTCGGGTGATAACACTACTATTTAATATATAGCCTGTTCCAGGAGGTCAGGTAAAGGGGACGGCGCGAAGAGCAGTGAGCAGAAAAAACAACAACAACAAACAAAGACAAAAACAGCCAGGGGGGGTGGCTAAGGAGAAAGACGACTCTCTTCTCCTTAATTCCTCTCATCCTCCTTCTCTCCCCACCCCCCGCCCCACCCCGCTTTCCATTTCGCGCCACACGCTACTTTCTGAACGCCTCGAACAGGCTTCTATTGAGAGGAAATATTTACAAGGATTATATATGCTTTTTCGCCCTATGTAAGGGAATCCGGATTCCGGAATCCGGGAAATTTTTGCATGTAGAATCCTGAAACTTGAAATTTTCTGCCTGTGGAATCCGGAATCCTGGGCCTTGGAATCCGGAATACAGCTGTAGGAATCCAAAATCCCACTAACAATTGGAATCTGGGATCCAAGTTCCACCGAAAAAGATTTCGAATCCAATAGTTGGAATCCGGAATCCATGGCGTGGAATCCAGAATCCAAGACTGTCTAGGATTCACTTTCACGGGGCGAGCTTTTGTTTCGGTTAAAACTATGTTTGAATCATCTAACACGGCAACATGGCTTAAAATTTCTTCACATGGTTAGGAACTGTGTAGCGCTGATAAGTTGATTACAATTAAAATTTGTCTTTGTGTTCTTAGCGCAAAAATGTTTGAAAATCCAGACGTTTCGGGACTACTGTCCCTTCATCAGTGGAAGATGCCGTTATACTGAACGCGCGTCATTTCATTCAAATGTGGCAACATTTGAAGCGCGCACTGGAAGAGTTCGCTTCAATAAAATTGAAGCCAATGTACGTAGAGCGGAAGGCCGCCTAAGTTTTAAATGCAAAACTCTACAGCCGCGCGGCATAAACATTGACTTCAATTTTATTTAAGCGAACTCTTCCAGCGCGCGCTTCAAATGTTGCCACATTTGAATAAAAGGACGCGCGTTCAGTGTAACGGCATCTTCCACTGATGAAGGGACAGTAGTCCCGAAACGTCTGGATCTTCAAACATTTTTGCGCTAAGAACACAAAGACAAATTTTAATTTTAAAATTTCTTAGTCGTTAATGAAAACCGGTTCGTGTTAGATTTCTAAAATGAATTTTAAAGCTGGTTAAACGTTTGGTTTATGTGCTTGATATCGGATTTTGGTTTTAAAATCAATTATTAATGAAGGATTCGTGCATTAAATATTTTTCTTATTATTGTATCTTGGGTTTTAAAATTCAAGGGGTTGTGCGGTTTCGATCAGAGTTTGGAAACATGGAAAACGAGGGATTCTGGATTTTCCAATGTAACCGTTTTAGTTAAGGAAAGAAGGACTTTTAGAAAGCCTATCAGCCTGGAAGTAAGTTTACAACTTAGAAGACTGATTGTTTCGTTGGAAACGTCTTTTCAACCGTGAGATCGGGAAATATGTACTAATTTACGTAACCAACCTCGCTCAGAGCTCACCTCCGCAAACACTTTTGCACCCATTACGAGCATCATCAGTTTGCAGTCGTGAATAATTCCAGTTTTCAAATTTTGCAGCTTTTCTAGCAGCTTAACTTAACTTGTTTTCCTTTTTTTCGGTTTACCGAAATATAATGACTTGAAAACCGTCCCGTTATTGAGATATGAATGCAGTCTATGTAAAAGGTAGTTAACTTAATTGTTCAGCATAAAATAATGCTCTGTAAGGTATGGGTCGTAGATTTATCTTCATTTGCTTTTGTAACCGTACCCTGAAGGTTACTTCTCGCAGTTGTGGCTGAAACCAAAGAATAAACCGTGTACACAACCAACGCTCGCCAACTCTTTAGCTTATAGAAGTCCTGTACGCTAAATTGCACTCTCAAAGAATTGTTGTGCCACTCTTGGCTGTCAAACTCCCAACTGTTGTAATTCGTGCCAAACCGATGGAACCATCGAATGTTTCCATGCTGGAAAAAAAGTGCCAGTCTGTCGCACCCTCGTGGCAAACACGTGCTCGACCCAATGCGCTCGCTTCATTGATGTGCCGCGGATTCCAGCGACCACGGTCCTCGTTATCAATTCGCCGCGACTGTAAAAACGAGATGGAAACTGGACCTAGTCAACTTTCGCAAAGACTTCTGGGGCTGTTACTAGAGACAGGAGAATAAACATTGACCAACAGCTGACCGGCGTGTCCGCAGTAACAATCCAAGACGCAATTGCGGGACGCATTTTGGCTCCAGTTACCTTATCGTTTCTAAGTGGCGAATTCCCGCTCCCCGCTAAATCCCGCGGTTTCTGCTGAAAGCACGTCGTTTTTCGCATCCCTAATAGTTGGTGGGCCAACACTGCGTCCTCTTCGTTGCGTTCTCATGCTTCTATGACACACACTGATATCAATGAATCGTCCAGCAAACCTTCTATTATACTCAAGTTTCGAATCGCAAAGCGAAGACATCATGCTTTCGCGGAGGGGAAAGTGATCAGAAAGGTAAGGGGGCCCCCCAGTTTTTTGACGGCAACCCCAATCGAAAGGAAAAGAGCCGGGAAAAAGAAACGCCGAGAAACGGAGACATAAGGCGACAGGCACGTCACGTCCAAGGAAAAGCGGGAAGAGGTTCGATGGTACATGAATACAACAGTTAATAAAAGTTGCGTCTCAAAGAGGAAGAACTTTCACGCGCGTTAAATCTTTCTCCCTCAGCTCAAATACATAAAATTTCATGTCATCATTTCACAATAGACATCTTGTAAACATCAATGTGGTAAACATATATCTAAACTAAATTAAGTAAAATAAATACTCACTTGTACTCCCAATGGTGTCGTCTCGTGACAACCATCACATTGTTTCCTTCCGGTGACGTCACCATCCTTCCAACTTTTTGCACTCGCCACCTCCTAATGTGGTCAGATGAATGACGTCAGCAGTTTCCCGCCTTCTGATGGTCCATGTCCAAAGGTTTCCAATCCTGCTGGTTAGTCGCATCCAAAACGAGGTTGCTGGGTCCAAACTACCGTATAGGACTACTTATTTGAAAGAATAGCGCCACGGAACATAACAATAAAGGTTTCACCCAAACATCAAGCCCACGTGCAGTGACAATCTCGTTCCCAGCCCCAAGCGGAGGGATGGAGGTTGGGAGCGGAAAGAGTGTACTCCGCTAAAATAGTGACTGCGAAATGTGAAGCCCTTTTTGAGGGCAATTTATATATCACGCTCTACTTTAACGTATCGAGCACTTTACTTCGGAAAAATCGTAACACAAGCTTCCTATATATATATATTGTGGCGGGGGAATGTTTTTTGGGAGGAATTTTGATCGCATCTCCCGCGTAACCTTGGATCAACCATTAAATAAAAGCGAAAAACAATTGTGTTGCTCCCAAAATGAGTACGTTTTTACAAAATGCCCCATCCCTTGTTGCAAAGTGTGACGTTATAGCAAAATGCCTCAAATACTCACGCCGAACCCCCACAATGGACAATGTTGTTAATGAGTCATTTTTCAATTTTATTTTCCTCAACAAAGCCAGGGTTCAAGTAGCTTAGCGGCACGCAACTACATAATGTATCATAAATTGACCAGATCATAACAAAAATACTCTAAGAGCAACCTGGAATAGTCAACATGCCAAAATCATGTTGTTTGGCTCTTAATACCTGATACATTTAACATTTAGAGTCTTCGTCTTTGTTATTTTCCAAATTTATAACGGAAATGTCAACGACTTCTTTGGACTTAAAAGCTGAAGAAACTGTGGATGTAGAAAATATTCTCTTTTCTCTCATTGAAGAATGCTTCGCGCGTTTGAGAAGTTCCTTCTTGTACTTTGCCTTCATAACACTCAGAGTGTTTGTCGAATGCTGGCAGAAATCTTTCACTGTCAACCTCATTTCTTTAATCATCTTTTCTTTGTGAACTGATAAACCTGTATGAAGTATCAAAGGCATTTTTCATTATAAAGTACTACAATCTATAAGAATTAAGTTATTAAAAAGAGGGTCACGAGTTTATCATTAACCGTTGCAGTCGATTGTAAATCACAAGAAGTGATGATGGTAAAGATAACTATGATAATAATAATGATGATGATGATGATGATGATGATGATGATGGTGACGATGATAATGATGATGATGTTGGAGATGATAGTCGTGTATTATCAGGTTTAAAAACTCGCGGCTTCGCCTCGAGTTTTTAAACCTGATAATACACTCCTGCTCATTTTTTGAACGGTACAAAACAAAGGATATACACGAGCGAGCACCAATTGTATCTCGTCCCCAAGCCTCGCTTCGCTAGCTTCCTACGAGTGCGCCTTCACTTCTCGCGCTGGATCCCAAATGGAGAACTTTCTTGCAAGCTACGTGTAGGTTGCATTTCGCTTCGATCAAAGGCAATGAACCGACTCACCTTTATTCTGATCGACTTTCGCTCGCTGTCGTATTCTCCTCACAGCGTCAAAACAAAGACCCAAAACCACAGCCGCTATTGTGCACGTGGCGCTTATGAGCAGCGTGTTACGGAAAAGATCGGTGCCACTATCAAATAAACCAGTGGAGATTTCCTGAACGACTTGTTTATCGGACACACCTGATGCCTGACAAATAAGGAGATACATTATTCAGTCAAACCCCGTTGATACGGACACTGAGGGGGTCATAGAAAGTGTCCTTATACGGACACTGAGGGGGTCATAGAAAGTGCCCTTATACGGACACTGAGGTGGTCATAGAAAGTGTCCTTATACGGACACTGTGGTGGTCATAGAAAGTGTCCTTATACGGACACTGAGGGGGTCATAGAAAGGGTCCGTATTAACGGGGTGTCCGTATTAAGATAAAAGAATTTAGAGAAAATGTAAGGACTTTCTTTCCCCGGAGACAAAGAGAACTGTCCGTAATAACGAGGTGTCCGTATAAAGCGGGTGTCCGCAAAGCAAAGCGGGCTTTGACTGTAATTTGCAACGCCTTTAGGTCTTCACAAAATACAATAGTTCATTATATAATAATGGTAAGTTTGTTTGAGAATATCAAACACTGGATTCTTGAATCCAAAAACAGATTTTGCGTTTCATTTCTAAAGCAAAAAAGGACTTAAGATCCAAAAGACTCCACAAGCGAGTGGATTCATGAGTGTGCGTCTAACACAGAAAAGATTAAGACAAAGAAATGGCAAAATTACTTCAGAAAGCTTTCAATTAACTACTCACCTCAATAGGCCTAAGATTTGCGGGAAATGTGGCCGGAACTGCACTTTTTGACTGAGACTAGCGATTATACGTTAGCGTTGTTGTTTACGGTTTTGCTTCCCTACGACTGATTGGTTTTTCCCTATCCTGGGCACCAAAGACTTGATTGAGACATGAACTCACGCATGAAGGGTCTCTTAGATAGACTTAAGATCCAAAAAAATCCCCGACCGAGTGGATTCATGATAAGTGATCGTTTAAGGCAGAGAGGATCAAGACAAAGAAATGGTAAGACTCACCTCAATAGGCTTCACCAATTCTTTCACCCGCGAAAAAATCTCCCCTCGATGAGAGCGCATGTAACCATAGAAACAATGACGTAGACGCATTGAGTCTCTTCCAATGACTACACCGTACGCTGTTTTATGGTCAATAATCTGCGCAATTCTAAATGAAGGATTGGCGAAGAGTTCTCTGTGGGTTGCGCCAGCGTATGTGTCTATCAGCACGCCGACTACTTCTCTGTTGGAAAGAGCATCTGCTAGTTCCTTGATGGTGTTATAATGTTTGTCTAAAGATATACATAAAAAACAAACGTTACGTATGTGATGCAGAGAACTTGTGGGCATGCACCTATAAGCCAACCACTATAACCACTAGCATTGCTGGCGTTTCTGATTGTTAACTCCTTTGAACAGGAAGCTTGGAAGCATTAGACTAAGCATTGACGGCAGCGACGGCAACGAAAACGTCACTTTTAAAATGAACTGGCATTTTTTTTCAAAATTTGTCGCTGGAGTTGACTTCTTGGGCACTGCACTCAAGTTTAGAAAAAGAGAAAATTTCGTCTTCGCTTGTTTACGTCCTCCATAAAACGTGAAATTCGCCACTTCCACATTTCCAATAATGCACCTCATTTGCACCCCAAAATTTTGCATAAGCATTGTTTTCAATTTCTCTTCGGACCGCTGTAATACCCAGGAGAAATGAAAAACTAAGTTCATGCAAAATTTTGGGGGGACAAACAACTTAAAGGTGTATTATGGGAGATTTGCAAGTGGTGGATTAGGAGGTGTTTACATGACACCGGGGCGACTTTCGCTTTCCCGGAGCGAGTTCACTCCGGTTCCCTCTCATGGCTCTATATTTGTTTACATGATACCACCACACATGTCATGCTGGCGCGAGTCACCCCGGCGTGACTTCACCCCGGTTCTTGTACCGGGGCGAGAATTTCACTCCGGTACGAAATCTTGCAACGGTATCATGTAAACACGAAACGACCACCCGTTTCGGTGTGAAATCGGTCCGCCGGTAGACTGGAGCGGGTAGCGCATGCGTAATGTTCACGACTTTGAATCACACGTGCATTTTATCAACATGAAGTGTACCTTCAAATAACGAGATGTGAAATGACCCAGTCATCATGTAAACGCGATACGAAATCAAAAAGTTATGTCGGTATGAAACTCGCGCCGGTGCGAGTTTTCTCATGTAAACACCCCCTTAGGCGTTTTCACGTCGTAGTCGTGCAGTGACAGCAAAGAAATGTACAAGCAAATGTCACGCACCCTAGCTGATAAAAACAAATGCTTCGCAATTCTCTCACCTTTGTTCATAATCGCATTTCTCCTGATTCCGAGATTGTACTCGGGTGAACCTTGAATTGCTCCAATCTAGAAAAAGCGACAAAATAAATGATGATGTAAAGACGTTTCCGACAAAAAGGGACACTTTGTCCTAAACGGCCGTTTTCACGTTTTAAAGGGACCATCTCCTTTAAAAATGAAAAAAAAAGCTAGAATTCCCTCTCGCTAATATCCCACAAAGGATATTGTACTGCTGTTTATAACATAGCTATGGGAAACGACAATAACAAAAGAGTTAACAGTGGTTTGGGGGTGGGGGTGGGGGTGGGCTCCGCATTGTCGTATTTTCCTGTTTGTGTCTCGACTGTTTTTGTCGTCCATTGTGTACTGACAGCTTCTGGTGCAACTTCGATGTCCGACTTCAATGCCGTGAGTTCCATCCTGAAGCTAAAACGGTTGTCCGGGACACAAGAACACGCAGGTAATATTCGGCAGGAACCGGTCTACTATGAAAAGCTCTCATAGCGATTTCAGTTAGACATCAACTGAGTTAAGTTATAAGTATACAGTGGAACCTCGATTAAAGGAACCTCTATAATTATAACGAACGAATCTTCGGTATAAAAAAACAATTTTCTTTACCCCAGTATAGTAAAATTTATGGAAAAGAATCTCGACATAACGAAACCACCTTATAGGGAGCATGTTTTTCCAGTCCCTTGGCACTTCGTTGAGGTTCCACTGTATATACTAAATTATAAAAAACTGAATCATTGGATAATACAATTCTAGAGCTCTGATTGGCTTAGCCATCATGGTATGTGAGCCATTATGCCATGCTCTCCAAATATGGTAACTTTACGCGTCTGTTCAAAATTAAAAACAAGCTGAAAATCGGTTGTTTTTGCAAACAAAGTCGGGAAGAATTATCAATATTTTGTGGGCGTTTTTAATAAAACAATTATTCCACCCACGGTTGTTGGATATGAGATGATTATAGCCAACTCATAACCAACGCTCACTCGTGGAATAATGACTGTTAACTGTGATAAAGCACCACCGAAACCGTGTGTCTTTACCTTAGATCCATATATCTGAACCCCAGAAGTCTCTGTAATCGAGGTCAATGCTGTTGTTAGTGCACCCGTCATCAGCGAGACAACCACGAGTCCTGTGAGAACCCAGATAGTGGCAAAAGCGCGCCCAATGTTACCTGCGGGGCAGCGGTCACCATAGCTATAAGCACAAAGAACATTTTTAGCCATCATGTTTATGATATTTGATTGGTAGTTGACAGTTAGATAGATAGTTTCATGCCAAAGCGTTCGTAGTCTTCAAAGAAAGTAAGTAAAGTTTTTATGGCGGAAGATATAAAATCATATCAGTGTGTAACGCTTAAAAAACAACAACAAAGGGCTTACCCTAGCGTTGTCATGGAAACATAGGCCCACCAGAGTCCTTCCCAAGTTCCACGGAGAAATGACCCTGGAAAGTGTTCGGTGTTTGATTGTGAGTCCTGACAATAAATGAATAAATTAATAAATTAATAAATTAATAACCAAATAAATATATGAATGAATAAATGAATAAACACATAAATGAAGAAAGAAACAAACAAACAAAGGAAACAATGAAGTCTCTTAGACGGATGAGCTGTCTTTGTTAAAACATAAGTAAGTTGACTAGCTAAATTTGTTATGAGAAGTGTTTTGGAATAATAGCAGTCCAAGATCACAGAGTAGACCGCTACTGACAACGTTACTAGCGTTTGGGGTCTAATAAGTTGTCAAGGACGATACGATGAGATTGATCATTGCAGCACAGCCGAATCGCTAACAAAGGCCACATGGTTTATAACGACCACTGGTTATTATCCCGACGGATACCTACATTCAATATTTTTTAAACGCCTCTACAGTGCGAAACCAACCTCCACCCCCAACAACAGCTAGGTACCTCAATCACTGTGATGGACTTTGTGGAAAGGCTCGACTGTGGAACCTTTAGTAACTTAAGGCCACTTAAGGAAAATTTGCTTAAAAAGGCGACTTAAGGTTCCAGAGTAGGGCTTTGTTTATCACAATTTGCGCACAGATAAAAACATGAAGGCACGTACCAGCACCCAAATGCAGAAACCAGCAATAAAAGCCATGATAAAGGGTATCAGCACAATAGGCCAGCAAGCAAAAAGAGCCGAAACCATGGTATCTTTTACATTAGAATTGTCTGTATACACGATAAACACCACGCCAGCTGATTCCACGAAAGGCGAATACCCCAGACCTCCTTTGTAACTGTCTTGTAACTTGTATCCTATTACAGGGAATGAGAAGTCCGTCTGGCTGTCAATGTTTTTTCTAAATTGCTCGATAGTTGTCTGCTGGGCTGCCTGGTTATTTCCATTCAGCCTGAAATCTAACCTTGATCTGTTGATTTAAATGATATAATTACACGTTAATTTCCTTCCTGCTGGTGTAATAATTCCCATTCAAATCCTTAGAGAGTATTTTTTTAAACACATCATTAACTCAGAAAGAAGCGATTGCATAGATGTGCTGATGGCTGTCGAGATCAATTCTTGGGGAATCCTCCTGAGAAAAGACTCGCCGGTGAAGGCACATGAACCGTCGGCAAAGTATCGGCCGACTATCGACCAACTATCGACCGAGTATCGACCGATAGAGTGTAGCGGCCGCGTGTCGCCAACATGTAGGTGGAGACTCGACAGGCTCTCGACCGATACTCGACCAACTCTCGACCGACACTCGGCCGATACTCGGTCGACTCTCGACCGACATAGCGACCGATATGTCGATCGACTGTCGATCGAGATATCTGTCGATACACCGATCGACACCCCCCGAAAGATAAATGATCCCATCCCAGACTAGTCTGCTACACAGCCGTTTTTAGTGTCGTCACGCAACGCTCCTCCCCACTAAGTGGTGAGAAGCGTTGCGTGACGACACTAAAAACGGCTGTGTAGCAGACTAATCCCAGACCTAACCAACCTAACCCGCGAAGTGTGATGTAAAAATGAATGACACGGTACAAACAGATTAAATACATGTTTTAGGCTTATCGACGGGGGCAATATTATCAGCCCCAGGTGATACCACTTACATGTACCGAGAATTATTTCGGATATCCCAAAAACTGAATCTAATAATTGTCTCACCGGACATTGTTTTAAATAAAATCATGACAAACACACCGTCACACGGAACACAGTTTGACGTTGATCCAGGAAATCGTACATTGGCGGGCGCGCAACCTACAGAGGAGTCAGTTTTCTACAGGAAGTTGGAAATAGCCTATTAAGCTGCGTGCAAACGGACGCAACAACTCCCAACATTGTTGGCGCAACAATGTTGGGACCTGCAGTGCATCGTGGGAAAGATACAATCCATAAGTCTTTGTAAATCATGCGTAATGAGCGTGCGTGGCCCCAACAATGTTGGAAGAGCTGTGCAAACGGATCCAACATTGTTGCGCTACGCTTCGGCGATCAAGGAACAAAAGAAATGTTGGGAGTTGTCGGCTGAAAAGTTTAACCGGGTTCAAACTTTGCGCAACAACATCCAACAACATGCAACAGGGTGTGCAAACGGACGCAACATGTAACATCCAACAATGTTGGGAGTTGTTGGTCAACAATGTTGCGTCCGTTTGCACGGGGCTTTAAGCTTTCTACAATACCAAGGTCTGCTTGAGAAAAGGTTCCAGAGCGCTTTGTATTGGGCAGCAAAAATAACAACAAAATATAAAACCCGATTACCTGTTATGTTCCTGACACCACCCACAGCACTGATCCACGACGTGGGTCAACAACTTAGGGATTATTAAACCAGAAGAATAACCAGACGTGAGGTTTCCGAAATTCAAGTTCACGTAAGGCGGATAATTTCTCCAGTTCGTTGTCAAATGCGAACGACATCGGCATGTCTCTGTAAAACAGATAAGAGTTTGTTTGTTAAGCTGATGGTAAGACACTGTGTTAGTCCGTTGAGGTGACCATCCTGACCAAGGGTGTTAAGGGAAAGTGTTGCAGAATGATGCTCTGTTCGGAAAAGATAACTGAACATGGTCCTTCGAACTGGATATGGGACGGCAACTTGTGGCAGGCAATGTTGTTGACACCGCTAAGTATAGTAACATAATCTATAAGTAATTAAGAGTTCTACCCCTGATGGAACGCTTGAATGTCATATGGAAAGGTTTTCTCATCTATACCTAAAGACACCGTGCTATAGTTGGCGCACCTGACGTTCAACCTGGTGATTCGTGGTGCATAAAGGTATGTAGCCTGCGACCAACGTCTTCGTTTGAGAGGAATCGTGAGAAGTCACGCGGAGTCGGGGTTTGCCTGGGGCATATTGAAGTTTCAAATAGGCCATTTTACAGTTATGGATGGAAGCGAGCCTGAAAGCGACCTTGTTTTGATACAAACCTTCCTGCCTTATTATGTAAATCAATTTCCATAACAAAGCAAAGGAACAAGGTCACCGTCAGCCTCACATTCACTCGAAGGCTAGGGTACTAAGTCCACAACTGTAAAATGGTCTATTGATCAGCGCATGACTCACCTCCAAACGTGATACCCTCGGCCCCAGGTCCCTTGTTAGTTCTCGCGGCCACAGTTATCTTATAAACCGCAAGAGGTTCGAGGTCCTGTAACGTTATAGAAGTAATTAATGGTCCGACATCTTCACTTATAAGATCACCTTCCGCTGTTAAGTCGCCAATCTTTACAGCTTGGTAGGTCACACGATACCCAGCTAAAAAACCGTGAAGGAATTCAGTGGGAACTGGTTCCCAGGAAATGGGTATTGTTGTTAAACTTGTGTGATTTTGAGCTTCAATGTTGGGTGGTGGTTGACTGGGAACTGTGAATGAAACAATGGATGGTCAGCCCAGTTTATGACGTGAAAGACAGCTATTTTGAAAGCAGGTTGAACAACACGTTTATACGTCTTTTAGGGTGTAATCCCATCACGCAAATTTTAACAGCCCTTGGTTTGTAGTATCATAGACCACGCTCCTTGATCTACCCTACCAACCCAGTATAGTCGAGCTCGATCCACATGAGAACGGAGGCCACATTGCCTAGTTTCAAAACGAGAGGGGCTGGGTACGAGTCGATTCATTATGGGCTAAATAAGACTAGACCCCCCCCCCCTCCCCCCTTGGCAGAAAGAGGACATTGAGATTATGAAAAATATGAAGTTTGGTGTCGATCGGGCCATTATTGAACAGGACAAAGCCATTCAAAACCTTGAAAATTTATAAGAGATGTATGAATTGCGGGACACACCGTCCGACGTCTTTATATTTCTTAGTAAATTTTGGAGTTTTTAGATGGCTGTATCTCTCTGATAAACACCAAACATGAGAATGTTGCTAATTTCAATGTGCTCTTACTGACTATATGGGTCTCGTGTTGTCTATCCCATAATAAACGGCTCGTACCAAACCCCTCTCGATTTGAAACTCGGCGATGGAAACGACCCCTGACGAAGAAAAGCATTCCTCTTACCGTCCTCTTCCGTCATAACAGTCTGCGAGGCAAAAGTACCAGGTCCAACACGCGTGAAAGCCCAAACATGAATCTCATAAACGGAGGCCTTATGAAGCGACTTGAGTACAAAAGAAAAGTCATATTCTCCCAGAGTGATCACAGCGCTGGTGCCATTCGTCAAAGGTGAATACTTTAGTGCGTATCCTTTAATGATGCCATTTCGTTGGTCCGGGGGCACTTCATCCCAATGAATCATTAGGCTCTGAGAATCAAGAATGACGATGCCGAGTTTGGAGGGTGGAGCTGTTGGAACTGCAACAACAAAACACCAGTCCATTAAATAAGTTGGTAGAAGGCCCGGGGGGTACCTGGATTAACGAATACGACCCCATCCAGCGGCACATCCCCATTAGCCCTTTATTCTATCCCCCCAAATAGAAGAAAGGTCATTCGAGAACAGGATGTAACCATTATCTTCTAAAACCAGGCTAGATCTTACTCAAATCTGTTCTGATTTCTGATCACAGCGCCACTGCAGGACGACAAAGAAATCATCTCTTCAGACAGGACACATGTCCAACCAAGTCGCCCAGAAATACACTGCTTTATGTCATAGGCAGACTGAAGCTTCTTTGACAATTCTTTCAAATGGTACTATTTGTTTTTCAGCATTTACGAAATGACATTTAAATTTTGACTTTGGCCACCTTTGGCAGTAGAAGGGTCAAAGGAGGCAAAAAAGAACCCATATTCCTATTTGAAACGACAGAGGAACGTAGATTCGTTGTAGCGATCCACCTCCAGTCCCACTAGGGGCATATCGTACCTACTTTTGAGTTTATATGGTGGTTGTAAATCACTGACATGCATAATAAAATTTTGAATCTCTTTCTCTTACCCCATTCCCATGTTTTCACATACAAAGGATCGGTGAAGTTTCCGTCTTCAGTAGCAAATGCCGCAACTCTTACAGCGTAAGCTGTAAATGGCTTTAAACCAGTTAAAAGTGTTTGGATGTCATTTTTACCAGCTGCAAAGTTGCTGACAACATCAGGTTGATCGACACGGTAGTATTTAATGCGGTACCCTTGAAGAAATGGCTCATCTTGCAAAGAGACTGGGCTCCAGGTCACGTGAATCGTCGTGGCGCTTGTGGCTCGAGCAGTAGCGTTCACCGGAGTTTTATTAGGGGCTAAAAATAGAAGATAAATCACTACAATGATCAGTTAATTCCCCAGATAAAGTAATAAACAATTTTAATATGGTGGGTACTCCAATTCAAGTCCTCCTCGCTGTCTTTCCTATCCATCAAATCCTAAAAACATCGGGGGGGAAATGTCAGGGCGTGAAGTTCAGCTCAGTTTCTAGACTGCATTTTGCGAAATGTCAGGGCGTGAAGTTCAGCTCACTTTCTAAACTGCATTTTGCGCTGAGTTCTTAACCATCAGAGGTTTTCCATCTCTTACCAACGCAAAATTCTTACAGGGAACCCATCTGGGTTTTGAAAGTCGTTTCACGCTACTTGTAAGAATTGCCTGTTAGAACTTACCGTAAATCCTCTATTAAGCCGCCCTCTCAAATAAGCCCGCTCCCTCTAATAAGTCCCCGCCCTTTAAAGGGGAAGAAAGTTTGTAAGTCCCCCCCCCTCTATTAGGCCCCCCTCCCCTAATTATTCTTCAATAATAAATGAGAGACTGTATTAATCAATCACGGCTGTAAAACTTTGTGTGGACTGATCCGGGATGGTTTATTTACCAACTGGAAGTTCGGATTTGATTCTGATTCTCGCTTCGCCTGCATTACCTCCAACCTTCTTGTTTTTGAGCTTCTCCACTTCGTATTCTAGTTTGTTATGGAGAAATGACACCACCGTCTTTTCTAAAATAAATAAGGCCCCCTTCTCTATTAAGCACCCCCGCCCCCCACCTCAAATGGAAGTAAATAAGTAAATGGAAGTAAATAAGCCCCCGCCCCCCAACTCAAATGGAAGTAAAATAAGTAAATGGAAGTAAATAAGCCCTCCGGGGGACTTAATAGAGGATTTACGGTACGCTAAATCCTCTTGATTCCTTGCGTCCTTCATTCTTAAAATAGCATATACATGAAGCACGGACATGAACAATTTAAAACGAATGCATCCTTGAGCGACACAAATTGAGTGAGAAAACAAGGGCCGAGTGGTTCTAGGCAGAGTTAAGATAACCCTAGGAAAATCACGAAATTTAAACTTGAATCTGAAAGCTTTCCAGGCAAATTCCTGGAAATTCTCTTTGCCTACAATCTGATGTTTGCACACGTCGAAATGAGAAGTTCAAGAAAAAAAAATCGCCCAATGTAACAGAATCCAAGAGAGTCTTCGATTGTGGATTCCACGCAACGGATTCCGGATCCCAGGTAATAGATTCCGGGTATTTATCAGTGGAACTGGATTCCAATAGTTAGTGAAATCCTGCATCCAAAGTCCAGGATCCCAGATTCCCTTACTTGGAGCGAAAAAAAATTGCTATAACCAAAAGAAACAAGAATCCTGAATTTGCCTTCGAATAACTGGGCCAAGGTATATAGTACTGCCGGCCGACAGAAATTTAAACATGAAGTCACAAGAAACGTACCTCCAGCACTTGTGGTTGTATTTATCAATGAGCTCCAAGGACCAGGTCCTTTCCTGGTGAAGGCGCGCACTTTAAGAGAGTAGTTAGAAAAAATTACAAGCCCCTCAAAGACCGCTGTGCGAGTAGGAGCTTGAACGGTCATTTGCTCGTTGTAGCCAGAGGCACCGTAGATATAAGCCTCGTATTTCCGAATGATACCATTCCGAAGTTCTTCCGCTACGGGAAGCCAATCGAGGTTTATGCTCGTGGTGCTGAAGGAAGTCCCGGTTACGTTGATCGGAGGTCCTTCAGGGACTATTGTGAAGCAAACATAAATATCATAGTATATAGTGGGTAAAACGTGAACCACGTGAGGTAGTCTCGTCTTCATTGGGTCTGTTTCTTATCTATTACATTATCTGGTACAAACTTCATTTAGTAAGTCCTGACAATCTTTTGTAAGTGGGACGAAAAGCCAGTAGGTCGGCAATAAGACAGACAGTCATTTAGTCTTTGAGAGCTTAAGCAACGACGATGGCGACGGCAACGAAAACGGCTAAAAAGGAATAGGTTTAGATGAGCAAAACAACGACTTTTTTGTACATTTCTTAGCCGTCACTGCAAGACAACCACGTGAAATTTGCAAATTTCACGTTTTGTTGAGGACATGAACACAACACAACTACTTTCTTTTTCTTTTCCTGAACTTCGATACAGTCTCTAGAAATTTCGCTGGCATATGACGAATTGAAAGAGAAGGAATAAGCGCGATCATGAAGTTTCAAGCAGCGCGACTTTACTTTTTAAGTGACGTTTTTGTAGCCATCACTGTCGTTGCCTAAGGCAAAGCTCCCTATACATTCAGGTCGACAGTGATAACGAAATTGGAACAGACAGCCATTTGGTCAGTAGGACAAACAGGTCATTTGAAAAGAGAGTCATCAAGTCAAAGTGACAGGGAGTCATTTTCACAAAATGTTTGGTTGTGCGGTCTGGCAGAAACCAGAAATTTCACAATTTCTCTGCGTTAGTCAGGCCTTTAGTCTGCAAGCCTATTACTCTGTTGTTTATTAAGTTAAAGATAGCTATGTATGACTATAAATAATGCTTGCTCATAAGTTGCACGAATTATGATTGTCATCAAAGAGTGTCTTAATAAAGGTTACTACAAGGCAACTGTTGAATGTACAGTAATGTTAGAATGATAAATGACGAAGTCAAATATAAGTAATGATAACAGGACTGAGTGGGGTCCAATTCGGTCTGTAATCAAACGAGTGATTAACAAAATTGGACGACCGCGTAGCGGGAGTCCGATTTGCTTAATCACGAGTATGATTACAGACCGAATTGGACGACACGAAGTTCTGTTACTAATTAATCATAACTTTAACAAAATTTGTGATATAATAGGCTATTTTTTGCATCAAAACACAAGAAATTCGACATTTTGTTTTGCTAGCATTGAAAAAAAAAGCCACTGTCCAATTAAGGCTGAAATCAGGGCAGTTGATGGCCAATCAGATTTCACAATTTTGTTATAGTTATGATTAAGTACGTAATATATCAAGCATGAGACGCAGTGTCTTATCACCAGATGAAACACCGAGAAGAGAGTTGAAAACACGACGCGCAGCGGAGTATTTTTGACGAATTTCGAGGTGTTTCATCTGGTGATGAAGCACTGTGTCAAATGCTTGATAGGATGCCAAAAATGAGCAGTTTTTCATCTGATTTCCAAACATTATTTTCTTTTGTATTTTCTTTGTGAATTATCAATGACTTTGAGAAATATTGACCAAGTCCTGGCGACTGGTAATCAAGTGTAAATACACTGTGACTCTTACCTCCCTCATCCGTCCAACTCTGTGTTTTACTAAAATTTCCTGCCCCAGTGCGTGTATATCCCGCCACGGATATATTATACAAGGTATACAGCTCTAGATTTGCGATATTTCTATTCGTATTCAAGTCGTGTTTTATTTCTATGAAGTTCAGAACGTCTGGATCATTCGCTTTTATGTAGCGCACGACATATCCGAGTAAGACACCAGGTACCGTCGACTGGGATATGCTTTGCCACGTGACCAGGATGCTTGTGGCGCTACTGTTGAACGCGGTCACTTGAAACGGAGGAGCCCTGGGCACTAAAAATATATGTGAAAGTGAGCAAAAAACAAAAAAACAAACAAACAAATGTAAGTATACCGTGAACTCACCCATCCTATAGAGCGTTTTCACTCACGTAGTCAGCATCTATGCAAATTTATTGGAACAAAAGAAAGTTTTACACAAGGAAAGAGTTCAACTCCCAGAAGATTGGTTGGGACACCAACATGGCCGCCGTTTCATTGTTTTGGAACACCAATATGGCCGCCGTGACGTCATGTGAAAACGCTCTATAGTTAAAGCGATAAGTAATTAGACTATTGAGACAAACAAGTTGGAAATGCTGACCCTGTACACAACAAATATGAGTTATTGACCAAGCGTGAAGTCAATATGGTTTGATATTGCCTGAGACGAAGATGAGGTCAATAAAAAGGCAAAAAAAATCGAGGAGAATTTCCAGCCTCCTTGAACAAACAAGCTTGGTGGATAAAGGATATTAGTACACAGACTAAAAGAAAACCTCTTCTTGCGGGACCAAATCGGAAAATGTCAGGCGGGAAAGGTAGGCAAGTAGCCAATCACAACACAGGATTCACTTCACCTTAACCACTCGAGGAGTCGCCCAAATATAAGGCTAATTTATAGCCTCTGCCAGTATCGCAGAAATTTGTATTAGGGCCAACCGTCCTAAGATAATGGAGCGCGCAAATCAAACAACTGGCTTGACCAATGGCAGAGCGGCAAATTGGGCACCGGAAGTCGCGTTCAGTTCTTTCCGCGCCTTTTTCCCGACCCCGTTCTGTTGCTAAATCAGCATTATTAACCTTAGGATACATCTTAGCTCATTCAAGCCTTGGATACTAGATCCAGGTCCCGTTGGTTGTCCTTCTATACCCACACTGAACGTATTTATTTATTCATTATTTCAACAGCCACCATAAGTAAAACCTTACCTCCCTCATCCGTAGAGACGTTGACCACTTCACTATAAGGACCTAAATCCACTGTGTAAAACGACACTTGTATAGAAAACATGGTGTATTCATCCAAACCCGTCAATTCGGACTTGAAAACGCTGCTGTTTGTTGGCTCCGATCTTCGTCGTCTGCTGTGCTGTCGGTGAACGGCGCATGTCTGAACAATTGTATTTGCATCCACAGCTTTCGAGTAGGTGAAGCAGAATTTTCGGATAATACCATTTAGTTTTGCCGTGGAAGATGTCTTGAATTCAACCATGATCGATGTGGAGCTTGTGTTGTACGCGGTCAGGTTTGCAGGAGCAATATCTGGGGCTGTGTAATTTCAAATTTATGAGAATTATACAAAGACGTTTGTAAAATATATGGTACGAATAAGCTAAGAAAGCAAAAAAACCACGATAAGTGGCCGAAGGAAAAAATACAAAGGTACAATATACACTGACCCAGGCTTTAACTACACGGTGATGCGGTTGACACAGAGGGTTAAACCTATAGCCCAATAAACCGCATTATATATGTCGCCATCTAAAGCACTCGTTCTGCTTTGTCGTAAGTGTGCAGTGTAAGACGCTATTGGGTTTCACAGGTCTAAAGTACCTTGTAGGAACCAAGTTTGGCGGGGTGATTATTTCATTTAGTTAAACAGCACTCTTAACGAAAGAAAATGAACAAATATAATGGAGACGTGGTAATGTAGTTCCTGTTTTGGATACTGTACACATTATCCCCAAACAATTTCTGCAGACTGAACTTCATACATTTCCTTAAAGAATTAGTGAAATTGTAAATAAATGATCAATGCATTTTTCTTTTGGTGATCAGTTTATTAGTTCTCAGAACCTTTTCTCATAATTGCGCAGTGATATTGTTGGAAGAAAGTTGATGTTGGCGACCCTTGGGGTTTGGAGGGTTAAAAAAACAATTTACGGTAGAAGACTTACCGTTATCCTCTATTAAGCCCTCGGGGGCTTATTTATTTCATGGGGGGATTATTTAAGGGGGGGGGGCTTATTTAATTTAGAAAAGGCGATGGTATTGGTTCTCCATGTAGAACTAGAATACAAAGTGGATAAGCTCAAACGCAAGATGGTTGGAGGACATGCAGCCAAAACAAATCCGAACTGTCAGTTGGTAAACAAGCTATCCCGGACCAGTCTACACGAAGTTAACAGTCGTGATTGATTAATACAGTCTATCATTTACTGGTGAAGAATAATTAGGGGAGGGGAGGGGGGCTTAATAGAGAGGAGGGCTTATTAATATTCTTTCCCTGAAAAGGGGGGGGGGGGCTTATTTGATAGGGGGGATTAATAGAGGATTTACGGTAAATGTCTTCAGCCTTATACACTTACCATCTTCATTCGTGAGAATAATGGTGGCAGAGGTGAAGTTTGATTGGCCCTTGCTGTTGACCGCTGCTCCCATGATCGCGTGTTCAGTGAATTTTGACAAATTACCCACCGTAGCATTCAGCGCATCTCCATCAAATATCAGCACTCTGGTGTACCCTGTTAGCACTTCTGTTATATTGAATACATAGTGGATAATATTCCCCAGGCGCAGCTGCTCGGGGACTGGGCTCCACTGGATGTGTATGCTTGTCGAGCTTAAGTTGTAAACACTGACATTTAAGGGGCCACTTTGAGGGACTAAAAAGGGTAAACAATAAACAACAAACTCAAGAGTAAACAAACAATCCCTTTCAATAAAGTTCTAGCTGAAAATGGCGGCCAGGTAACCTCTCGGAGCCATAGTCCGACGATCATGAAGTCACGTGATAAAGAACTTCTTCACATGACGTCACGGCGGTCATGTCGACCCTGCTCGCCATGAAGCCTCCAGTAGTTTAGTGGTTAGATTGTCCGAACTAGAACTCGGAGGGTCGTGAGTTCGATTCTAACCTGGAGCTGGGAATTTTTTCTGAGCTTCCTGGTCTTAGAATTCTTCTTCCTCCAAATTATATTGTTGTTCTAAAACAATGAAACGGCGGCCATTTTCTTGTTACCAAACCAATCCTGTGGGAGTTGAACTCTTTTCTTGCGTAAATGTTCCAATAAATTTGGACAGAAGCTAGCCACATAAGCGAAAACAATCTATAAGATGCTGGTTACTTGAAATCATTAATAAGCTCTTCAAATACAAATATTATTCTTCGCCTTCATGTTTGAAGCTTTCTTTTAGACACATCTTAATGCAGTGTTTAGGGTTAATGGTTTATCGCAATTTACAGTTGGAATTGTCTCTTGATTGTTTCTTTTTAATAAGTAGTATTTTAAAAACCTAGTATATCGAATAACGGGAATAAAAAACTAAAAAGGCCTTTTTTTGTACTATTTTAAGAAGTAAATAAATAAAGATGACAGCAATACTGAAACGGAGAAAGAACAGAAAAGGATGAAATCTTTAAAGATAGTTCAAAGAACGATAATTTGAAACAAGGCGAACGAAACTATCAGAAGTTGCACACGAAAGGAGCTCAAGAGAAGTCAAGCAAAAGATCATAAAAAAAACAACAAGAACAACTAAGATTCTATCAACCGCGTGGCTCGGATGACAACATAAAATGGCGGTCCTGTCTCCAGTAGGAGACGTTAATATAATGTCCCCAATTAGCACTTTATTGACACTAAAATAAAAGTGCATTTATCTACACTCACCATCCGCATCAGTAAAGCAAAAGATCCTTTCACTAAAGTTGCTTCTTCCTGCCCCATTCAACGCAGCCACTTGAATCTCGTACTCGGTAAAAGTTTTCAGTTCTTTCTTAGTAGTGTTGAGAGAGCTGTTACACACAAGAATGTCCTTCCACTCTTCTGAGTTGTTTCCACGAGGTCTTACACGCACCTTATAACCGCGTATGAAACTGTTATTCATTCCTTTCGTGGAGGGCGTTTCCCAAAGTATTGCCAAACTTGTTGAGCTTGCATTATGGCAGTTAACGTTTGTTGGCGGGAAGCTGGGTGCTATGGACAAAGCAACGAGAAAAGAAATTAAAAAGGTGCGTAAATCTAGAGACATGGCCTAGAAATAGCTACTCTTACTCTAAGGCATACTTAGAGTAAAAACTCTCTTAAGAAGACCTAGGAGAAAATCGGTCCCAATTTATCTTGGTTATAAGAGATTTCCAAAGGTCAGTGTTGATATCACTATTTGTCGATCAACCTGTGAATGCGAATACATGCAGGCCTGATCTGACCTTGAAGAAAAAGAAACAAAACTAAATAGTGGCATAATGATCAGACTGGTCGCTACTTCTCAGTCTTTCCATCCATTTCCCGTTAATCTTTCTGTAGCCAGAAGGTCAGCCACCCCCCCCCCCCCCCCACCCACCCCGTTCCTAAAAGCTTCATATTTTAAAAGGCAAAGCGTTTACTGCTGGCAGAAATAACTATCTATGCTATCTGCTGATAGAGCGATTTTCGTACGACCTTGAACTGAAGACGCGCGAACAAAACAGAAACAACAAACGAATGGAAATAGAGCGATTTGATTGGTTTATCGAACGGATACAAACGCGCGTGGCTTTTGGTTGGTTAAGCGAACGCTCGCGTAAAAAAACTTCATGCCCGAGAACTTTCTAGAAATCAATGGATCCTTCGCTTTGACGTCATACTGCAACACGATTGGCCAATCGAACAATGCCTTCTCCATATTAGGGTTTTCTTTGGCGGGAAAACGAAGAGTCCATGTTTTGATCTTTTCATCCATTGGCTTATGAAACAGATGACGAACACTTACCGAAACCATTTTTCAAGGTCATACGAAAATCGCTCTATTAACAATCATCAAGCACGAATTAGAGAGCATCTTTCTTTAAGAAATGACGAGCAACAATTTCAGCTATTCTTGTTTTCTACTTCTTCAGTGGAAATCCTGTGAAATGAATTTTACCTTGTTCCAGGGTTGTAAAGTATTGAACTTCGCTTGAATTTCCCGATTTATTTCGCGAAAAAAGTCTTACGGAATACTTGTAAGTGGTATAGGAGGGAAGATTACAGATCTCGACTTCACTGGTACAGTTGCAAGTCATATGCGTTGCACTGGATTCTCCAACCACTGCATATGACACTTGGTAACCTCGTATCGCTCCACCTAACTGCTCCATTGGAAAAGGGTCCCACTTGATTCTGACGCAAGAAGTTGTTACATTTACTACAGAAACGTTTGTAGGTGGGGCATCTAAATAAAAAGGAGAGTTCGTGACTAGTTGGAAACAGAGTAACACAACTACAAGTAAACGTCACCTGAGGCCAGTCAACCTTCAGCCTCGTTCTCAGTCATCCTCGGCAAATTCGAGTACGACGTCACCCGTGACTATCGAGTTCGGTTCCAAGCCTCTTGCACTCACTAGGATAGGGCGAATTGGCTTGAGGACGAGGCTGGTCAACCTTAAATGTCCACCTTAAAAAAGTGTTCACTTTTTAAAGAGTTTGATAACAGAAAAACAATTGATGCTCAGCAGAGACTGTTAGCACTTTAAGCCCTAAAAGTAATCAGCATCAAATTTCTCCTTGTAATGTCAATGCTTTGTAAAACAGAGTTTTCATGAGAATTACGGACGTGATCACACAAAATGAAATTGCTTGATATTTTATCAACTTCTCCCCACTAATTCTGTGGGAAATGAATGGGGACAACAAATGAGAATTCAAATTTTGATCCTGGGGTTTATAGGGTAACCGCTGATGTCCACCCTAGAGAGGAATTCACTTTACAGACCGTTTTGTGAGAGACAAACACGTGATACTCAGCTGACATCGTTGATCGGCTGTTTATCAGCTCCAAAAGGTTATTTCCCTATTACAGGGCTCTATAAACTACAAAACATCCAGTCTTTCCACAAAAATCACTGCTCTCTTCAGGCTGCCTTACGTTTCCAAACACGCTCCAGACCCTTCGTATGACCAGTGAAAAAGGAAGGTTCTTTTATAATCCAAAGGATCGTTACAGATAAATAGTAAAATCAAGTTTTCGATGGAGTTGCAGAACGTGTTCATGATGTAAGAGAAACTTTCCTTGCACATGAAGATGGAATCCCGGTTTACTAATACTCCGTTTACACGACCTCGTTATAGAGAGAAGTATGACGTCACGTTATCACGGTAGCAAAAATTTCTAGATCTCAACTAACCATGGTTCTGCAAATATGCCAGAAAAAAAACCAAAAACCGTGTCTTCACCCACTACCCAAGGGGGATGAGGGGAGGGGCGAAGGGATGACTAACACTTTGGACTATTCCTTACCTAGGGTAGTGGTGATTGTAATAGTTTCACTCTCCTTCCCTACTCCAGCTAAAGTGTAAGCAGCGACAGATATGTCGTATGTTGCCAGTGATTTTAATTCTGTCATGTAGGCGAAATTCTGAGCAGCATTGATAGTGATGATATTGACCTCCGCACTTCCCGCAGGTCTGATAAGTACCTTGTAGCCCTGGAATACCTCCCACTGGGTAGGAGAAAGGCTGGGATCTTGCCATGCGATATCAATTGCCGTATCAGTCACGCGGGTAACGCTAAGATTTTGCGGAGGCTCAGATGGTACTGAAATAAAGTAGAACTGACGATGAGAGTCATTAAACTTCCGCGTTTTTCATGTTCGCTTATCAGCAACCGTAAAGGCAAACGGGGAAACGTATGGTCCCTATCACTTCAGAAAAAAATAACAGTTGACACTTTTGAGGTTCATCCTCCCGGTTAGCTCAGTAGGATAAGTGCCGGTCTGCCGTGCGGGAGGACGCGTTCACAAAGCCCGGCCGGACGAACACCCAGGGTCTTAAAATAACTGCGGAGTATGTGCTGCCTTTGTTGCCACATCTACAAATGGTTAGACATTATTCTAGTCCTTTTGGATAAGGACGAAAAACCGTAGGCCCCGTCTCATAGCTCTCTCACTGTTCTGATTCTTGTGAGACGTAAAAGAACCCACCCCGCTGTTCGTGAAGAGTAGGAGGCCTAGACCCCTGTGGTGTGGTACAACCTTTCATGGGCGGGGTGGATAATATCGAGGGGTTGATCTCAATTGGGACGCCAGTACTGTTTCATCCCCTGTCACCATGTTGAATCACTGTAGCAAAATTCCAATAAAGTTGCTAGGTATATGCAATTTATGGGCCAGGAACTTAACTGCTAGGAAATTCCTTTGGCTATCTTTTCATTTTTGTCTTATGAAATTAGGGTGGAGAAGGGAGGGGGAGGTCAAGCTCATAATAGGCGGGAGAGATCTCCGGCCCCACGGCCATTCGTTACAGGCCTGTCAGACCATGGTTTTAGTTCATATCAGGGTAAAACTGGTTCCTTACCAAATTGTGCTGTCAGTTCAATAAGCTGAAGAGGCATGTTATAAAGATATCCTGTTCTAGAAACAGTGTCATTCAGGTCTTCAATAAGGCTGAAATTATTTACATTGTATTCAATGTCGAAGCCTGCTATCACACTTCCAAAACTAAGAAAGAAAGAAAAGAAAGGTCAACAACACATGATTATGAAAAATACAACAAAAACGTAGGATACAAAAAAGGAGAGAGAGATTTATAAAGCTATAGGCGAATACTTGTTTACATTCTTTGCTCATCAATTATAACAAATGCTTGTTATTAGCTGAAGAAGCTAATAAAAATAACATCTCTGAATATTGAAAGGGCTTAACAATTTCAGTTATCTCTGAAAATTTGAGCCCGATATACCGTATAGTTTCGAACAAATTGTCTTTAAAAAACCCCCAAACTTTTCAAAGAATGTATGAGCTCATTAACGTTTTTGCCACCCAGCAATTTTGCAGCTTTTGATTGCCTATATTTCCTTTGTTATTGACTGCAAAGAGCTGAAAATTGCACAAACTATTCAAATCAACCAGTTCTTTCAACCTTTAAACCTAAATTTTACATACGGCGACGTCATCTCCGGGTTAACCTGTATGCTAATGAGCAAAAATGAACATTGACGTCACCAAGGATTCGCCTATAGGTTGCTGTAATTTGTTTTTTCATTGAATGCAATTTGATGAAAAGGACTATCATAACTCGTCACACTGTCTAAAAGAGAGGAAAAGAGAGCGCACCAAAAATCCGCGAAAATGTTACAATTATTAGGGAAAATTAAGAAGGGCAATAAAAATCAACAAAAGCTATTAGCTGCTGTTCACAAACAGAAGATCTGCGAGGAAAAGGAAGGTGGAGGTGAATGAATGAACATCACGTTTACTTACCTAAAGGTAGGCGTACCAACAGAAACATTCACGCCAGGATAAGGTGTATAAAAACTTGTCACCTATCATGATACGAGAAAAAAAATCCTCTACGATGCCTCGATCTAAAAGTGTAAATTATTTTTAGGGGCATAGCCAGCTTTTTGACTAGCTTAGGCCTGACTGACCTTTATTTCCACAAATCCTGAAAATTACAAGCATGACTAGTACGCACTGACCTCACCAACACTTTGAGCTCTTAAGCTTTTCAGCTCACCCCAACAACGCATCATTTATTACAAGCTGTAGAGTGATCAAACCGAAAATTGTAGGCTTAAGCCTACAGGTCTATGGGCTAGCTACGCCCCTGATTTTCACATAGATAGACACGCATTATAAGAGTTATACTCTATGTATGTGAAAATCAGTAGCTAATTTATTATTTTATTAGTTAATTAAATAGTTATTTTTAATTAATTAATTACTTTTTAATTATCTAATTTGTATGTGTAATCAAATGGTGACGAGTGAAATTAGGGAATAATTTCACGCGCGTTTTGTCCAAATCCTAATAATTTCCCGAGCCTAAAGGCTCGGGAAATTATTAGGATTTGGACAAAACGCAAGTGAAATTATTCCTAATTTCACGAGTATACCATTTGATTACCTATTAATCTCATGGGTGACGAATTACGTTAGCAATCGAGGATTTTTGACTTGTTTATCCTGGATCGTATCAATCGATCGTGAACTCCACTCTCTCAACGTTTAGAACTGAAATTTGGCTTAAGTTTTCAGAATTTTTCGACAACATACCTCTAAGAATCCTTCTTGATGTGCTCTTTCGTGTGTTCAGGTTTTCTAAAGCGTCTTTTTATGCCCTGACATCTTCATTCAAGACATTTTAAAACTTCGTCGCCATCTTGAAACGGAGACCTACGGCAGGTTGCCATGGCAATTTGGTAATTTCACATGTGAAATTACAAATTAACGCTGAAATTTCGCGCCAAAATTAAGGAGTAATTCGTCACCTATGATATTAATTAATTTATTCCTCTCTTAACAATTATAGTTGCGTTTTTAAAAACAAGTTCCAAATTCCAAAATTTCACCTCAGCTATAACACACTCCTCCCCCGGCGGGCTGACTCCTGACTCCCTTCCCCTCCCCTAGAGTCTGTACGGTCAGTGTTCGGTCGTACGGTCTCCTCATAACCAAATTTTGACGGATGGATAGATCAACAAAATTTTCTTAGCAAGGGGCTCCGCTCGCGCGCGCTTCGTATGAAGCACCGGATAGATTTTCTTGTCGGTATGTTGTGAACACCTATCCCGCGATATATAACTGTCCATTTTAGAGATCGACGTGGCGCAGCTTCGTCACACAAATCGCCAATATCACCGTTCTTATGTGTGAAGAGAAGTTTAATCCAGTATGGTTTTCGTGCCGGCACGAATTTTAAGCTGTCCGGGCAGTTTCAGTGAAAATTTTCTGCACCCATTCCGTGTGTCCCCTGGACTTTTTTGTGCTCTCGCTGAGTTTCATGGTCACTCTGCCTTTGGCGGATTTATCCGCGATTTCGCCCATTAAAATCGCACCTAATCTTAATCAACAGGGTTCTGAGGGGCACGATGCTTATACCCACCCGACAACTACTCAAGTACTCAGTTTTTCCAGACATTCAAAGAGCAGTACAGCATTATATTATGGCAAAATCTTTTAGTTCGTATTTTAAGTTCACTTACATTGCTGATAATATCGTTTGCAAGCACATTGTGTCTTGACGTTCCTGGAATGAGAAGATCATCATGCCAACCATATTGCTCTACCCGCACCTTACAATGAACCTTAAACGGGAACATATCTGAAGCAAAAATAGAGAATAGTTTACACCAGAAACAATATGTCGTGGTTATGAATAAAGGAAAACACTCTCAGAGCGTGTTTCTTTGACCGAATAAAAAATACACAGATAGGATGTCATTTAAGACACGCAAAAAAACAGAATCAGATTCAGCATCAGAATGCTCTAAACATCAGAAGATTGTATGTTCGGAGGAGTTTGAACACTGTTAAGCAGTAATCTGTACGGTGCAATCAGATCCTCAGCTATTTAGAAAATGAAATGTTAAAGCTCAACTCTGGCCTTGGTCATTTCTGAGAGTGAAAAGTTTTCAAACAAAGTGGGACGCGCAACAAACAGAATGCTTTGAACGTCAGAATACTGTATGTTCGCAGAAGAACGAAGCTGCTCTAACAGAGATTTATTTAGAAAACGAAATATTGAATATAAGTCTGACAATGACTTCTGTGCAGTTGGAGTGAGAGGTTTTCAGACAAAAAGGGGAATGTGCATTTGCAAACTTACTCATGTGAATCAAGGATAATTCGCCGATTTTTTTATCAGACAGCGCGAAGTTCCATATGGCTACTTCAGCAAAGGTCGCCCGAGCAAACACACCAAATCCAGCTCCCAAGGAAACAGACGATGATACAAACTGTGGTGCAACCAGGCTGCTACACCCGTCGTCTCTAAGGAAATCCGTCAGTTTCTCTCCGTTTTTGTGTATTGTAAGAATACGAGGAGTAACTGTCGCGTCGAAGGAAATTACAAGATACGACCAGATCTTCGCAGGCACGATAATTTCTTTGAGACAATACGTTGCTGAGCGTTGTATGCGAATGATCAAGTCGTCATTTCTCTCCTGATAGAGTATAAACGAACCAAAAGAGTTAAAAAGAAATTGTCTTTGGCCATCTGCTCTACTCCAGTACTTGAGCCACAAGGCCACCGTGAAACCAGAGCAAGTTTGGGAGGCGTTGATGTTAACTGTTGCACATGAAACACCGGGGCGATCTAGAAGTTGAATTTCACCGCTAATTCCATCTGTCAAAAGGCCACTCATAATTTGTACACCTCCAATCGCTCGACCCCAGGTATTCGTCATCACATCTTTGACGTTGCCAACCGATTCCAATGGCCAGAGATGGGAACAGTCCTCGAAGAATTTGTCTAAAGTAAAGATTAAATACAATTCAATGCAATGAAAACACGAACACAACAACTATCGTTGACTCACCTTGGTTGTTCAAAAACTAATGTTTTACTTACGATTGTGAGTTGGAAGGAATTCAGCTTAAAAAACAGTGTCGAGATCTCCAAATGCAGGCTTGCTCTATTCCTAGGTTAACTGTAAAAAAAGCACTTGAGTTGCCATGGCAACTAGCCCTGAATCTAAACAAATAATAGTCCTTGTAGTCTGTGGAAAAATATCACTTGGCCTAGGAACAGACTATTTCCCAGACTATTGTTTTGATTTCGAAACGGATAACAGGTAACCTTACTATTAAGCATCTTAGACACAAAAAGGTTTCCGTGGGCGTAACCTGAGATAAGGTGCAATTTTAGCAGCTGCCATACATTCTCCCTTGCGTGGTATTTCATTTACGAAGCCAAACGAAAACAGAGCCGGATCTCTGGTTACCGACAAAATTTAACAATCAATGACAGAGAATTAAACTGAAAAAATGCATCCATTTTCAGCGGATTTCATCGACTTACAGAGTTGACACTGTAGACGAACATGATTTTCCACGCTACAACGACAACCGCCCCTAACTTCATCACAGTAGTGTTTGAATGGACACGGCCGCTGACAAAGAGATCCTGCGAATAATAGATAATCAATGCGATAAATAACAGTAAAAGGATGATCGCGCTTTTATGCGCACCCTTAATAGAACGTATTAAAAAATGTATGTTGCCAAGCAACCACGATAGCGACGACAACGAGGGCAGCAAAAAGATGCTTCATAAATTAACGAGAACACAACTCTGTGAAAGGTTTGAACCCAGGGAGTCATTTCAAAAGTAGGTTGAGTTTGATCGTCCGGGTGAACGTAGTCCTGAAGAGGACTGTTGTTGTTGACAGTGACTGACGTTTCGACAAACTGTGCGGTAGTCATCTTCAGAGTCAGTTATCTTCATCGTCAGAGTTAGTTGATGGTATTATACTCTGGTTATTGATCTGATTGGTCAATTAAGTCACGATGTTATTGGTCGTCTGTCAGTTAAGCCGTGATGTTATTGGCTATGAAAACTCGTAATCAGTAATTGGTGCGTTTCGATCCGTCTATTGTCACAGTTAAACAGTCGTCTATTGTTAGTCAAATTGTCAGTTCTCCAGTCGATCTCTCGTAGTTAGTTTTGCTTGATCTCGTCAATAAGTCGTTTGTACGGCGCTGGTAACTGTTGGCTACGATGATGGCATTCTCGAAGCGCGCGAGGCAGCGTGGGAAGACAAAGAAACCGACGCTCTCATGTCGATCTTCCCATGAACCTCTGCGTTAACACGTAGCCTCTCCATGTTCCTTTGTAACTCCTAGAGTTCAAATAAAGCTTGAACCACACCCAGACTGGTCGTCAACCGTACCCCCTACTTTTTTCCCGTACCCACCTGGTACAAAAAAAATGAAAAAAGGTGATCCAAACACCATCACTTAAAATGCAATACTGAGCATATGTATTGTGTTCACGGGCCTACCTCCAGGTGCCTTGAACAAGACTTCTATGTCACTAACAGTGAAATTCGACTCCCCAGCCAATATTGTTGTCAGGTCCGAGTCTAAAGCACTGTTACTGTCTGTATAAGATGTGGAATGGTGACTAGTGCCTTCCTTCATGCTACCGTCGACGCCTATTTGAAAATCAAACGGAGCTTCACCAAAGGTGGGGCCGGTGGATGAAGAGCTAAATATTGCATTAGAGGATGAACCTTGCGCGACTTTCTTCTTGAAAAGGGAGCCTTGCGAGGTGTTATTCAGAGAAAAGATGAACGCCTTGCTATCCATTTTGTAACTTCTCGAGGAACCTAAGAAAACAAAAGATATTGAACGAATGAAGACAATTTTTTTCGACAGTTATTGTCACACCTAAAAAAGTAAAAAGAAAAAAATCAGGCATTGAAAAAAGTGAACATAGCAAAGAAAAAACAAAAACAAAATCAAAATCGTCAACTGTTTCACCGCCAATGAAAAAAAAAATGTTGCTTAAAGCAACCGATTTGAACAAGTGAAAACCAAAGATTATGGAGTGCCTTCTATCAAACACCATCTAATGCTCTCTCCCCTTGGCAAGTTGCTTATGATGTCATGTCGTTCCTCTGCGTCGAACGCAAAGTATAAAGTTTAGTACCAAAACTTCTCAAGTTTCAGCAAATAAAGAGTTTTAACAGGCGCGACAGCAAAGGCAAGGAGAATAGAACAGCAACAACAAAAAGGTAAATACAAATTTGATGTCTTTAGATTGGCATATTTTTCTCGTCTTCTGCCAAATATAAACCTCAAATGACCCAGTTCAAGGCTTGGCGGTGAAGGTGTAGACACGTGAATTATTTAAAGGCTAGTTTTCCTTTCTCCCTGTGAACTTGAAATCCACGACTAAAAATTCACACTCTGGACATTTCAGCCCATTATTCAAACAAGTAAAGGTGGAATATGAACAATTTAAACATAATTCAGTATATTTTGAATTACTTTTTTAAGTGACAGTATTCCTGGTATAGGTGGTTTTCATGCAATCTCGGGAGACACAAATAACAATGGTGAAATGAACAAATGCTGGTAGACAAACAAAGCGAGTCAGTGAGCGATCATTTGTTTACCGTCCACCAGCATGGCGGCGATGACGTAACGTGAAAACCACCTATAGTTGTCAGGTGGTCACGTGACCTCATACTTACATGAAGACGGTTCCAAGACTTTAACCTGGCCCTCAACTTTCTCCTTCAAATTAATCCACTGGAACAAATTCCCCAGACCCTGTCCGCAGTTTCGATCAATAGAAGCTACCTCCGCCTCGGAAAGATAATAATTCCAAACATTTAACGAAGTTATCCGTCCGATAAAAGCAAAAGTAACATCCGGCCAATATGGCCGACTTCCTATGTGTAAGATTCCAAGCGGAATGATTTTATTCGAAAAAAATGGCTGTTTTCCTTCTCCCTGCAAGACGGCGTCCTTGTAAATCGCCCAGTCTCCCTCGCTACTTTTCCACTGGACCGTAAATTGATGCCAGTAGCCATCCATAACACTTACAGACCCACTCATGGTCCTAGAGAATTTAGTAAAACCGTGTTAGAGCTCGAAATTGTAATACATCGTACTTTTGAAACACGCCTAAGGTTATATTCACACAGTACCGGATAGCTGCTGTTCGAGCCGTTGAGCCGCCACGGAAAGCTGTCCTGTATAGCATGAACACCTATCCGATATGTTATTTCTGCTTTAAGGTAATGTTACACCAAACGATTCGCAACGACGATTTTTAGCGCAACACAGGGTTGCAACATTGTTGCGATATTGTTTCGAATGGCTACAACATTGTTCCAACATTGCAACGCTGTGTTTCGCTAAAAATCGTCGTTGCGAATCGTCCCGTATAACATCACCTTTTGAGATTGACGCGGTACAGCTTCGCTCCGTGACATAAATCGCGCCGAAATCACCGTGTACAGAATCCCTATCCGGTTTGGTATTCGTGCCAGCGCAAAAGCTATCCGGGGGAGTGTGAACATAGCATTATCTTCTTAGCATCATATCGACGTTGATCAGTTGGAGCCATCTGTATTATGGTGTCAATGAATTCACGGTTCTTATGTGTGAACATTAACCCTATCCAGTATGGTATTCGTGCCGGCACAAAACCTATCAGGGGTAGTGTGAGCACAGCCTAAAACAAATACTCCTGGGATTTGCATGCGCACTAGAAGCTCGTGATACCCATAAATCCTTGAAGCCTCTTGGTTAATGTGGTTTATATATTTTAAGCTACAACGTTTTTGTCAATCAGGTATACATGTATAAATAGTGAGGATCACTGTTTGCTTTCTCTCACAAAATGGATTATTCATATCTTCAGGAGGAGGTATAGCATGGCCGTGTGGTTAGAGCGTTGGACTTGTAATCTGGAGGCCCCGAGTTCAAGTCCCGCCCTGACCGCTAGCTGGATTTGTTCTCGGTTGTCCCAAGTTGAAATCCTCGACCATGCTTGTAGATAGCCAGCTCAGTTATGTTTGATTTGAATTATTTGTTTCAGTCATTTGCTCGGCCCACTAGCATAAGTGCTATAAATACTGCCGAAGGTAAATAAAGTAATTACTTATTTATTTATGTAATTGTTCAATTAATACCGTAAAATTCCGAAAATAAGCCCCTCCATATATAAGCCCCTCCAAATATAAGCCCCCCAAACGGGTAACACAAAAAAACCCTCCGTTAAATCGCCCCTCAAAAAGGGCCTTTGAAAAATATAAGCCCCGGGGCTTATTTTCGGAATTTTACGGTATCCAAGTAACGAGATGTGGTTCGTCGGTACAAACAAGAGACGGACAGACAAACAAACAACGAAACAAACAAACAAATAAACAAGCTAAAGCGCAGTTCAGAATGTAACAGTTTCTATAAAGTACTTAAAAAACTCTTTTAAAACGACTGGATCATGCAGTCCTGATTCCGATATAACTATCTTCACAAATTATTCAAGCCGTTGAATTCAAAAGTACGTATTCTTACTCGCAAAGAACATCAGGATCAAGCTTCAAACAGAGTCTCGGAGACCGTCCACCGTCTACTAGTTTGAAGTTCACGTAGACTGTTTCGTTGCCAAGCCAGAGTAATATGGGCTTTGTACTTTTATGGGTACTCTTCATCCAGAGCGACGCCGTGAATTCTGAGAGGCTTGCTGTTAATTTGTCTTGAATGTGATCATCCGGGTTCCCTTGCATGAAATACACATCATAGCTTGAACGGGCCTGACCTAGGAGTAAAAAGAGTTTAACATAACATTTTTGTCAAGGACGCTCATTACAAATGAGAAATCCTGGCCATGGGAACACGGATTTCTAGGAACAAAGGCACCGACTCGAGACTAGTTCGACAAAATACAGTGATTTTTTTCACGACTTCTAGAGGTTTAAGACAAAAAATATAATTGCAACCATTTTTAAGGACTTTTCAAGGACCACCTACCGGGAATGTAATTTCACAGACTGAACAAAATGCACATTCCCAGGCCATTCAAATAGGACTTTAAAGGCTTGAACTGTTTGCTCCACCAACCTCTCTACATTTTTGAGTTCACAATAAATTGATAGTTTATTCTTGCATAAACAAAAAACGCTTTATGCAAATCACCTTTGACTTCTCTGAGCTGTGATTTGTATTCTGCTTTGGACAACCAAGAAACATTTAAAACACTTTCTACGCCACTACATTCAAAGTTGAAGAAAATGCAAGAACTTTTCAAGGACTTGCACAGAAATTTAAGGACTTTTCAAGGAAAAATGGAATTCAAGGACTTTTCAAAATGTTTTACCCAAGCCTCGGCCTTTTAATATTGAGTGTTCGCTGGAGTTTACTGCATTTAAGGAGCAGGAATTCATTCTGGTCATGCCAAAAGCTAAACGCATGTAGACCTGTTCAGACATATCACAATATTCCTTATTAGTAAAATACAACTAGTGGTCTATTATCAATGCTGCGTTCTGATTGGTTGAGCTACTACTAGGCTATATGTTATAGCCTACTAGTAGCGAAAAGCGCTGACTTGTTCGCGGCAAAAAAGGAGTTTTTAACTAGCTAAAGTTGTTTTGTCTCGATATTTTTGACCAACTAGTTGGATTTTACTAAAACAATTATTCCTCTCGCCCTCATGGCCTCTGAGTCAATAGCCCATTCGGCCTGCGACCTCATGGGCTATTGACTCAGAGCCCATTCAGGCTCGAGGAATAATTGTTAATTAGATAGCAATAGCCTTTTGTTAGCGGGCACGGCAAATTCTCTCAGTTTCTTTCATGGAAATGCTCATTTTCGGTTATGTTAATTTAGTACCAAATAAACGTATATAGATCTTTTTTATCAATTAAGGTTTTTTTGGGAACTGCCAACCTACCCCTCCCCTAAGTCAACATTATCACTTACTTCTCACTTAGGGCAGAATGTTGGCTTACGGGAGGAGTGGGTGGGCAGTTTCCCAAAAACCTAAATTGATGCGATCTTTCTTCAAGGGCGCAGTGCTCTTCGATATGCATCGTTATCTGCACTCAGCCAACACGCAGGTATTCTAAGCTTTCTGAGAGTGCAGTGACAGAAAAGGGAGCTTATACGCACCACCCCACTCCTCCTCCCAGAAAAACTCGGAAGTAGGCTCTTAAGGGAAAACATGCAGAGACAAGTTGTATCCTCAATACTTCCCTAACAGGTAGTGGGTAGGTAGCAAAACTCTTAAGCTAGACTCGCATGAGTGCAGTTATTGCCTTCGGTTGGCTAGAGTCACAAATCTGAATTAAGAAATTGTGTTGCCAAGTTGGAGCCTGAAAATGTTGAAAACCTTGAAGTTTAAAGCCATTCTAGTCGACTCTCTCTTAACGGACACTTCCATAAGACAGAGACGTCGGTAAAACTGCATCTAGAGTTGGTCCCTGCCTTTCTTTAGTCCCTTTATTTGACTATCCATAAGACGGACATCTCTGTTAGAAGGACACTTCGTGCCGGTCCCCAAGCTGTCCGTCTTAGAGAAAGTTGACTGTAGTGCCTGGCACGTGGCTAATACTAAGTTGAATGTACTTAATTCGATCACTTTCGGCTTAGACTGATGACACTTCATCCAAACAAATTTACATACATGATGATGGATGCTTCAGCTTGACTTCGCCAAATAAATTTTCTCTGGCGATTATTTCATGCCACTGGAACATATTTCCCTGGGTTTCACAACCCTGAGAAGCAATTTCAATCTTCGACAGCTGGTAATTCCACATGTTAAAGGAGGTGATAAGTCCGATAAATGAACCTGTTCCACTCCATGAGGACTCATCATGAAGACTTTGTCCAATGAAAAGAAATCCGGAGAGACTTTGAGAGGACCAATAATAATTTCCAAATTCCCACATAAATGTACCATCCACGTAGAGTTCGCCCTTCGGGTCTAACAACTTCCACACAACTGCGATATGATGCCAGGAGCCGTCTAATGGATTTGCACTTAAGTTATATTTATAGCTGTGAAAAAAAAAATGACAACTTAGACATATATTAGGAAGCATCTGCAGTGTTTTTGAAAAACTATAGAACGTGGTAAAGGCGGTAATGGTAGCTAGTGGTGTTGGTGGAGGAAAAATAAAAATATTGAGGAGCGAAATTATTGAATTCTGGAAGAGCTGCATGAAGGGAGGGGTATTTTAAACTTGTGTTTCGTGCTAGGAAGAACTAGTTTGCTGCCATATGCACTATTTGCGCGCCAAGAATCAGTAAACCGGAACTATGGAACAATTTGTTTTTTGGAATGGAAAATGGAAGCGACAGGATTTAGAACTTAGACACATATGTTTCCGCTCAATATTTTAATTCACATGCGGATGAACGCTTATCCCTTCGACAACATGAATCAACCAATGAATACTTTTCATTGTTTCTTGTCAACTAATAAAAAAATCAAGACCTTCATTAACCTAAAATTTACTAAAGAACCTGTCAAACCGGCTGAACCACCTAAAATATCACATGATCTTGTCTCAGTGAGGTTCTCCTGAAAGGCTATGACGTCATTGGAGTTAGTGTATTCCCCCGCAAGTTAAAAGGGAGTTTAAGCGGTGACGTTTTCGAGCGACATACGTCAACCGGAAGTGGAGATTTTGTTCTCTTCGGACGTGATTTTGAACAAATTCTTGGATAAATCGTCGCTTTAAGTGTAAAGACACCTAGCAATCCAAATTTGGTAACGTCAAGGTATATTTAAAGAGAAAAAGGCTCACTTCCGGTTAACGGTCGTCGCTCAAAAATGTCGCTGCTTAAACTCCCTGATGAGAGTCCCGCGCAGAAAAAAAGGAGTAACAGGTCCCTATTATACTACAGCTGACTCTCTCTTAAACGGACACCAAGAGTTGATCCCTGTCTTTCTTTTACTCCTTTTATTTGACTCTCTATAAGACGAACACTTCTCTTAGACGGACACTTAGTGCGCTTTCCATTTGTCATAACTGACCGGCCAGACCAAAAGTGTCCAACTAAAAGAGAGGTTACTGTACTTCGAATAATCTAAAAATTGCCGCTTTGTTAAAAAAAACTACTTAGGTAATATTGTTATCTTACACACTGACATACCTCCAACTTTTTCCAGATTGATGAAAAAGAGCTGCCGCTGCTGTGATCCCTTGATTATAGATTACTCGATTTTCTAAATTAAACTGTATCATCTCTTCTTCTGTCGAACCGAATGTGAAGAGAGTTAACGCAGTGTCAGCAGAGGTCTTTATCCACATCGTTGCCGTAAGGATATCGACAGATGATGTCCAAGGAACTTTTAAATAATCGTCTCTGTTTTGTCTCGTGAACGACAACTCATAAGACATCTCCGAAGTGTCTAAAAATAAAACGTAAACAAAATGTTGCGCGGAATTCGAAAGTATCCTTAATAGCACCCCTTGGCTAACCTTGGTTTTTTTTTCCATCATGCGTAACTGAACACAAAACACAGTCTGCAACCCAAACGGAATTTGGTAAGCGGAGACCACGCTAGGTGAAATAAAGAGGTCTTCAATCGATTGATTTAGCACGAGGTAAAAAAGAAAAATCATCGAGCCATCCGGGACTTAATGTGTGATGCGCGCCAAAATAAAAGTAAAAAAGGTCTCCTTTAGAGGGCCAGGCAAAAGAGAAAATGGCCCAATTCCCAAGGGGAATAACAAACAGGTCTTAACTCGTGCTCACTTGCTTAATCTCGCGTGGACAATGAAGTTCTTGGAAATGTTTCAGTGCCTACACGCCTAAAATAGAGGCAATACAGGGAAGGTCGCGCGTCACGCCCAACTCAAACGTTTACGCGCGATTCTTTACCTACATTGCTTCTATTTTATTAGTACGTGACAGTGGAAATCCACCCTCAGAGAGTTACAAGTCCATTCCACAATTACAGATGCAAAGGAGGCTGGAGATGATCTTGTTTTGATACAACCCTTTCACTTTAATATGTAAATTATGTTATGCTAACTAAGGGCCTGTTTATTTGGAAGTGGGGGACCCCAGGTAGGTGAGGTAAGTCGCTTAGGTGGGGTAACCCACCTGTCCATATAATCTCTCATTTTAATTTGATCACGCGTACGTTTACATGTTAGGTGGGGTGATCCACTTTATGTTACCTCACCTACCTGGGGTCCCCCACCTCCATGTAAACAGACCCTAATATTTTATAAACACGATTTCCATAAGAAAAACGAAAGAGTTTTGTATCAAAACAAAGTCAACCTCAGCCTCACGTTCACTCAGAGGCTAGGCTACTGAGCCTATAACTGTAAAATGGTCTATTCGTGCCGCCTGCCGCAAACCTGAAGCTACATGTCGCAAAAAACAATGACATTCTGGGTGATGGATTTACCTTCCCAGCGTTTCTCTGTAAATCCACCGAAGAGATAATTGTCTTTTCTGACTATGGTAAGAGTGGGGGCCATGTTGTCACAGAGTTCATGAAATGAAGAAACATTCCAGCCATGATGAAGGGCGGTATAACATGGGATCCACAACGATGAGTTACAGCCTTCTTCAATCAGCATCCTACTCAGATGCTGATGATGAACACTGTTCCTCTGTATAATGGAAGAAGTTATTGCTGTTGGAAAATGAAGATAACAAAAAATTAATAAGACAATATCTCTTGACAATCATTCGACACAGACCATTCACCACATGCATGTAATACTGCTCGTTCAAACGTGTTACAACACCTGACAAGTGAATTCGCGTTCATTGAAACCGTTCATGGCGTTTATCTTAACTCGTTTACTTTTCCAAATATAGGCGAACTCCCCCGAAGTTGAATCCCTAAAAAGAAATCCAAGTTCAAAAAGAGAAAGGGAAATTGGTCGTCGTTTCCTTACGTTCTTGATTATCGTGAAATTAGGTAATTTCACGTCGTAGTTGTGCAGTGACGGGAAAGAAATGTACAAAAAGCTGTGCTGCACGTGCAAATGTACAAAAAGCTGTGCTGCACGTGCAAAGTTGTTGTTATTACCACCCTTAAACCAAATTCTCTTCCGCTTTGAACCCGCTGCACCGCTTTCTGTTTAATATGACTATTGTTAATAATTCTTCTTTTCTTGACCTCAGGACCTACTTGAGTAACAGAAAGAGTACAGGTCTTACCCACTCCGGGGCTGTCCGGTGAGGCGTGTGAAGGAACCAGAGTGCACCTTTCCTGAGTGAAGGCAATCTGATCAATAGCAATACCGCCATAGTAACCATAACCTTTCCTTCCTTCAAAAAATACCTAAAAAAAATAATCACATAGGACACTGATTGAACTTGTCTGCACAAGGGTTTCAGCAATTTATATCATACCGGTTATTTTTCCCTTCATCTGGGTAATCTTAGCAAAGAGCGTGTTTAAGCTGTTAAAATATGCCCTGTAGCTTGCAAGAGTAGGAGGAAAAGAACTGGCCCTTTCACAAGGTATACTTGGCTTCTCTCAGCTTTCCTATCAATGAAACCCAAGGATCCAAGTCTTATGAGCAAATACGTAAAAATTCGCACTTGTAGGTGTTATGTTATAGTTGAAGATTTTGGCCATATTTTGGCTGCATTCTGAACCTCACGTTCTTAATATTAGTTTAATTTTCTTCAAACTCATTATCATACCAGACTTAAAACGACGAAACAAAATTTAACTGTGAATAAAATTTGGAACACAACATGCACGTAGCCATACACTGTATCTTGAAAAAACAGATTTACCTCATATTGCAGATCAGTAATTTCAACGGGGATACGAGCCTCCTTCCAAGTGTCGTTCTGGTCTCCAAAAAGCCTCCACAACATCCTTTCTTGTCCGTAACGGTCTCTGAAATAGACGTTCAGCCTTCCAATGCGCACACCCCACATGCGATAATAAAATTTAACACACGTGTATGACGAAGATATTTTCAGAGGGATGACAAGTCGATCGGCGTGCTCATGAGATTCCGTCGACTTCCAGGAAACATAAATGTCACGCGCTGGAAGAAAAACAAAATCTGATAACTTAGCTGTGACCAAAACACAGCGTGACACGAAAGAAACATGCCTCAGAGGGTATTTCATCCGCCAAGAGTCTATAAGTATCTCAAACTGCGAAACAACATTGTCTGGGAAAAAAATTGGCAGGGAAGGTTTGCTTTTTCACTATTAAATAGATTAAGTAGGAAACACGTGAGAATGTGGTTGTGGTTAAAATGTCTGAAGTAATCTTGTCGCCAATACATGTTGTAGTGACGTATATCGGTCAGCACTTTTTAACATCTGTCGAAAGGCCCTTGGACACCTTATGAAGTTTACATAACGTAGTATTCTGCGTTTTACAGATTAGGGTTAAGCACTACCTTTACTGATTAGGGTTAAGCACTTCCTTAATTGATTAGGGTTAAGCACTGTTTCGAAACTGGTTAGGTTCCTTTTTTGGGTTGGGGTTGATGCTATGTGTACTTTAATCTACCTTGTGTAAACTTCATAAGGTGTCCAAGGGCCTTTCGACGGATGTTAACGAGTGCTGACCACGAATATCCGAGGGGGAGGTCCGTAGCATAGAACGACAGAAATAAGGGAAGAAGGAAAAATAGCAGCATTCTCTAACCATCAGGGATTAGAAAAGTCACGAAAAAAGCGAAAATCGAAGGAGACTGGACTGAGGTACGAGAAGTGAAATTTCTAACACTTCTGCTTCCCTCCTACTCGAGTTGTCAGCTTTCAAAATGTTATTATAAGACTATATTTACAGATAATACTTGCATTTTCCTGTGGCGTATCATTCACAGCACAATGTACGAAAAATTGTTGCAAGTGGAACTTTTAACAAAGTCCTTTTAAAAACTCATTGTTGCTAAAGCGGTGTTTGTAGAATTGCATTTATTTTAAAGTAGATCCTTTTTTTATTTTCGCAGCCCCGTATTTCATAAGTATGATTCTAAGTTTAAAGGCACAACGCGTTATTCTATAAAATTGATTACTTGATTGTAAAACAAATTATTGCGGGCCTGTGATTATGCAATAATAGGAGGAGCGAACTGCAGTTGAAAGACTATGCTAGTTAATTGTCTACCTCTGTGGTGAAAGTAAGTGGAACTTGTTTGTTAATTAAGAAGAAAACGAACAAGATTGTCAGTACCTGACGGACATCCCAAGAGTTCCATCCTCATAGAAATATGGCCCCTCCACGTCTTAGGATGCACCCGAATGTAGCGTGCATTTATGGAAGGGTGCAACACGTTCAAAACCACGGTGTCGCGGTCCGTGTTTCCATTAAAGACCTGGAGCGAGAAAATATAATGTTTAGTTTAAACTAGTAATAGACTTTTGGAGCTGGGATAACAGCGTTGCTAGGTTTTTGATGTGGGTCTGAGGTCTTGAGAAATTTTTATGTTTTAGTGAGTCGAAATTGAATTAGTTAATTGGTACGATTTTCATTGCTTTCCATACCTTGCTGTTCTGATAAGGCCTATAGGTGGCGCCACCGCTTCTGTAGGAGATAGTAAAGCTTGTAACCCATTGATCGGCTTCTTGTCGTCCCTGGATCTGTATTCCTGTCACCTCGGTTTTAGCTCCAAGATCCACTTGTAGCCACTGATAAACGTTATTTTTGAGGGCAGACCATGCGCCAGTCTTACCTCCTCCAGCCATGAAATTGAGTCTGCCATTGGTGGCGCCGTATGCAGCGTTGTATTCGGTTGAAGCTGTGATTTGGCCATCGGTTATTTTTCTGCTCTCCATCCCGAGAGGGTCGGAACATGCTATGCACAGAGAAGACGTTATTATTTCAGGGGACTATAGTGCAAGTTTAAACTCGATTGTTTTGCACGATTATTGCGGTAAGGACTTGCAATTTGGATGCCTACTTCAGGGATCCATACTCATTTTTTTATCAGAGTCGTCAGCTGGGCAAGTAAGCCTGATGGTATACTTGCCCGGTTACAATTTCGGTTGCCGGGACAAATGTGCAGAACTATGAAAAAAATGCTGATAAAATTGCTTGGAACTTAAACATTTATGATTTGCATTTTATTTCCGTTATAATTACTAAGAAAGGGTTTCAACTAAACTACAAAGTACTATAGATACAGGCCCTAGGCTAAACACGGTTTCTTCGCGTTTTACAAGTATTTGTTTATTAAACTGTCTACCTGTCTCTCTGTCTGTTTGCCATGAAGACAAGAAGGTTACGTCTCTTCTGGGGTCTGGGAGCGGTCTGCCCCAGAAAATTTTGAAATTTCAAAGCCCTAAAATGCGATTTTCTGCGTTCCGGGGACTAAATTTGAGGACGAAAGAGCGTGTTTTTCATTGAAGAAAATTTAGCTTTCAATTTATCAGTCACACAATCAATTCCTACAAGCAATGAACAAATACATATTTTTTCACGTAAACATGTCCTGCGTAAACCTATAAAGAAACTTGTGAAAAAATGACTGAAATATCGTGTTCACATGACTAAAGTATAAAGTAAAACCAGTGGGCCTTTAGGAAAACACATCATAATTACGTTTTCATTCAGATTTTATGATATACTTTTTGTTTACAACGTTATTCAAACTAGTTGCTTATTGTTTCTAGAAAAAAAGTAGCAGACCTCGATGAGCAAAGTAGCCGACGCGTTTCGTCGGCCGTCGGTGCTTATATTGAAACCCCTGCAATATATGAATTTTTGAAAAGACCTTGTGGTTGACCAAAACCTCACTAGTCCGAAGGACGACTTTTGGGTCTATCTTAATCGTCCGAACGAGATTGTAGTCGCCTAGGACGACCGGACGACTGCGAATATGGATCCCTGCAGATTGGAAATATATAGTGTAATCACGAGTACCTCCTCCAGAACCATCATCACAGAGCCTAGTCTCCTCTGTTACAGTGCAGCCGCGGGCTAATTGCCAGTTACTGGAATTCGCTAGAAATGAAGTCCAGTTCCTCGAGTTATCGTCAAAGGTGAGAAACACTGCAAAACACGCACAAAAGGGAAACTGAAACATGACGAATCAAGATCCAGATCTAAATTAATGGCCATTCGCATTTCAAATTTTAGCATGAGACACATTACGGAGAATTTTCAGATAACGTCACGCCGGCTATATAGAGTGTTTTCACTCACGTGGCCTGCATCTATGCACATTTGTGGGAACAAAATAAAGCATTTGCATAAGAAAGGAACTCAATTCCCACAGGACTGGTTTGGGACACCAATATAAGCGCCGTTTCGTTGTTTTGGGACACCAATATGGCTGCCGTGACATCATGTGAAAACACTGTGTTCCAAAACAATTTTTTTGGTGTTCCAAAACAATGAAACGGCGGTGTTGGTGCACCAAGAAAATCCTGTGGGAGTTGAACCCTTTTCTTATGCACGTTTTTTTTTTTTTTTTTTGCATTAAATTTGTATAGCTGATGGCCACTTGAGTAAAAAACGCGTCATAGAATTTCGATGAAAATTTTGTGTAAGTGGTTTGCCCTTAAAATCACGAATCCTTCATGGGCTGTTGACTCAGAGCCCACTCGGGCTCGAGGAATAATTGTTAATTATCGTGATTACTTTCAGTAAGTAGCAGCATGTGTGAAATAACTTGTACCTTCTGAGTTCCGTTCAATCTTCTCCTTGTCCAAGGACATGCTCCAAACAGAAACGTCATCAATCGAAACTGATTTGCCCCAGTGTCCGCCGTATTTCTCTGAGCCAATCACAGTCAAGAATTGACCATCATTCAATGCATCTAACTGAGACGGACTTGGGTCAGAAGCCACCAGGTCACCATTGACATAAAACTTGAGCCCGACGTCAGCCCTCCACGTCACTGCCGCGTTGAACCATTCGTTAAGAATCAGTGGATAACGTATTTCCCAAACCATAGAGTCCTTGGCAACGATTAAATGGTACATACCACGGCGAATTTTGAAGTATAAACCGGAAACATCTGGAAACAACTCTATGTCAAAGATTTACAGTCCAGATTAGCTGAAGAATTAATACGACATTGTCGCAAGGTTCAAAAGCTTAGGTCGTGGCTGCATTGAAAGAGTATTAAAAGGGTTTAAGGATTTCAAGTTGAGCTATGTGAAACAGAGGACCAAGCAAAACGAAGCTCTCGTAAGTAACCAATCTCTATTGCTTTACCATGCGACCAATTATTTGAATTTCCGAGGTGGCCGCTTACGAAAGTTTCGACCGTACTATAATATAGTAAACAAGCAAAAAATATCGTGTCTTGGACAATAAGACATTTCACAATGTCCTTTGTTTGTCTTCATTACATACTGGAGAGTGTACGAAAGGACTAGCCAAGATTCTATTAATTCCAACAGTACCTGACGAATCACGTTTTCCATATAATTCTAACCGAATCCTGCAGTGTTTGTTACATTCGATCAAATGGACGCGAATAAACCTTCCTCTGATGGGTGGTTGCAGCCAGTTTGTGACGGTCATTCCTGGATCAGAGTTTGCAGATAATCCCTAGACGAAACAGTCAGTCGATTTGAAACAGATATGCAAGCGATAGAGTGATTTTCGTATGACCTTGAAATGAAAGCGCGCGAACAAAACAGAAACGACAAACGAACGGAAATAGAGCGATTTGATTGGTTTATCGAACGGACAGACAAACGCGTCTGGCTTTTCATTGGTTAAGCGAACGCTCAGGTGAAAAAACTTCATGCCCGAGAACTTTCTAGAAATCAACCGATACTTCGCTTTGACGTCATACTACAACACGATTGGCCAATCGAACAATGCCTTCTCCATATTAGGGTTTCTTTGGCGGGAAAGCAAAGAGGCCATGTTTTGATCTTTTCATCCATTGGCTGATGAAACAAAGAACGAACACTTACCGAAACCTTTTTTCAAGGTCATACGAAAATCGCTCTATAAGAATCAACACAACTGCACTTGAAAATTTTAAGAAGCGCCTCCAGCTAATGCTACTCGTAGACTAGGAGATCATCACACCCGAAAAGAGAGAGGCGCCCAACAAAGGCTCCGTCCTGAGGACCAACCCTCCACCGTTTGATACCATTTATGACAGGAAAGGTACTCTTTTTGTACACCTTCCATTGATAATTGGTACCCATTTCACATAATTAGTATAGGTAATAGCATGATTTGTAGTGATATTTGGCATAAATACCACGAGTGATATTTCGAAATTGTTATACGTAATTTCACGAGCCATTAGGCGAATGAAATTTGAGACAATTTTGAAATGTCACGAGTGGTATTCATGCCAAATATCACGAGCAAATCATGCTATTATTTGTTTATACAACTACCCGCAAAAGGTTTGTAATTTTCACATGTAGGTATTTCAAATTAAGCTGAAATACCACTGCTCTAAGTCAATCAGATTGCAGAAATTTCTCATGTAGTAGTATAACAAAAGAATACTGCATCCTTTTTTACTGCTGTAACTGGTTCGTCTTTTTAATATGAATAAATCGATAGAACAGAGAGGTTTCCTGTAATTTCCTCAGCCACAAGATGCGTTTGTTCGTAGTACTTTAATTAAAAGCCGTTTCAAAAATCGCAATTACAGATTTCCCTAAAATTTCACAGACTTCAACTCGTGGAACCTCTACCTTTCATATACCTGAAGCCTCAAAAAGGATGGCCCTCAGTGGCGGATCCGAGGGAGGGGCCCGGGGGGGTCCGGCCCACTCTTGTTTTAAGATCAAAATGAGGCCCGAAGGGCCAAAAAAATGTTTTTTGAAGACCGCCCCCTTAACTCAGGGTCTGGATGATCGCCCCCCCTTAACTCAGGGTCTGGATGACCACCCCCCCCCCTTAACTCAGGGTCTGGATGACCGCCTCCCTCCCTTAACCCAGGGTCTGGATGACCGCCTCCCCCCCTTAACTCAGGGTCTGGATGACCGCCTCCCCCCCTTAACTCAGGGTCTGGATGACCGCCCCCCCTTAACTCAGGGTCTGGATGACCGCCCCCCCCTTAACTCAGGGTCTGGATGACCGCCTCCCTCCCTTAACCCAGGGTCTGGATGACCGCCTCCCCCCCTTAACTCAGGGTCTGGATGACCGCCTCCCCCCTTAACTCAGGGTCTGGATGACCGCCTCCCTCCCTTAACTCAGGGTCTGGATGACCGCATCCCTCCCTTAACTCAGGGTCTGGATGACCGCCTCCCCCCTTAACTCAGGGTCTGGATGACCGCCTCCCCCCCTTAACTCAGGGTCTGGATGACCGCCTCCCCCCTTAACTCAGGGTCTGGATGACCGCCTCCCTCCCTTAACTCAGGGTCTGGATGACCGCCCCCCCCTTAACTCAGGGTCTGGATGACCGCCCCCCCCCCCTTAACCCAGGGTCTGGATGACCGCCTTCCCCCCTTAACTCAGGGTCTGGATGACCGCCCCCCTCCCTTATCTGAAGGTCTGGATCCGCCACTGGCCCTTCCGGCGGAGCCTCCCCGTGCGGTGCAGGTCATTATAGGGAGTAATCCCCCCCTGGAGTCTGAAACTAAGCGGTGTTTTCATGGCGATCTGTCGTTATTATGAACCAGTTCGAATTTTCCTTGACCACTTGCATGAAAAAGTTTGACCTCAACTGTGTTGCACTAAATATAGAGCATAAAGGAAACTATACATTATAACCATGGCCCATAAGTAGAGGTAAGGGATGCCAAGAAAAAACCCAATTAGTGCACAGGATTTGGATCATCTAATCTACGTGCGCCAATAAGTCCCTGTAACATGATCCCTTGTGTGTTGTGGCCCTAGGGGGCGGAAGCGCACTTCATATGAACCTATTTTTCTTTGTGTCTGAAGTCGTTTACCTTTTCATCAAGGCTGTTCCTATAGAATGTCCAGTCATGCCCATTCGTGCTGTATGACACTTCATATACTTTGGTGTACTGTTCGGGTGCTGTCCTTCCTTGGGTTGCGATACAGGTTACCTCCTTTTCTTCCTCTAAATCCACCTACAAAACATCCTGTGATCTCAGAGAAACTCGCACCGTCGCCACGGAAACATTGGCAAGAAGAAATACAGGCCAACGTCAGATGGCCGCCTAATTAAGGTTGTCCAATTTAAAAAGGTTTAGTTAACAATGATTTAGCGATAATTTTTTCCGCAAAGACTTATTTGAGGTTCAACTGTATATGAAATACGAGACGCAGTGTTTTATCCGATATTAAAAAAGAAGTTATGTATCAAATACGAGAAGGAGATTTATACCTAAAGAAAGTAGACCATTCGCAATGGAATGGCAAAGCGAGCAACACACCTAATACTTATGTCCACATTAGAGAAATAGAGGATATTACATGGCCGCTTGGAGATAACGAAATTTCTCTTCAAGTGTTGAAAAATATTTCACAAGTGAGCACAGCGAACGAGTGAAATATTTTTTCAACACCAATGAAATACCAAACCATTTCACGTTGATATTTTTTTTGGTGTGAAAGGCGCGATTTATTATGTAGCCATAGCAAAGGTGATATTTTCACATCTGAAGATAACATGTTATTTTTACATGCGAAGATATCAAGTTTTCGCGCGAAAGCTCACCTGGTATTTCACTGGTGTTTATATAATAAATGTCTATCTTACTATCTTACAGACAGTTAAAGTACAGTTAGATATGTTAAGACCGGCAGAAACTCTCCTGAGAGAACAGTGCAACAGTGCTTCTGATTGGGGAAAATTGCTTTAGCCAATCGGAAGCACCGCCCAGGTTGGGGTAGTGAAAAGCATTTTGCGCCCGTTCCTCTGACGTCATTACGCGGGGAAACAAGTGGCGGCGTCGCAGAATGTCCGCTGTTTTCGCAGACTACTCTGAGACCAGCTTACCACTGATTTCCTTCTTACAAAGAGAGTAGACCGTATGCAAGTGATATGCTTACCAGGTGATCTGTGACGTCATTGCGGGGGCCTGGGGAAAGAAATTGTAACGCAGTATCCCATAAACCAAAGCGCGCACCAATTCAATTCAATTCAATCTGTTCCCGTCAGCTTTGGTTTATGGGATACGGCATTAAAATTTCTTTCCCCAGGCCCCCGCAATGACGTCACAGATCACCTGGTAAGTCATCTACCTGAAACCAATTTCCATCGAATCCATATTCGGGATGTTTGTAAGGGCCCCAAGCACGCGATGATGAAGTTTGGCCAAGGCGCCCCAGGGGGGGCCATTTATATTCGTTTTCATCAGGATCAATTAACGAGTAAGCGGAGAGACGTTCATCAGGAACGGTATCATCTCCAACCCCGTAAGCGTTCGAACAACCTAAGAGAAACAAAATGAACTTGTTAATTGTGGAAAATTATACAGCACCTCTCTGTAAAAGAAAAAAGAACACCTCTGTACTATGTTCGCCTCGTGAAGAAACTTCTTTTTAACACTTTATAAAGGTGTGGGACACGACTATAGCTGAAACCCACATGGTGGTGGTTAGAATGAGAGGTAGTTCAAACACCAAATATTTGAATAATATAATTCAAGAAAAATTACGTTCATTATTACAATAATGAGCGTCTACCAATGGTCCCGCTTACGAATTCTAAGAAAACGGTCGAGCGTTTATAAGCCAATGCGCTTCGATATCGCTGATACTGGCATTAGGGAAGACAGGACGCGTGTGGTATTTAAATCTCGTGAACTATTTAGTAAGATCGCCAATCTGAGTGACAGGAAATTTCGTCGGGGAAACATTGAATTATCTTTTGCCATACCTTACTTAATTAATCAATCAAGTCTGGTATACTTAACGTTGTGCTACCTTCCCCCCCCCCCCCCCCCCACCCACCCATCACCTCTCCTATGAGCAATGTAGTTTTAACTTTATAGCAGTCTATTAACTTTCTCAGAGACAGCGAGTGAAGAATACGATCCCGCGAAATATAACGTCCCGCCAGAAGAGCCCACGCTCGTGGTGAAGAGAGGACGGGACTATACGGGTTGAAAGCGTATGCGCAAGATATCATAGGCAAGCAATTTCACACTTTCACCGTCTCTCCACCCGAGAAAAATCACCTGCACTAAACTAACTAAACCGTTACTACACAACGATTGCCACTTGCTTTTCCGCTTCTACATGGGCAGCCTACCTGCTTTAGTTCCCTTTCGTTAGCATTTATCGTTGAGTTATTTGGTATTGTGTAGTGCAGTGTTACGTAGTATAAATTCTTCACTATTAATGAACTTAATTTTAAAAAATAAATCAATGAATGAATGAACGAACGAACGACAGAAGGCAAGAATGAATGCCGGGGATAAAATCTAGATAGAAAACAAGTAACTGGAAACAAACCTGCATCATAAACATACAATTCCGTTTTCATACATTTTGCTCCAAAGCCAACTTCAAGACGAACCTTAACAGCTTCAAAAGGAGGGAAGAATGCTTCTGTCAGTATATCCCCGTTTTCATCGATATTCTGACGATTAAAGCGAACAATCTGAAAAAAAAAAGAATATTCAGTAGATACTATGCATTTTGGTTAAAATTGCCATTGCCGCCGTGTCGTTGACAAAGGCAGTTTAGGGACGAAAGGAATGAGACTTAGACGTGGAGGCTGGAGAGAAAGGTCACTCAATTGAAGGCAAGGGTGAAGGGCGGGTTATTTTTCCGAATAATTCGGTTAGGAAAAACTACTATTTATCAGGGGCTAGAAAAGCTAAGTGAGCATAGAATAAACGGTTAGAATGTTAAAATGATACAAAATTAAAAATAAAATGTGATTGGTAATGAAAGACAATAGACGGAAACTTATATATACACTATAAAAATAGATTAAAGTAAGTTAAGTTTCGTCTCGTGTGAAATGACAAAAATGAATTTAGAAATGAATGAAAACACAAACCAAAAAAAATATAGATCTAGGTAGTTACAATTACGTTACTCTAACTGCTTTCTCACTTAGGGCAAAGTTTTGCGACAGGGGAGGGGTAGGTGGTTGAGTAGTTTCCTAGAATCTTACACTATTCCATAATACCTTCGAAAATGACATTCCATTCACGACCTTGCTGTATGTTATCCAGTTTTCTCCAGCCTCAGTTTTTTCGTATCTTACTGTCAAACGTTCTACGTTAAAACTGGCCCTGTCCCCACCATACGTTTGTTGGATAGCAACGTGCGTTAATGTGTATTGTTTTCCTAATAACACTTGTAGCCATGAATTAGGGTCTCCAACCTCAGAACACCAAATTGATAAGGCATTCAGCCGCGCGTGGTGTGCAAAAATATTAGGACTAAGTGTGGTTGAACTGTTCATCTGGGCGTTAGTTATGGCGCCGTTTTCAAATCCTACAGGTTTGTGAAGCACTGTGAAAAAAACAAACAAACACACAAAGAAACAAAAACAATGACCTCATACCTCTTACTAAACTATATCTGGCACGCTTGGGCTATAACTCAAAGGGAAAGACAAGGATCCACAACCTACTTTAAGGACTGCGACAACAAGGTTAGAAAAATATTAATCTGTTATATCTCTGAGCTTAATCGGGCGAGCGGAAAAGAAAGCGTTCAAATTTAGTGAGCCGTACGGTACAAAAGAGTAGCTGAGGGATACAAGATAAATGATTAAATCACTGTTACAATTATCACTGAACAAATATAGGCCACCAGTTATAAATATGGATCTCTGTTATTTACATAGTATCCATTGATTTAGTTGCGCTTATAGTGGGTGATTTGAGTCCACGGGCACAAATAACCTTGTATTGTTCATTGAACCTTCAAAAGTTAACTTTGCGAGGCACTTGGAAAACCTCCTTGACCATATGCTACACTTTTAAAGAAAGTAAACACCCGCTAATAAGAAACTGAAGATTAAGAACCTCCTGTGTAGTGTTCAAGGGCCACAAAGGTCAACAGATGCTTTTAATAGCAGAACACACGACATGAAATACACACAGTACTCGCTTTCCCGCTCACTACACACTCCTCGTATCCCGGATGTACTCATATGAGTAACCGCTGGCCTACAGGTAATACACTACATCCTGGCTGAAATTTGCCACTTTAATGTCCCAAAATACAAGAGCCGGTTTAGCCAAGCAAGATCAAGCAGTTTCTTATATGAGGGTTACAGTTAAATTATGATAAACACTTTAACAAAGGAGTGTAACTTTGAATTGTAATTTTAAGTATAATAATAACATATTAAACTTTATAAAAATTCGGTAATCAATTTTTTTAGGGATATAATACAATTGTGGATAAATAAAAAGTGTAATTATTTTTCTGGTAATCAACAATTTATTAGCTCCTTCATAACAATTAAAAACCTATTGTAGAACCTACTTAGCCTAAATCGCCAATACGTACCCCAAAATACAAGAACCTATTTTGTCAGACTTCAAAAAAGCTAGGTTCTTATTAGGCGGGGGGGTTACTGTAAAGTTGTCTTGACAGTGAAACTACTTTACGAGGTTTGGTACAATTAATAAGAGTATCGATCAGGTAAGAGTCCATTCTTTTCCAGTATGACGTGCAGGGGGGTGGGGAGCGGACTGGTATCCCTAAATATCATAGCCGGAGATCTTGTACACTCACCGTGGTAATAGAACACTTCAACCTCGTCTGGGTAAAAATGAGGAGATCCAGTGAAAAAATCTCGAGCTTCGGAGGGGGACCAAGAAATATTCGAAAGATTAAATGAGGCTCCCAAATTACTAAAACCCTTAAGTCTGCCAGAAGCATCTTGAAAGAGCTCGAGGTCCCGCTGTCCAAAGCTAGGGCCTAACGCTGGATCTGTTCTTGCGGACGTCTTGTTGTGCTGCACAGGGAAAAGGCGTGGTGACTCGCTCGCCGGGCTAAACAAGCTAAAAAGAAATCCTTCATGCTGGTTTCCAATGTCCGCTGGTAATCCTAGTAGGACACAAAGTAAGAAAAGACAGTCTTTAATCTATTCTGGATCGAATTTAAATCTTTTAACAATCCTTTACAAAAGCATACTTTTTCCATTTTTGTTAGTTGGTCTGTTTGCTTATAATAGGCTATTATAGGGATGCGCCTCTGGTATTGACTACAGTGGGGATGCGTTTTCAACAGTCAGGTACTAGAATAGGATCGCTGACTTTTAACACAACGGCATTATTAAAAATTGAACAAAAAAGGGTTCGGATAATTTACAATGGTATAAAAATGAGTAAATATGATGGGGTTTGACCTAAATGGTTACAGAATACAGTATAACGATAGAAATAATAGACGTAAAACATCCATGACTAAATGGAGTTGGGAGCCTGGAAGACCTGCCCTTAAAACAAAGCAACAGGTTGAGCAAAGTACACCCGAAGGAAACTTCAGGAAACTTACCACCCCAACTCTGCTCCACAAACCCTCCAAACACGTAATTTCCAACTTGAATTATGGTCAAAGAAGGACCTTGGTAATCACAACTGGAGTGGAACTCTTCCGTTCTCCAGGATGATTGCTGGGCGAAGTAGCATCGTTTCCAATTTGCTCTTTCTCGGATGAAATATGGAAATGCCGTGCGCAGAAATTCGATGCTTGCAAAATCATCCTGAAGTATGTCAGAGGTCATGGCTAGTAGGTAAAAATTAAAAGATGATACACGTTACACTAATTAGCAACGGTTATTAACCTAACTGATGTGATTAGCACCAACATCACCATAACCATCATCGACGGCAACAGCATCATCATCATCATCATCATCATCACCACCACAACCACAACAACAATCATCATCGTCATCATCATCATCATCACCATTATCATCATCATCATCATCATCATCACCATCATCACCACGACAACAACAATCATCATCATCATCATCACCATTATCATCATTATCATCATCATCATCATCATCATCACCATCATCATCGCCACCACAACAACAATCATCATCATCATCATCATCACCATCATCGTCATCATCATCATCATCACCATCACCACCACAACAACAATCATCATCATCATCATCATCATCACCATCATCGTCATCATCATCATCATCACCATCACCACCACAACAACAATCATCATCGTCATCATCATCACCATTATCATCATCATCATTATCATCATCCTCAGCATTGTCATTATCATTATCATCAACACCACCATCACCACCACAATCATCATCATCATAACCATCATCATCATCATCATCACCGCCACGATCATTATCATAATTCTTCTTCATATCACTATTACCTGGCACCATCATTAGAACGATTTAGAATCACGTTTCCGGCAAAAAACGGCAAGAGTAAATTACTATCGTCAACAACACAGATATCCAAGCACGCATCATTAACCTTGTCTCAGAATTTTTAATCATTGATCAACTTGAAAGACATTACCAGCTTGCTTCATGGAAAACGAGACAGTGACTCCTTTGTCGCCGCTGAGCTCAGAAGAAGTGAAATTAGTTAGAAAGTGCCCTTCTTCTTCTTCTTGTTCCATCAAAAGAGATGGTCGGATATCAGCAATTCTCGCCCCCGTTAAGATGGCTGTTTTTTGGTTCAGGTTGTCTAAACGTTCCGTTGTGGATGATCCGTCAAACGTCCAGTGGTATTTTTCTAAAACGTAAAGGAAGAATCCGTAGAATGACGCATTACTGAAAGGAAAGTAACGTGTGCTTGCCTGGCAAAGAAATTGGTAAGCTAAACCTCTGCTTTTTCTTTCAGTTCAGGAAATGATACTGACTCAGGGAAAGGCTAATAGTTTGCACGCAAGAAGTATAATGTGCTGTAGTCTTTTGAGTATAATGTAGAAACATCTGGAAGACAGGAAGGAAGGAAGAAATGATGGATGGATGGGTGGATGGATGGAAGTAAGGAAGAATGAGTTGTTGGGTGGGTGGATGGAAAGATGGATAGATGTGTGGACGGACGGATTGATAGATAAATTCCCTTTAAAGGGGCACTTAAATTCATATTCTGTACCTTTTGGAGAGACAGATGAATATGCCGACAGTTGCACATTACCATGAGCCATAGCAGCGAAGAAACTCCAGTGAAGAACGTTACCCGCTTCCGTTTGGTATCCACTCGCGAGACTTTGAATTGAAGCAGCTGTTATAACTTTGTCCCACATATTCATGGAAGTGATTTGCCCCTCAAACTGATTGTTTAATCCTTCGACATTACCAACCCATATTGTCCCTCCACCTTGGAAAGTAACCCCCGTAGCAAATGCCTGTTGATTTGCGATATTACTACCATCGAAGTAAATACTGGCAGCTCCTCCTTGAATAACATCGTCGTTCTGTGTCCAGGTAACACACATGTGGTACCAGTGGTCGAAACCCAGTGCATTATTGGCGGTGAACTTATGCCTCGCAATACTAAAAATGGACAGAGCCATTTACTTATTAAGCCCCGTGCGAACGGACGCAACAATGTTGCCCAACAACTCCCAACATCGCTGGATGTTACATGTTGCGTCAGTTTGCACACCCTGTTGCATGTTGTTGGAAGTTGTTACGTAAAGTTTGAAACGGGTCAAACTTTTGAAAAAACAACTCCCAACATTTCATTGGTTGCGTGATCGCCGAGGCGTAGCGCAACAATGTTGGATCCATTTGTACAGCTCTCCAAACATTTGTAATGCACGTGCGTTACACATGGTCTCCAAGGTCTTAAGGGTTGTATCCTTCCCACGATGCACTGCAGGTTCCAACATTGTTATGAGTTGTTGCATTCGTTTGCACACGACTGCTAACATGACCGCATTAACTCCCCAACATTGATGGCCCGTTTGCACCCTTAAGATAGACTTCTTGCAAGAGTGGTCATGGTGCGCTCTGCTGGAATTTCGAAGTTCACAAGTTCGGGTTTTGCTTTGACTTGTTAAGGACGTCCGCCGAAATTGATCAGTTGAACAAACTACTACAAAAATTGAATAGAAAACTGTCCGAATATGTAATAGAAAACAAAACTAGGATCCCTTTCCAATACTCGAAAGAACTGTAAAAAATTAGCAAAGAAATTAAGGTGGTAAGTTAAAAAGGTAATTCTTATTTCAACCCAGGTGGCATTCTAGCAACCTTGTGGATGTCAGACTTGTCCAAAAGCGGTCGTGATCTGGTGTGACTGAGTGGATAAATTTCACAATGATGTGAAATTCCGTTTTGCTTTCTACTTGTGTAAGGGAGGGGACTATAAATCACTAACAAAATAGGCCATTTCCGAGTTCCAAAAAGTTTCACTTTCAAAACGAGGCTAAGTGCGAAACCTTTGTCGTGGAAATGAGTTTTATTTGCATCATAATTAAAACTCATTTCCACAACAAAGGTTTCGCACTTAGCCTCGTTTTGAAAGTGAAACTTTTTGGAACTCGGAAATGGCCTATTGACATTACAGAAAGTTCATGCTTACCCCAGTTGAAAAAGCAGCAGCTCCACTTCATTGCTACCGTAGAGTATGCTGAAGTAATGTCCGTTTGCAGCAATGTATCGAAGAAAGCTCATCCCGTTTCCGTGTGATGGCAGTTGAAATCTAAGCCAGAGACAAATGGAGAAAGCTGCGAAGTCAGTTAAGATATTTTCCCAGTACACATAACCAGTCGAACGCGGTGGAAACTTTAGGTCAAAGTCGCCGGAAAAACCTGATGAAAAAAGGGCAGATGTGACTTTATCAATTTGTAAAATTAAATCTTGATTTCTATTAGAATTGAACTTAGCTTCATTAGCTAGTCTACAGGCAACTTACTAAAAGAGCTTAAACAGAAAATACACAGACAGAGAAAATAACAGGATAAACTGGCAGGAGGGAGCATGACGGAGAGACAGAAACAGCAGACAGAGCAGAACTCGAGCCCCCGTCCTTACGATTACGAATTCCAGGCGCTGACCATTCGGCCACGCTGTCTGTCCAATAATAACAGTACCCAGGGAAAATTAGTGTTTTTTAGTTTAAGGAAGCTTTTATTAAAATGATCACACATTACAGATCCAAAAGTTAGAGCCACTTTATCCAGCATAAACAACAATAACACAAGAAATTCTGAAAAGTACTGCTCTCAGTGAGTAGCTTTCAATTGAGTGGTCACATCATAGGATTTCATCCACAGACTCAAAAGTTAGAACCACCTTGTACAGCATAATAAACAGTACCACAGGAAAGTAATGCTCAGTAGCTTTCATTTGAATGGTCACACCATAGGATTTCATCAACAGACTCAAAAGTTAGAACCACCTTGTACAGCATAATAAACAGTACCACAGGAAAGTACTGCTCAGGAGCTTTCATTCGAATGTTTACACTAAAGGATTTTGATGACACTCCTGAAGTTAGAGTTATCTTAAACGTCTTAGGGATTTCTCTTACCATCCCTTCTTCTTATTTTCATTTCAGTCTTGATGATACTCAGCAATGGTTGCGAAGGAAAGCCAACCCACTTTACTGACGCACTGTTAAGCGACGCGTTCTCACCACATGGCGTCGTAAACCACCATCCACCACTTTGCGATTCTGCGCAATTGTCTTTATCGGGAGTTGCAAAACTAGAACCGTTGTGCGAATCGAAACTGTTTGGAATATCTCCAGAAAACTCTCCCAGCGACAGCTTGTAAAGAGCATCTTCGTCTGCTACATCGAAGTTACTGTAAATAGCATAGCCTTTGCTTCCATCAGAGGCTTCTAGTTGAATCAAGAGTTCTGTGTTCTTGCTTGTCAAGGCGTAGATATTGTCATTACCTAGCCACATTTCTGATTGGTTGTTTACTTCGCCAAAACCTGAGAGAACGACGAAAACATCAACAACAAAAACTGATTTTGCAAAATGCAATAAACTCGCTACGATAACTGTCTTGAATATGAATGAATGGGATGCGTACCACCTTCCTAACCGGGCCAGGATCCCCGAAAAATTGGCTTTGACAGTCTCAAACAGTTTTTTGTAAACCTTTAATCACCTGTGCAATGTTACCAAACTATCTGCCCGAGAGCGGGCTCTCTACCCGGAGGTTGAGTGGGGGGAGGGGGGGGGGGGGGCGGTGTTGGCGAAGCTCTCGCTTTTTTTTTTCTCTAAACCAACACCGGCCTCCAAAAGCCGGGAGGCGCCTCACTACTATTCGTCTCCCCATAGTAGATTACTTACAATACCCATATTTATGCTTCTTTTTCCTTAAACAAATGTAATGATGAATGACAAGCCTGGTGAATATATGAAAATGGCGTTTAACCAGTCAGTGACGCTTGTGATTCAGGAACCATCTGGTTACTTGATGAGATGTTTTACAACTGAGGAGACTCAAGGCATCCACGGCCATCAAATTAGGTTCATATGACATGTGCCCAGAAAATACAGCGGTTGTTTTCAATGTTTTCCGAGATGGAGCCGAAAGAGACATTGAGATCCAAGGAGGGGGAAAAGTAAGTGGTTTGTTATACAGCCAGAGAAGAAGACTTTATGAACGTAAACCTAAGAGAGCGGTTAATATTCGTGAGTGACATTGCACGTTTACTCTCTTAGGTCATAGATTTCCAATAGTGCCCGCTCAGAAAACTTTTTGTTAATTGTCATGTGAACTCGATTTAACCAATAAGAGAGCGCACTGTTAGGTCATACAACAAAATGTACCTGCTTTATATTCACTCCAACTCTTCTTAAAATTTGTGACATCGTTTCCTCCTCTTCTCTGGATTACTGTCCAACCTCCGCCATGCGTGTCGTGATCGCAGAACACTTGAAACTCTTCCTCATTCAGAGGATTTATTGTGTAGACACCACTGGCTCTGTTTCCAATTAAAAGTAATTCCCTGCAGTCACCTTGGAAGAAAATAGGGAGCTTTAGTATCGACGACGGCCACGGCAGCGAAAATGCCACGTTTACAATGAATTGCGTTTCTTCAAACTTTGTCGCGTTTATTCCAATGCGTAGAAAATGTCAAATGCCGTCGAATTTCTCTGGAGTTGATTTCTTGGGGACTGCACTCAATTTAGAGACTAAAGAGAGAAAATTTCGTCTTGCCTTGTTCACGTGCTCCATAAACGTAAAAATTAGGCATTTTCACGTCGTAGTCGTCCAGCAAAGAAATGTACATTCAAAGCGTGATACACGTGCAAAGTTGTTGTTTTGCTTGACAAACCTATTGCTTTTTTGACGTTCTCGTTGGCGTTACCGTCACCGTCGTCTTTGCTAAAGCTCCCTAGTGACTAAATAAGCATCGTTACATTTCAAACCAGGTGATCTGTGACGTCATTGCGGGGGCCTGGGGAAAGAAATTTTAATGTCGTATCCCATAAACCAACGCGCGTACCAATTCAATTCAATTCAATCTGTTCCCGTCAGCTTTGGTTTATGGGATACGGCATTAAAATTTCTTTCCCCAGGCCCCCGCAATGACGTCACAGATCACCTGGAAGAGGTACTCAGCGTATTGTATTTTGAGGAAGTGCACTTAAGCTCACATCCTTGGACAGTTTTTTTCTACTTTTCAGAACTTATATTTCGTAGAAGGGCTTGGAGCAATAAAGGTTGTTTTTCACCACCAAAACAAGGTGAATTCGCGTTCTTTCAATCTTCGTCGTGATTATTCCAACTCACTAACTTTGTCAAAATTTTAGGCCACCTCTCCTGGGGCTGAATTCCTAAGAAACATAGTCCAAGTTTAGAAAGAAAAATGAATTTCGTCGTGGCTAGTTTTACCCAGACTCGTTTCCAGTCGCTCCTGAGGCGGTTTTGACTAGAACGCATTGCATCAAGGGAAGGCTTCCGCCCTTCCCAGCCTGCCCCGCGACCTTGACATCATTTCTCCCCAGTCTTTCATCGCCTTTGAAGAACAAATAAGTAGGAAATGGGAACGAGTCTGAGTTTTACCCTCCATAGAGCGTGAATAGACGTTTTAACGTCGTAGTCGTGCAGTGACATCACAGCAGAGAAATGGGCAAAAATTGAGCTGAGCGTGCAAAGATTTTGCTTGGGTTATTAAAATTAATACTCTTTTGACGTTCTTTTTTGTGCGCTTGTGTTTGTGTCGCCAAAAGGTTTTAGCCATACTTTTTATCAAACATGACACAGTATTTCATCTGATATCCAAACACCTGGAAGTGGGAGAGACAATTCCAGCTTCTAACTTTTAGTTCGTTGTACCTGTTCTCGTTTAAAAACTGTTTAGTGTGACATACATACCTTGGTAATCGTTATTCAATATTCAAAAATCGCAGAAGCGATTCATAAATATTTATCAAGTCTGATAATTTTTAATTTTTGGCTAAAGCCGCGAGCTGCTACGGCAATCAGACGGGCGCAAATGAATATAAATTCAGTCTTCCATTTTGTCGACTATATTTTCTAAAAAACATCAAACGACAGAAAGAGTATTTTTGAGGATTCCTAACCATAGTAGATCGGTTTAGAGATCTATTATGGTTTTTTTTCGAGAAAACATTTCAACAATACCTGGTAGCCAGGAAGTCGTTTGTGTGCACTGACCAATCCCCCGGCATGACATTTCTCGGTACTTATTTGTTGGCGTTTCTTGGGGTGATACACGAGACCAAGTCCAATCCGTGTAGGTACAAGATGGCGACCGGCCTAAGACATTAAAACAACAACAAAGAATTAAAAGGAGCAAAAAAGAAGAGTTTTTAGGGATCCATAAAAGGACAGTGAATGTTACACTATTGTACGGTATAGACTGAAGCTTCAGAAAAAATAAGACTTTTTGCACTAACAAGATGACACCATAGATATATCTAAAAGTTGATGGAACTCTGAAAGCGTTTTACAGAGAGTTTTCATGGATTTCTTTAAGATCGCATTTAAAGGCATCAAAATTATCTGCTCTTTGCCGTTTACATAGGTTAGTAGTCAACAAAACCACAGGTGGCCCAAGCTCGAAATATGAGCATCGGCGAACATCGATCGGCATTGTTGCACAACATTCGAAATATAAGGATTTGTATGGGAAAAAAAAACCTATCGTTTCTGTAAACTACGAAAATGAAAGGATTTCAATAAAAGCAGCTTACCTTACTTAAAATGTGTGTTACGTCTCTCCTGTGTGGTCCACGGGCCGATTTATGGCCGTTTTATCGGTTTTTATTTAAACGGTTTTCTCTATATACAATGGTTTACCAAGGTTGGGCACTCCAGCGAAGCGGCCCGACTGATCCACCGAAAGAAAACGGCCGTAAATTCGCTAGAAAACTGTTTACATAAAAACCCATAAAACGGCCATAAATCGGCCCGTGGACCACACAGGAGAGACGTAACACATGCACATTTTAAGTAAGATAAGCATTTTTTTATTGAAATCCTTTCATTTTCGTAGGTTACAGAAACGATAGGTTTTTTCCCATACAAATCCTTACATTTCGAATGTTACGCAACAATGCCGATGTTCGCCGATGCTCATATTTCGAGCTTGGGCTACCTGTGTAAAAACAAAGAGACAAACACGACAACAAAGATGGCGACGACATTTGTTCTTACCCATAAGTTTTCCAATATCCTCGGCACCCAGACTCCTTCCAAATATAAACAGATCGCTGAGATATCCGTGAAAGTAAAAATGCTTGTTTTGACCAGGGGCGTAGTACCTGCCAATTTCTAACAACCCCGTTGTGTTATCCCAAGGATAACTGCTATTCCCCGTGGGAGAGATTTTAAATCCATTGACAAAAAAGAAAAGTTCCGTGTTTCGGACAAACGACACAGCCACGTGGACCCATTGTCTTTCTACGACTTTACCCGCGGTATAAATATACAACGCGTTCGAAACCCAATAAGCTAACTGCAACTGGTTGTTAGTATTAACGCCAAAAATAAATCCAGGAATCTGTAGATCGTTTTGAACTATTCCTCTATGGTGTGGGTCAGAAGGCACTAGTTCTATCCAGCAAGCAATGGTGAAGGAAGGACCGAGGCTAATATTGTCAGCTGTCGCATAAGCTCGAGTTTCATCCAAGTAAAGTGCGTTGTGTCCATCAAGACGGCCTTCCAAGAAACTAGCGCTGTATTTAAGGCTATAGAGAAAACACAGGACCATGAAATTAATCATACAAGAATTAATTGTTGTTTCAAAGTAAGTTGTTTCGATACAGTTTTTAGAAGATCATATTTCTTAGTGCAAAATTCCAATTTTACTGATTTCAATCGTTGCCATGGTAAAATCTATTTGACCAAAACCTTTATCATGTCAAAATCTTTATCTAAAATCAATGTAAAAATTAGTGTCGATCCGAAAAGGGGAAGGCTTACATGTAATTCTTTTAATATTATGGAAAGAAAGGAATGGTCCTCTTCACTAGCAGAGTGAACGATATGGTCTTACAAGAAGGTCCAAACTTTTGTGTCTGCGTTGAAATCCTACGGTGTGACCACGCAAATGACAGCTACTGGGCAGTACTTTCATACGGTACTGTTTATTATGCTGTACAAGGTGGTTCTAACTTTTGAGTCTGTGGATGAAATCCTATGGTGTGGCCACTCAAATGACAGCTACTGAGCAGTACTTTCCTGTGGTACTGCATGTTTATTATGCTGTACAAGGTGGTTCTAACTTTTGAGTCTGTGGACGAAATCCTATGGTGTGGCCACTCAAATGACAGCCACTGAGCAGTACTTTCCTGTGGTACTGTTTATTACGCTGTACAAGGTGGTGGCTCTAACTGTTGAGTCTTTGAATGAAATCATATGGTGTGACCGTTCAAATGAAAGCTAAAGAGCGGTACTTTCCTGTGGTACTGTTTATTATGCTGGCGTCTTTTTGGAAACGAAAGGGTTAAACATGGAGGTTAAGCACACCAACAACGATTACCAACGGAAGAAAATACTTCAAATCAGAAAAACCTTGTACATGAGAAAATTTTCACAAGTCAGTATCATTAAATGCACTAACTTACATCAACCTATTCCTGTCATCGTCGCCGTCAAGACGGAGGTGTACCAAGAGATCTTCCGGCAAATCATGTTCTAAACATATAAAAAATAATAATAACCAGGCAATAACCAAAAACAAAATACAATAACAAGTTATTACTGCAATTGTTTTCTTTTTTTCTTTATTTTCTATCTTCCTATCTTACTCTGTGTCCATTGTTTAATATTTATTTATTTTTTTTATTTTCTTTCACTCGATTCTTGCAATCGCTCGTTTAAGGAATCTTTAAATATAAGATTATATATTTCATTCCGGAGACCAGTGCCAACCTTAACTTTGAAGCTGCTTGAATAGCTTTACCATATTTCTCTCCTTTGTCCGCGATGAATCTCCTAATACCCAACTGACGATTAAGCGCATTTAGGGACCGGTCATTATTTATCGAGGGGGGGGGGGGGGGGGGGGCTGGTGCAATATGAAATATAGCTTGCTTGATTTTTGCTGAACCACCCTTCTCCTTAAGCATGACTTTCCAGACCCCCCCCCCCCCCCCCAAAGAAAAAAATAAAAAATCGGACATGCATTAACTAAGAAATAAGCAAAGTAAAGCAAAGTTAGTGGAAATAAATGTTGATTTTTAGAAGTTATTTTAATAGTAGTCCTCTCCTCTCTTGCTGTATTTAATTATAAGGATGCAGCTCAACATTTTATTGGCTTATACATTTGCATGTTTTCTTGTGCCCCACCCCTTAAATTCTGCATAAAAAATGGTAACCCACCCCCTATTTGCACCAGCCCCCCCCCCCCCCCCCCCATCTCGATAAATAATGACCGGTCCCTTATAAGTAAAAATATTTTGTAATTATTTTAATTACCCGTATGAGGACAAGTCTCTCCATCAACCACAATTATTTCACGAACATCCTCTTTAAACATTGGCCAAGAAACCCAATCTCCGCGCTCTACTCCACATTTAGATGACAACACAGCTAAAAGAGGATGCTCCAAGACCCGAGGCCATGCATTTATATGCCCCAACAGCCCTGCATACAGTTCATTATGATCTCTTCCAACTCCTGCAGTAAAAGTTTTATTTGAAGGTATTTGAATTCCGGTTTTGAAATCTACGCCTTCTTGAATGAGTCTCCCCTCATAGTAGACCTTGAAACTACCACCCTCGGTCTGCCAGGAAACACAGATTCCATGCCAGTTATTGTCACGAATACCAGGCAAGAGTGCCAGTGTTCTATAATGAGAAAAGTACAAAGAGTTGTAGTTAACAAAGGAATGGTCAACCGCTACAACGCAAACTTTCAGCAGTAGAAGGAAACGTACAAGAATCTGCCATGGATATTTACAATGCGACTACTGTATTCGAAGACGTGTTATTCATACCTTCTTTCAATGTTTTTGGTGGTTTTTTTGATGGGTTACTCAATTTGTTGATTGTTAGCTGCTTGAATTCGCTGATTTAGACGGCATGATTTTTGCTTACGACTATCGTGCGCGACTAGCATACGTCATGACTTCACGCCAGATAGTATCGTGTAAATTAAACACACGAGATTCGTATAACACATGGATGTCGTAAGTGAAAATTGTGCGCGTGTGGACAGTCGAAAGTCATGACGTATGTTAGTCACGCACGATAGTCGCAAGCAAAATCGTACCGTCTAAATCTGCCTTAAAGAATATTGGCCTGCAGGGACCTTACGATTCGACAACGGCGACGCCAATGACAAAGTCGCTGAAAAATAGACCTCATCTCCTTTGAAATTTTTTCGCCCCTACCCCAAGTCACCCAGTTACTTGAAAGTTGCGAAGTTAGGTTGGAACTGAAGACAGGGAACCGCGTCGGAATTCAGAAAGAGATCGTAAAATTTATCAGTTCGCCTGTGCCGTTCTTAAGTCAACTCAAAATTCTGTAATTTCACGTCGTGAAGAGTTGTTATTTTGCTGATAAAACATATTGTGTGTTAGACCAGTTCCCGTTCCCGTTGCCGTCGCCGTCGTAAGATCCCTATTAGGGACCTTAAGATCCGACGACGGCGACGGCAACGGGAACGCCACAAAAGCAATAGGTTTAATTAGCAAAACAACAATGTTGCACGTGCATCACGCTTTTTTGTACATTTCTTTGCTGTCACTGCACGACTACGACGCGAAAATGCCTAATTTCACGATGTACAGAGGAAGTAAACAAGCGACGACAAAATTTCCTCTCTCTTTCTGAACTTGGATCATGGTTTTTAGGAATTCAACTTTAGGAGCGTTCGCCTACATTTGACAAAGTTAGTGACTTGGACTAATCGTGATGAAGATAGAAAGAACGCGAATTCACTTTTTCAGCGACGTTTTCTCTGCCGTCGCAGTCCTCGGATCTTAAGGTCCCTATTAGGGACCTTACGAAACCACGACGACGACGTCAACGGGTACGTCAAAAAACAATAGGTCTAATGAGCAAAACAACAACTCTGCACGTGCATCATGCCTTTTTGTACATTTCTTTGCCTTCACTGCACAACTACGACGTGAAATGACCAAATTTTTAGTTTACTTGGGGACGGGAACGGCAAGGCGATAAATTCTACCATCTCTGTACGAACTTGAGGGGGTTCTCCTTTCTTCAACTCCAGCGAAAATCCCCTTCTTGTAAGTAACAGGGCGAATTGGGATAACCGCGAAAAAGTTTAAAATGTTTCGAAGTCTGTTTTTCAGCAATGTTTTCATGGACGTCGCCGTCGCCGTCATAAGATCCCTATTAGGGAGCTTTAGCAACGACGACGGCAACGGCAACCAGGACGTCAAAAAAGCAATAGGTTTATTACGCAAAACAACAACTACTACCGTCCTTGCACGATTACGAGGTGAAAATGCCTAATTGCAAGTTTTATAGAAGACATAAACAAGCGACGACGAATCTCTTTTTCTCTCTCTAAACTTGAGTGCGGTCCTGAAGAAATCAACTCCAAGGAAATTCGCCTACACTTGCCATTTTCAGCAAATTGGAATAAATGCGACAAAGATTGAAAAAATGGGAATTCATTTTAAAACTGACGTTGTCGCTGCCGTTGCCGTCGTCGATGCTAAAGCTTCCTAATGCCCAGCTGATTGATACGTCCCCAGTAACGATCCAAGAAACAGTTCAGGTTTCTAAAAGGTGAATACTATTGCACCTTTTAAACCCTAAGATCAAAATTTGAATTCTCAATTTATTGCCCCTATTCATTTCCTACAGAAGTAGTGGGGAGAAGTTGATAAGATATCAAGGAAATTCATCTTGCGTGATCATGTCCGTAATTCTCATGACCACTCTGTTTTGCAAAGCATTGATATTACAAGAAGAAATTGGATGCTGATCACTCTTAGGGCTTAAAGGGTTAAATATGCGGAATTACCTTTGTTCATCAAGGAGAGTAAGTATAAGGTTCTCGCTGCCGTTGTCAACGGATAAGGAAATGCAGTTGTTAAGATTTTCATCTGAATAGTGTACAAGGCCAAAAGGGCCTTCATCATAGGTTTTGACCCACACACATATCGTGAACGCTTCAATGTCTCCTTCACCAGCAACTGTCACTTTCGAGACGTGTGACGAATGTTTCGTAGTAAAGTTTAGGTAAAAATCATGGTCTGCAAAATAATGAAGATCGCAGGGTTAGTCTACACACCTGTATGGCTGAAATAATCAAGACTTAAGATTGCTCTCGTTTACTCATTACAACAGCGGAAGCTCTCATAAGCGCACACCCTCGGAAGGCGAAAAAGGTGTTCGTAACTGGAGATGGCCGCTTACGAGAATGGTTCTTATTCGCCAATTGCACATCTCCCACAATACACATTATTTTTGTTTAATAATAATAATAATAATAATAAATAATAATAATAAAAATCTTAGTACAGGAAGCTCACATAACCAAGAGTGATGTTCATTGAGGCCTTGTTTCGACTGGTACATGTAAAAAGGCAGGCAAGGCGAAACGAGCGCGACCACGTGAGAGAAATTGCGTGCATGAAAGCTGGTAAAATTGTGCCGGATCTCAGGTTTTGATTAAACAAATAGGATCGCAGCGAGGTGGACGTCCGATTTTGTTTAATCTCTCGTATGACCGAATTGGACTACGCCTACTCCTAATAATCTAATAACGACAACTGTAAACATAACAAACACAAGTTTGCCCTCAAGTTCATCTGTCGAAATTTTTTAAGGATCAACGAAAGAATTCATATGAAATGACCAGACAATACACAAAAAGAAATGGAACGTATTTCTAAGTTTTATAGTTTGGTGTAACGATTCACAAAAAGGCTACCGAGCAGTTTTTTCCTCTTGCACTATTTAATTTTTTGCAGGTACTGGATGGTTCTCACTTTTGAGTCTGTGGACGAAATCTTGTGGTGCGACCATTCAAATGAAAGCTACTGAGCAGTACTTTCCTGTGGTACTGTTTATTATTCTGTACAGGGTGGTTCTAACTTTTGAGTCTGTGGATGAAATCCTACAGTGTAACCTTTCAAATGAAAGCTACGGAGCAGTACTTCTCCGTGGTACTGCTTATTATGTTGTAAATGGTGTTTTCAACTTTTGAGATTTTGGACAAAATCATACAGTATGACCAATCAAATGAAACCCCTTTAAAAATTTTTTGTCTAATACTCAGTTCAGTATTTTGCAGTATGAAACTCGAAATTTTTCTTGAACTTCAAGGGATACAAAATCTACGTTTAAAATTGAACCGTGCCCGATTAAAGTTCATCGAATGTTTTCTTTCTGGGGCGCAAAGGAAGGTGGCGCTAGAGAAACAATGGCCATCAACGAATAACAAAAATACAGTTGACAGATATTTGGTTCACTGCATACATCTCCATGCCTGTTGACAGTCAACACCACAAATCATGAAGACGTTTTCTTTCTGACACCATGTAAATGTACTAAAGTGTCACCTTATCTTTTCGTGACCTATTCTTTTCAAATAATTTGGGTATCTTTAATTTCCATGTACGTAAAAGTGACCAGCTGAGTTTCCTGTAACTTGTAACCTGGGGCCCGTTTAAGGAAAGACCTGGTAACTTTTAGGGCGCGAAATAAAATATTCAAATTTTAAAAACCTAAAGAATAAAAAAACAGTCCATTTTGTTTTGTTAACTGATAGTTTTATCACATTAACTGTGTAACGTTTCTGTGTCCCCATAAATACAAATCCATCAAAAGCTCGATCTTTAACGTAAACAACAACAGCCTTCCGGGCCTTTATCGGGACTTTCGAGAAACGGGCCCCAGGATAGATGAACAGAACAGATAGACGTGGAACAGTTTGGTGGAAAAACGTCTGGGTAATGGGCACAATTTTGATCCCAGTTTTAACAAGCTGTTGACCAACAACTTTGTAATTTGTGTTTGAGCCTTCCTCTAGAGAGGTAATTGCAAAAAATTTACAGACGTCTCAGTCGGGTATCTTAGTGATTTCCGAAAAATATATAAAGCCCTAGGCGGCCATCAATGAGTACCTGGAGAAAGCAATTACGCCATGTCAACACAAATAAGGCAAATATGCTGAGGTGCAACTTTGAAAAAAAATGCTTTGGGATAATATTTACATCATAAAAAAAGCTGTTTTACCATTATCATCATAGAAAACACTTTTTTACCAACATAAGAAAAAAAATTAAACTTCAACAACAACAACAAAAAATAACCATACCATTACACAAGATTTCCTCCGCGAGCGAATTCCCCAACAAAACAAGAAAAAGAACCTACAAGAGATGTGAAAACATCGATTATCTTAGTCATACAACAGATAAAACAAAAAGATAAAAAGAATCAAAATCGATCAAACTTACCTCTAACCCTACGCTCCAATTATTCATGTTATTCTTATCGACAGCAAGGTGTATTCTTAGCGACGAATTGTTGATGTTCGCTTCGCTGTTTGATTACGCCATCTTACAATGAAACAAGAGTATACTAAGGTTTTTAAGAGAGACTGATTCTTAAAAACAGACTTGCAGGATTTCACAGAAAGCGTTTTCTGGTACTCTAAACACCTGCGAGAAAATAGAGATTGGCAATTTACGATATTTTTGAATAAAGTAATAATCGAAACAGCGTGAGCCTGACGTATTTGTTTACATATAACGGTCTATGAGCGCACTTAGATTGGTTAACTTAGTCATTGATCAATATGGATAAGCATTCGCTGACGTTTCTCTAGTGTAAACAGTGTAAGATAAACTCCGTTTTAATTATAAATGCAAAAAGTTTATTTGGTTAGCAAACTTGTCCAAAATGAAATTTGAAACTTATCGTGATTTTCTCCAGCAGACATTCAGGGAAATTGTTTTTTGGACGATCAAAAATACAAAAATTAAGGGAAAAGATTGTTAATTAATGTGTGCCGTCATTTGCAGTCAAAAGATGAAGCAAACTCAAAATCGGCATTGCCTTTCTGGTCAGGTTTAAAGTTGACTTTACCTTTACTATACACTTTGCTTGAATTTACATGAAATGAATTAAAAGACAAAGAGATAAAATTAAAAGTAAACACGTAAAACTTTATAAACACATTTATCAAAAAGAGACCAGGCAAATTCTGGCGATAACGCGCGGAAAGGACTGGGTCCGACTTCCGGTGCTCGATTTGACTTTCTACCCCTTGTCAACTCGTATTTAAGATCTGCGCGCGCCGTCTACACCGTCGTGGCGTTGTACTTGTTCAATCTGTTTAACAGTAATTAAGTTTAATGGTAATGCAACAAGTACAAACAGACTCTCAGACTAAAACCGATTTTGTTTACAAGTATACTGGGCAAGGTGTCTTTTGACAAGCAAAGAGTCCCGACCTAGTCGGTTAAATAACAGTGTTTATTATCAGTTCCTATTGTAACTTTCAAGCGTCGCCCTCTCTTAATACAGTCTCCACTGTGTGGAATTTAATAAAATAAATATCTATCTTATAATTTAAATCTATACAACGTGCTATTTGGTCAATAATCATAATTTTCTCCTATAGAGTGAAAAGCGAATATCCAGTTCACAATACAATCGGCAACAAAATTAGTTGACAATTGACAAACTTTGCCCTTAGGTGCCTCTGACGTTTTGCAAATTTAAAAAGGGGGAAGTTAAAGCTATCCCTCCCCTCCCCTCCCCCATCTCCTCCATGCAGTGTTGTGGAGCTGTTCGGGCTACCTGTAGAAAACAAAGACACCCCAACTTTGAATGGAGGGGAGGGGGAGAGGTATGGATTGTTTTGTTCTCCGAAGTTATCCTATTTAAGGACAACAATTGTTACTGAGTTAAATAAAAAGACGCTCTTTTAATCCAACGATCTGAGATTTGATCGAAAATTCCATTCTAATGACGTATGGAAAGACTGAAATAACTACTATCTTCATTTATTAAAAAAAGTTAAAATTCAAACAATTTTCCATCTTGGTGGCTGCTTCTTTTGGGCCAGCATAAAATAAATAATCCATTTCAAAATCTACTTTGCTCTGACTTGTATACGTCACTTTCTACTCTGGAGTGACTAAATATGGCAAACATTTAATCCACAGTTACACTATTCTGTTAAACTGGCTCATATTTAGAGTAAAAATAAATAATAATAATAATAATAATAATAATAAGGAATAAAACACAAACAGCGGTGATAAACATATCAAACTTACGCATTTTAATAACTTGACGTTTCGTATGCTACGCAACATACATTTTCAAAAGTGGAATAAAGACCGTTACAATTTTATGAAAACTATATATGAAATGTAAATAAGGGGTCTGGAAACGAGATTAAGAAACATCTGTTTCTTAACAGTAAAACAATAAAAGCTTAAGCTAATTAGTAAAGTATCAGCTTCTCACTGCTGACGTTTACATAAAGGGCCGGCTTAAGTTCTTGGATAAGCAAAGTTTCTTTTATTTTACAATGATAATCTGTTTTACCGGAAGCTAGAATATCAAAATGATCCCACTTGATGTTGTGACCTGTGGCTCTTATATGGTCAGCAATGGCTGATGTGGGGATCATCAGTGGGATCATTTTGATATTCTAGCTTCCGGTAAAACAGATTATCATTGTAAAATAAAAGAAACTTTGCTTATCCAAGAACTTAAGCCGGCCCTTTATGTAAACGTCAGCAGTGAGAAGCTGATACTTTACTAATTAGCTTAAGCTTTTATTGTTTTACTGTTAAGAAACAGATGTTTCTTAATCTCGTTTCCAGACCCCTTATTTACATTTCATATATAGTTTTCATAAAATTGTAACGGTCTTTATTCCACTTTTGAAAATGTATGTTACGTAGCATACGAAACGTCAAGTTATTAAAATGCGTAAGTTTGATATGTTTATCACCGCTGTTTGTGTTTTATTCCTCGTTAAACTACGATGGCCCAAGAACAAAAGCCTTTAAAGTGCACCTAAACCCAAATTTTTTTATTCGCTTAGTTGAAATATCCGTGTTAATTTAGTTGTTCTGCGAAAAAATAAATCGATTTGGTTAAATATTCTTTTTTCTGTGGCCTGTTGAAATTTCAAAAATCGCGCCTAAACGGAGCTGTGTTTGGCTCACTACCGAGTTGTTCGGGGCATGGCGCTAGTCACGTGGCGTGACGTAGTTTCAGGAACCACACGAGAACTCATTTCCTTCACTTTTGCGGGAATCGAGTGCGAAAACTGTGTTGTGGCCGTGTAAAAAAAGAAATTATGCCTGACCGGTGCGTCGCTGCCAATTGTGGTAACATCAAGGACAAGGAGAGGAATATTTCAATGCATCGGTTTCCGTTTTACGGCGATACAAGGCCAGAAGCACAGAAACGGCGTAAAAGATGGTAGACTGGGTTAAGCTGAAACGGGCAAAGTGGGAACCATCATCAGTACATTCCCATTTATGCTCGGTCCATTTTAAACCAGAAGAGTTTATGCTCCAGTTCGGCAATGGGGTAGATCTGAGCAACAAATGGCTACAAAAGGGACGAGCTCGGAGTATGCGTATTCCCCAGTATACACAGTGGAGCGAAAGAAAAACCTATATCCGCGAGCTGCAGGCGAAGCTGTTCGAACTTTGGGACCAGTATGAAGCGAAAGAACGATCAGCCAAAAGTTTGCTGAAAGCATGCTCCCACCTCAATGGACCAAGGGAAAGTTAAACTAGATAAAGTCAATTCTCGCTTTAGATCCGTTTAATGAGTTCAATAGTATACAGTGGATATTTAAGGTTGGTGACGGAAAACATAGGTTTAGCCGATGTGGATAATTCGCGCAAGTTCACACGATTTTGCGTTAGGTTAATTAAGTTCATTATTTATTTGAAAACATAGGTTTGGCCTATAAGGTTAGGATATCTAAACGTTTATAGTTAAGACTAGTCTAAGATTAAGGTCATTATGAATATAAATGTTAGATGAAATAAGATAAGTTCATTGCGCACGTAGCTTTGCGAAATTACTTTGGATTTACTTTTAGAGGCGGGAGTCATTAGGGCGACCCAAATGTCTCCGCATGTAAAAAGAATAATAATTTAAAATATCAATAAGATTTGCAATTAGAATTACGAAACAGTTCAAGAATGTTTTAAGGAAAAATAATCTTCGCTATCCAGTGGATAATGTAGTTTGATTCCGTAATATTTACCTAGTAGATATTATAGTGATTTCTCGAATTGCGCACTTAGCTTTGCGAAATTAACAAGAGCTAGTTTTAGTTATTTTATGTAATTCTGTATGTTGTTTAGGGGCAGGAGTCACTAGGACGACCCAAACGTCCCCGCATGTAAAAAGGATATTAATAAAAGGCTGAAGACGATAAAATGCTTCAATGATATTTTCCGCAAGACAAATTACCATAAAATCGAGATTGTAATACGAAACTCGCGTTATTTTTCAAAATTTGCATAAATCTGGCGATGAAAAGAAATTTACTGACTTTTCATATCAGAATTAACACAATACATTATTTCACTCATGTGGAACGAACTGACTATAGCTTCTGGTGACCGAAATTTGGCTCGAAAGTTGCTTCTATGTCTTCCACACCACGCAAAGGTAAGATAAATTGCTTGCCGATGCTTTGCTTGCGGGAATTTCGGTTCCTGAATCTACGTCATATCACGTGACAGCCCCGGCACTCGTTCCAGATTCCATGTTGCTCGGTACTGGACCAAATTATCCTCCAATTCAACAGGTCACAGAAAATCGAGGATTTAACCAAATCCAAAAATTTTTTCACAGATATACTCAAGAAAGCAAGCACATTCATTTAGGCGAATAAAAAAATTTGGGGTTAGGTGCACTTTAATAATAGTAATATTCATAGAGGAAGCCCAACTAGCCAAGGCGGTTTTCAGTGGGGCTCTCAGTCGGCTGTTCTAGTATAATATTGTTATTTAATTCAATTATTAAGAACAAACGCTATTTTAAAGCAGTCATCTAAGGCTACAAAAGGATTTCTCGATGAGTATATCTTGAAGGTCTCTGAACGAGACGCCCCTCTTAGTTCCTGGATTTATTGTTTTACAATAATTGTTAAACGATGTGCAGTTCACTGCATTTTCACGTATTTCTTCTTCCAAGTGCTTATAAAAATATTATTGCTACACTGTCCACAACAGATTAAGTTGTTCTGCCTTTGACGCATGGAAATGTACAGTTGACTAACTGAGCCAAAACTCCCTGCTTCGTCATAGACTAAGAATACGGAAGGGCAAGTTAAAGAGTGATAAACGGAGGCGGTGAACATTTTCTGGAAGCTGGACGAACATATTTAAATGCCGTGCGATGATGTTGTCATCTTGTCTACAAGAACTCGAAGTGGGTGAAAGAGGCCATGACTTCCTTGACATGAAAACAAATTAGGGCCAAACAGTTGCAAGACGCTCGTGCAAAGCCATTTTAGCCCGAGACATGATTTCGTTGCAGTTGTCCTTGTGGGTGCTGAAGGACTTTTTACACCAACGCACTGAAGTTAGACCCCTGCCTTCGTTAGAATGAGTGGCATTTTCGAAGAAGAAACTTCCTGCAAGAAATGCACCAGATGTAACGGGTTATCTGCAGAAGACCAATTCTGGCGTGCTCATACAACCGCGGAGAACTCTCTCGGACATTGATCACAGTCTCGCTTTGAAACAGTGGCTCGAGGAAACTCGGAAATGGCCTGTTCTTATGCAAACGGAGTGATTATAGTCACGCAAACAGCTTTTATCTGGGACATTTTATGTCTACTCCCTTACCTTATTTAACAGTTTAAGTTCATTGTATTGTCGTTGCCAACCATGAGGTTAACCCTGCGGTCATCAGCATGAATATTTTGTCTCACGGTGGAACCTGCGAAAAAAATGCAGTCACTCTTATCAAATAACGTCTCCTAAAAAGGTAAAATACAATGTAATTACGCAGAAGATGTCAAATAAATCACAAATTATTATTGTTCGATAAAACTTCTCTTGTTCCCAGATTGTCTGCTTGGTAGGCGTTTCAAGGGGCAAGGGACAGGGAGAAATCAAGGCACGCGAAACTCGATGGACGCGCCAGAACATCCTTCCTCGCGCGCCTATCAGCGTCCGCGAGTATTACACCGTCCATGGACCATTAAGTTTGAGGGGATGGACCATTGGAAAAGTAAAGGGAGAGGACTGAAACAAATCCATACATGAAAAATTCAAGTGAAAAAAAATTCATACAGCCGGAACAGGCAGAAAAAAAAATACATCCAAGCTAAGAAGAAGTAAAAACAAGTACACAAGGCAAACCAAAGAATAATAAATAAAATTTACACGCAATGTTGAGGTGGCTCCCCAAACCTCCCCTTTCTTTTTTCTAATAAATCTAGGACATACCATTGACGGATTCGTCTACACCAGTGCCATCTGTCTGGACGTCAGTCTCGCCTCTCTCCAACTTAAGAAGGTAAGACTTCACATGATGATGTCCACGTCTCTCTGCTACTTGCAGCGGTGTTTCTTCGACCTTTGTCAAAATGAAAATACATTTCACCAAAGACCCGGGAAATTTGGCACTTGATTTTCTATTAGAACAATTTATGTGGTTGTTGTGTCATTAGGATACATCCCGCATTATCCTAAATAAACACTACTCATATTGTCTGTTTCGTGTCACTGAAGTAATCTGCTAATCAGTAACAAGAAAGAGAAGTGTACTAGGCAAACAACAAGGTTGAAGACTCCAAAGTTGTACTTCTATTCAGCGACCACGTACTTGCACCCAAATCTAAATGTCACTATAATTGCTCTCAGCCATAGTCGTGTCGTCTTAAGTGCTTGGTAAAAAGAGGGAGTTAAAGATACCGAAACAGCGACGGCGGGCGAAAACGTCACTTAAAAAGTGTCTTCACGTTCTTTGAGACTTAAACGCGATTATCCCAACTTACTCAGTTGAACTCTCCTGGATCAAATGGGTGGAGATTTATCCACTGCATATCATTATCCACCTTTTGAACTACTGAGGCCAGAGGAGCAGAGCAAGAAGTTGAATTATCCAAGTTCAAAAAGAGAAAGAGAAATTTGTTCGCTCACGTTCTCCATAAAGCACAAAATAAGACAATTTTGTCATAGTTTTCCAGTGACGGCAAAGAAATGTATTAAAAGGAGTGCTCCACGTGAAAAGATGTTGTTTCGCTAATCTAAACTTGCCCGAGGCTTGTGGATTTTGCTGTTTGGCTAGGGAATTCCATTCTTTATTTGCCCGAAGGGCAAGTGAAGTTTTTTGGGAATTCAACAGAAATTCTTCCCACGCGTTTTCCAAAATTGTATACCTTGCGCAACGGTGTTACACTGAACCAAAGCGATATTAGTAGCAAAGTTACTTTGTAGGAAGTGTACGCTAATTGCGGGCGACCAGAGGAGCCTGCAATTCAAATCTCAAGGTTGCTATTACGCATGAGTGGCAGGTATGTAGCCGGCATTCGTATAGACTTCACCACGAATGAATGGCAATCGTATGCATAAAACGCAATCTGATCACGGGCGTTTGGACCTTCTATCACGTGAAACTTGCTCTGTCTCGCCCACATGTACACTCCCTAACCTTTGGTTATAATTAGTTTGTAAATACTTGAAGGCTGTCCTAGGCAACACAATAAAAGAATCACAAGGTAACACTTACTTTGCTTTGTTTGCTGTAGTCAACAGGGCTGTACGTATTTTCAACCAATGCCTTGACAGCCGAGAGATTGCCTTTCTCCGCAGCTAAATGTAGTGGTGTGTGGCCAAACTGCAAAAACAAATACCATTTTAGTTTATTTAACACACATCAAAGGATAGCACAGACAAAAAAAACAAGGCTTAAGGTTGAATAAAACATACACAGTCAACTAAATTTGCGTCAGCTCCATTCTCTAACAACATGTTCAAAAGATCATCATCTCCACCAATTTCATATACTACGAAGTGAAGAGGGGTCCTCTGACTTCCCTAGGGATATAAAATACAATTAGACAGATTACTTAAAACATAAGCAAAATGTGCCTGAAAGAAGGAAAAACTTTCAAGAGAAAAAAAAGTTCGGCAAATGCGTTCGAACATTCCCCTTGCGTCATCTAAAAATTTTAGAATATTTATAAATTAGGCAAGCACATCTAAGGGAAATTGGTTAAAGGTGCCGCTAAGTAAGCACGTAGTCAATTCAAGGTAGATGCAAAAATTTGTAGGGGCTGAACATGAAGGCAGGTACCAGCAGCCAGCCTAGAGATAGCCCCAAACAGAGGGCCGGTGTCTGGCAGCTGGGAGTTAAAATTTGGGGACTAGGTGGGGATGGGAGGCTTTTAACAAATTTATGACAAAGTAAAGGAAACTGGATGACTGGGTGTGACTAATTCTTCAGGGTTTCTAATAGGCATTATCAGGGATGTCACCAGCTGAAAAAGAGAAAATTGCTCAGCAAAGACATGGCGTAATTTTGAAGGTGCAGTTGGGTACAAAAGCTGGCTTGATCTATAACTAAGCCTGCTTAGCTTTTCCTTAGCTACATCCCTGGGGAATTATAGAAAAGTTGTCATGAACCTTTCACTTATTGTTTCCTGTTTGCCTGTGGTTAATCTGTGACATGTTGCACTCAATAAAACTGATAACATTATCATCAGACACTTTACTTTAATTCTCACTGTCTTTCAAAATAAAATTTCAAAAAATGCCCAAAATGTGCTTAAATTATAGTACACAAGAAGATGACTTCTCATGGGGGAAGAAAATGTTTTGGGCCCACAGCAATATATTGGTGCAACCGGTTGTTGTGTCCCTGCCATATCTGACAAAGCTAATGAATAAAATTTAATAAAATAAGAATTTTGCAAAGAGATTTTAAGAAGGTGACATTGGATCAGGATCTGGCATGTACCTATCATTTGTACCCTGCCTATACCATTCAAGGGAGAGACAAGGGAGTCATACATAGCCGAATTGGGTGTGTTGGAATTTGGTTCTGATCTAGGAAAGAAAGAGCGTAGTGAGAGTTTCTCGTTAACAGTAGCTCCAGGGTAGGGTAGGGAATATTTGGAGTGAAGTCTGGTTATTTTAAGGCTCAGCATGCATATGGCACACATCGACCCAGAAATTCAATTCCCCACTCCCTAGTTGCAACAACAGGCGAGAGCATGCAGCAAATTGAAATGACTGGACTTTGATCAGCTATTACGGAAGTATAACTTCCCAGATACTTATTTGCCTTCCTGTCAACCAGCGTCTGTCACGCGCACAAGACACCTTTGAACTTTTCCATATGCGGCAATACGCGTCAATTTTGTCACTTACCCCACTCAGTGTATTAGTTCTGAGTACATATTAACATAAATACTGGTAAATGTGAACATAAACCTCAACCTTAATCCAAAAGAGAGAATTTATTCAAAGATCAAAGTATTTTCTCTTGGGTGATCATTTTATTGATTCTCATAACTTATCTCTTTACAGTGTATGGATAATTGTAAGGAGAAAATTTATCTTGGGACACTATTGGGACTTGAAGGGTTAAAAAACATTGATAATTGGTACGAAGGTCTGCGTTGTTCAAGAGTGTCCCAGCCAAGCTGTTTCAACATAGGAGTAACATGACTAAAATTTGAGTAGTCTCTAAAAACGAACCTTGCTGCTCTACGCTGAACTAGTTCGATTTGGTGAATATTCCGTTTAGTATACGGGTTCCACACAAAGCAAGCATACACTACTTGAGGACGCACAAAGGTAGTGTATGCCTTGGATTTGACATCCGTGGAACAATCCAACAACACCCTACTCAGAAGACCAAGCGTGCTATTAGCCTTACTACAAATATTATCACAATGTTGATTCCAATTAAGATTATGAGTTATAGTTACTCCAAGATATTTGGTGGAGGCTGATTTAGCTTAACATTATCCTTCGTGAGATAACTATAGGAAAAGGGGACAACCTTATCAGTAACCCCTAAGTGATAACATTTGGTGATATTGAAGTTTAGTTCCCACGTTTCAGCCTATCCACATAAGCTGGTTAAGTCCTGCTGGAGCAGTTCATGATGACAAGTATTCTTAATCTCTCTATATACAATGCTGTCATCTGCAAAGAGAAGCATTGTTGACTGGATGTGATCAGTAATATCGTTAATGTATAGTAAGAATAAAACAGGACCCAGTACTGAGCCTTGGGGTACACCAGAAGGTACAGGCCGAGGGCTGGAGTGAGTGCAATTTACAGACACCACTTGGGAGCCTAAGGAGGCCTTGATCCATGCCGCAGGCTTTCCACACATACCATAATAATCAAGTTTTAATAGTAAACGAGTCAAAAGCTTTGCTGAAGTCAAGAAGGATTACGTCAGTTTGTGAACGCGAGTTAATGCACTGAGCCCAGTCATTGATTGCTGAAATAAGTTGAGTTTCATACGAGAAGCGTTGTCTGAATCCATGTTGCTGATCGATCAGGATATTGTTTGTGGCCAAATGTTTTGCAATGTAACTCAAAATAATGTGTTTCATAACCTTACAACATAAGGAAGTAAGAGAAATAGGGCGATAATTAGCAGAGTTTGACTTTGAATCCTTTTTATGAATAGGTGTAACCAGGGCTTTAGTCCAGTCAGAGGGTACTGCTCTTGTGTCATAGGACTGTTGGAATATAGAACTAAGCCAAGGTGCAATAGACGAAGCCAGTTCTTTAAGAACGCGAGCTGGTATTTCAATTGGACCACAAGCTTTTCTTGCCATGGGTTTAATTGAAGAAGTCGTTTACGTACCCCATGAGTTAAGAAATGTCAGAAATTAGGTGGTACGGGGAGGTAGGTTTAGTAGGGGTTGGTAGTTTCTCTTGAGTAAATACTGAGTAGAAATAGGAATTAAGTGCTTCGGCTTTGCTTTTATCAGAAGTGCACAGGTTATTGCCATATCGTAGAGGGGGTATATCAATGTCCTCTGATTTACAAGATCTGACATAAGACCAATGGGGTTCTCCCGAAGGCTCGCCCCGATAACATTGTTCAAGTAATCACTACGAGATTCTTTAACAATCCTTGAAACGAGGTTCCGTTGTTTCTTAAACGCCACCTAATGGTCTGGTTTCTGGTCACGGAGAGCTTCCTTATGCAATCGATCTTTCTTTCTCATTTGACGTTTGATTTCGAGGGTTATCCAAGGGAGCTTGTATTTCATGGAAGAGCATCTTTGAGGAATGCAATTAAACATGCCCTTTGTAAGTGTAGTTTTGAAGAGGGACCAGTTATCTTCTACAGCAAGTTTTGTGGAGCCAAAGCAAAGAAGTTCTCTGCAGAATCAGACAAGGACTTTCTTAAGCCATCAAAATCTACTCTTTTGTAGTCAAAAATCTTGTGAAGAGGCTTAAATGATCTTGAAGCTTTAACATTTATGCGAAAAAGGATTGCCAGATGATCACTCATTCCAGGTATAGTATGGACAGCAGAGATAACGTTTGGGGTAAGATGAAAATAATAAATCCAAAGTTTTTCCAGATGTTGGACGAGTGACGCATTTCAAGTGCTGCGTGAGCAAGAAGTCCTTTGTAATACGAAGCAGCCTATTGTGTAGAGCCGAGGCAACTGAGTTGTTAGCAAATGGAACCTCAGCGGACCAGTCAAAATCACCAAGTTTAAAGTCTCCTGCTGCCATTATGTTACGGTGATGATTAGAGGATTCGAAGACACAATTAAAGGAATCTGAAAATTGTTCCAAAACATCTTGGTAAGAATTTGGTGGTCTGTAACAAGATGCTAGGTGGAGAGTTTTACAGTTACCGATCTTAACTGATGACCAGAGAATTTCGCAATCTTCTCCAAAGTTAGGCTTGCCCTTGCAAACGATTTCAGACTCAATCGTCTGGAACACACCTCCCCGATTACGATTTCGGTCCTTTGTGAACACGGAATAGGTGGGCGGAAAGACTGAATAGGTCGGCACTCAGTCAAGCTTTGATTCACTGCCGACGATGATATCAGGTTTGTGAAAGTCAAGAAGAACTAGAAATTCTGTGAAACGAGATGGACCCTTGAGGCCGTTGCAATTGATGATCCTCCCCTTTAAGCCACAAGATACCTTGGTATCTTGGGGAGCTGGGAGCTGACAGGTAAACAGACTGCTGTTTGGTGATGGTGTTGGTTGGACATGGACGATGTTGATGCTATCCGACGATTCATACAGAATACTCGTGTCAGCGTCTGAAGAAAGATCCAAACCGGGACTGGGATTTCTAATGTCAGAAAAAGGCAGATTCTTTGAAGTTGTAATTACAAACGTAGGACAGCTCCATGGGAAGCTGACAGTCAAGAAGGCAAGTTTGGTGTATTCAGCGGGTGTTACTTTACCACATTTGATGTGACACCAACAGAGACAAACATCGCATTGAATCGCTCGATGGTTATGTGCGACACTCCTGCAGCAGACTGAACATACGTATTTATCACAGTTAGGAGCTGGACCAAGATTGGGAGAAATGTCGCCACAAGAAAGAAGCCGTATCAGCCGGAACCCAGCAACTGAGTTGGGATAGTAGGCCAAACTTGAGGCTAGAAACGTCCTGCGACGGGTGTGCCAGAAATCCAAGATGGCGGCAGAAGTTGACTCGATTTCTGAGAAGAGTGACCACACTACCACGAAAACCATGGATAATGGTGCAAAAAGTAGATGACTTCAATCCCTTTTCCTTAAGATGGTGTAGTGAATCGTTTGGACGCGGCGAGCAGACATAAGAAAGCAGAAATACAATGTAAAGAACGCAGCTCAGGAAAACACATCCACTCGCCAGGACACCTTAATCTTACCGATGTCAAATTGAATGCAAAACAGGTACCTTAACCTTACCAATGCCAAATTGAAAGCGAAACAAACAATAGGGTTTCCCCGAAAACCGAAAGGATAAATCAGCCTCTTAAGAAAACAGACTAAACAAAACCACACGGATTGATTCTAATTACATTATCTACCTCATGCCTGAGTTAGAAAAAAGAAATTCAAATTATAAACCAAGAATTCTGTAGGCAACTAATTCACTGACTATGCAGAAGACATATAAAAGGCTAGGCTGATTCGAGCACTGCTCTGCACTGCAATGCAGTGCAGTCGATCAGACTGTAGGAAATATTGAACTGCCAAATAAAATAGCTGTAACCTGTATTTTCTTCATTTAAGAAAGTATAACGCTTAAGATTTTGATTCGAAATTATTGACATTTTAGACGCAATACAGCTCAATCGCGCATAAAATCAATGGAAAATTATTTAAAGTCTACCACCGTCATCAATGAACAGCGGAAGAGCAATGATGCGACGCGATCGTACGATGGAGTTGGACTGTCTGTGCGCTGGATAAGATTTCCTTGCGCTCTCTTGTTTCTTTCGACGTAAATAAGAGTGAGGCATTATGCCGCGGCAAATAATAACTACAGAAACATAAAGTTTCTCACCTGTCTATCGGGTTCCCTGAAATTTACTGGCGCGTCATGTTTTAGTAAGTCTCGAATTATTGATATACGGTGCACGAGATCGATTTCTTTGTTTTTTAACGCGTCCCAAAGCCTTCTACCTTTGTCTTGTACATCTCCATCATTTCTAGAATGGAGAGGGACATGTTCGTCTGTTGGCTTACTCGAACTCAGATAAGATTTATGAAATTCCTGGTCCTCTGTAAAGGCTATGAAGCTTACTTTTCTTGCACGCCATAACAACATAAACAGAGACTCAATAAACACAAGAAATGCAAACGTTCCAGTTACAACGATCACGGCATTAGCCCACACGGCCTTCTTAGCTGCTCGTTGATTATAACATTCGTATGACGTTTGTGTTCCGTTTCTTGCTAAGCTACAGTTAAAGTTCGAGGGAAAGTTGAGAGGATAAAGTAATTTGGTCTGCAGAACGAGAAAAGATATCCCAAGAACAAATCTGGCGAGAAGTTGCAAACAGTACGCTTTGAAAAGCTTTTTCCGGGAAATTTGCCCTAAATCCGCGTTTCTAGGGTTGTTTTCAAGTGCCTCAACTTTCGACTTCACCGCTTGTGAGTATATTCCACAAACACTTGCAGTAACAAGGAAGTTAATAATCACGAATCCATAAAAAGGGAATTTGTTGTATTGTTTATCGTACTGTTCGTAACACTTTAGACGAATGAGTTCCTTGACGCCATTTGAGCCACAACGAAAGTCTGTCGGTTCGCTGTTTTCAATGTCTAGAAAGATTGGAGATAGGATAATTCCGAGCAAAATCCAAAATACATTTGCCACATAACTGAACCAGTGGAGTGTTTTAGGAGCAAGCAAATCTTTAAGACCTTCCATGTTGTTTGCCTCTCGATTTCTCGCTTATGAGCTCCAAATGCTTGCATTTAGCCAGTGGGGCGGGAGAGGTGGGGTGGGAGATGAGGTCTGGGACCGAGAAACAATGTTCTGACAACTTGCAAAGCGGTCAACAACCGTAGTGGTCAGCGGATAATTGTAGTATTTTCCCCACATTTAATCAATCTCGTACCCAGAGTCTTCAGGCTTTTTGGTCAGCGGGGCAACGCCGGGAAGACTCTGGGGACATCAAATCAGAAAGCACTAGATAACATCGACCTAAACCAGATGAGTCATCGATATGTCAGCGGTGTCTTACAAAATGACTGAAATTATCTCCTCGACACCTCTCGACTTCCGCTCACTTGATCGATCGCCGCGAAGATGTGATATTTGACTTAGTTTGAGTTATAAAACGGTCAATATTGTTGTTACCAGCTTATATTACTAAAAATATGTTAAACCTGTAATAGACTCAGCTGTATTGCATTGAACGACGCGGCTTATGGTCTTTCCGAGGAACGCTGGTTTTGATCAATGTTATTTAGTGTCAACAAGTCATGAAATCCTATCTAACATCGACCGAAACCTAACTCGGCTGCCGCTCCGAAAAAACCTACATACATAAAATAAATCCCGCGAGAGTGCGAATCCCATCCCAGTTTTATTGCTGTCGTTAGAGTTTCAAACAGTAGTTTTCCAGCTTTTCGACTTTCACCGACGAAAGTTTAAGAAGTTCATAATAAAAAAGTTCTACTTCCACAATCACGTGCCAACATTCAACTTGACATTGGCTGCGGACGTACTTAGCAAGTTAACCGGGTTTGTTTTGAAAAACCCGGTAAAAAATTCTTCACAACGAAACTTGGTTAAAAGAGTTTAGCCCAGGTTAATTTTTATCAGCGGCCGGACTCACTTTAGACTTTCACTTCATTCAATGTAGCGCGGTTTTTTGTTTTTGTTTTCGCTCGCTTGGGTCGCTCATAACGCTCGCCTAAGAGTGACTGACAAAATTTGACCCCGTATTGCTGACAAAAAGAGGTCGACTTCTTAAAAGTCGTGACTCAATTGTGTTGAGAAAGAAATCTGAACTTGGAGCCAAAGAAGTAATTTCGAAACTGTTGTGCTTGCGTGCATGGTAAAGCAAAATTTGGACCATTCTCACGCGTAGGCGGACTTGATCGACTGATTGATAAGGTTAACCTGCGTTAAATTCCCGGGGAAGGGGGGCGGCACTCCCTATAATGGCCTATACGGGGAGACTCCGCCCGAAAGGGGTACCTTTTTGAGGTTTCAGGTATATGAAAGAGTAGGGATTTTACTCGTTGAAGTATACGAAAGGGTAGGGGAATCTGTCATTTAGGTCTGTGAAAGGGCCCAATCAGGGCTAACAGATAAATTTTATGGCTTTATAAAGTCGAGAAAAAGTTCCATTTTTGTGATTGATTCCCATTTAAACGACAGTGTATTTACAGCAGTTAAAAGGGATACAAAGTTCTAAACAAGGTACGTGAGAGGGGTACCATTTGTCAATAGAACTGAGGTATACGAAAGGGGTACCTTTTCCATGAAAAATGGTATATAGAAGGGTAAGGTGTTGGACCTCGGGGCGGAGCCCCCCCGTATAAAACTTTGTTGAGTCCCCCCCCCCCCCCCGGAGTTAAACTACCTCGCGAGGTGGTGTAAAAAAAACTTAACCTGGTTAAGAAAATCTATTGTTCTTGCCTGATTTGCATAACCCGGTTAGAACTCGGTTAAGACTGCAGAAAGCCCTCCCGCACTCGCAGTTTTTTTAAAAAAAGCTCAGATGCAACTTTGAAAGGAATGCCTGGGGATAACGTTTACAATATAAACCAGGTGATCTGTGACGTCATTGCGGGGGCCTGGGGAAAGAAATTTTAATGCCGTATCCCATAAACCAACGCGCGCACCAATTCAATTCAATTCAATCTGTTCCCGTCAGCTTTGGTTTATGGGATACTGTTAGGCATAGAAATTTCATTGTTAAAAGCATTTGTATTTAGTGCCAGGCGTCCGTGCGCCTAAGGACTGGAAACCATATATGACGTTTTGATGACGTAAGAGAAAAACCATGTGCGAGAAAAGTAAAAAAAGTAATCGGCGTTACGAACTCGAGAGTTGTAAAAGTTAAGGAAATTTATGAGCAAAATACACGTGGAATATTCTAAAGCAGTGTTTATATCCTGTGTAACAATACGGCATTAAAATTTCTTTCCCCAGGCCCCCGCAATGACGTCACAGATCACCTGGAAAAAAACTGTTTTATTATCTTTACAAAGTACACTTTTTTACCAACATAAGAAAGAAAAAAAAATAAAACGGAACAACAAAACCAAAAAAATAACCATACCATTGCACAAGATTTCCTCCGCGAGCGAATTCCCTAACAAAACAAGAAAAGAATCCAAAAAAGAAATGACACAGAAAAACTCAATTACCTTAGTCGTACAAGAGATAAATATTGTTCACAAAGATAAACAAGAATCAAAATCCATCAAACTTACCTCCAAAATGAAAGTTTTGGAGATTTTCCACACTCTCCAATTGTTCATGTTATTCTTATCGATAACAAGGTTCCTCCACAAGCGAATTCCCTAATAAAACAAGAAAAAGAACCTACAAAAGATATGAAAAAATCCATTACCTTAGTCGTACAACAGATAAATATTGTTCCAAAGATAAAAAGAATCAAAATCTATCAAACTTACCTGTAAAATGACAGTTTTGGAGATTTTCCACACTCTCCAATTCTTCATATTATTCTTATCGATAACAAGGTGTATTCGTCGCGGAGAGTTGTCGATGTTCTCTTCCAGTCGTTGTTTGATTACGCAATCATACAATAAAAATAATAGTAACCTAAGGTTTTAAGTGAGACTGTTTCTTAAAATCAGATTTGCTGAATTTCACGGAAAGCGTTTTCTGGTACTCGAAACACCAGCAGGAAAAAATGGAGATTGGCAATTTACGATATTTATGGATAAAGTAACAATCGACCCAGCGTGCGACTGACTTATTTGTTTATATATAACGGTCTATGAGCGAACTAAGATTGGTTAACTTGGTCACTGATCAACGTGAATAAGCAGTTACTGACGTTTCTAATCTCCTGTGTAAACAGTATAAAGTAACCTCCGCCATTATAAATGCAGAAGGCTCATTTGATGAGCAAAATTATCCGAAATGAAATCTGTAACTTATCGAGACATTTTCCAGATATTCAGGGAGATTACCTTTTCCACAATCAAACCTATATAAATTACTCAAAAAGAAGATAAATTTATATGTGCCTTCATTGCAATCAAAAGAGGGAGCAAATTCAAAACCGGTATAATGAACAGCTGGAGATTTGTCATTCTGGTCAAGTTTAAACTTGAACTTTTTTTTAACAAATGACTTTACCGTAACTACACACTTTGCATAAGTCATTATAAAATGAATTAAAAACAAAAAGATAAAATTAAAATTAAACACATAAATAATAAATAAATAAAACGTTATATAGCCTCTTCAGTGTTTATTAACTCAAAACGGGAGCCGAGCAAATTTCTGAGACCAGAAAATCGAGAACAAAAGGAAGGTATAAATAGTTGCAAGAATGTTCTGTAATCAAATAACTCATATTACGATTTTTCTCTCAGGGCAAACTAGTAAAAGACAAAAGTTAACAAAGAAAACGCCGTTTGATGTGATAGCGCGCAGAAAAGGACTAAACCCGACTTCCGGTGTTTGATTTGCCTTTCTACCCTTGGTCAGTCAAGTCGCTTTTACGATCTGCGCGCGCCTTCTTCACCCTCGTGGCGTTGGCTTTGCCAGATTTGTTTAATAGCAATGCAACAAACAAGTACAAACAGACACTGACTAAAAACCTTTTCTACTTACAAGTATGCTACACAAGGGATCCTTTTTACATACAAAAAGTACATTATTGAACAGACGATATCCGACCCAGTGGGCTAAATTACCGTGTGGTATTTAATAAAATAAATATCTATCGTATAATTTATATCTACAACCTTCTGTTTGGTCCATGATAATAATTTTCACCCATGGAGTGAATAAATATAGCGAAAATTTAGTTCAAATCACAATCGGCGACAAAATTACTGATGTAGTTTAGACACTTTGCCCTTAAGAGCTTCTCTGGCGTTTTTGACCAAACTAAAATAGAGATTTTATTATTAAAACTATTTTGCTCTGACTCGTATACGTCACTTTCTATTCTGCAGTGACTAAATATGGCAAAATTTTAGTTCACAAATATTTTGTTAAACTAGCTCCTTGTTAAAGTCGGCTGTTCTTGTCTAAATATTGTTATTTAAAGCAGTCACCTGAGGTCAGGGCTCGCACTCTTTTGAGTTCTTCAAATTTCATGACTTTTCATGACTTTTTTTATGACCTTTTCTAGTTTTCCATGACCTTAGGTTTCGCTGTCATTTTCAAAACCTTCCAAAACTTTACTGGCTTTAGCATATTTTTTCACCTTAAACAGTTCAACAGAAACAAACTCTGGTATCCAGCAAAATTTGTGCCTTATAATTACTCCTCTTTATCTTACGCTATCCCTGCTTTGTCATCTGCAGTAACTGATCTACCAGACAAAACTTTAATTTTCCATGACTGTCCAGGACCGACAGTTGAAATTCCATGACTTTCCAGGACTTGAAAATGAAACTCTTACATTCCATGACTTTCCTGGATTTCCATGACCTGTACGAACCCTGCGAGGTTACAAAAGGATTTCACGATAAGCAGTTTGAAGGCCACTCAACTAAAAGTTCCTGTCGCCCCATATAAGGGAATCCAAGACAGTTTTGAATTCTGGATTCCAGGTACTGGAGTCCGGATTCTTTGTCAGTGGAACTTGGACTCCGGATTCCAATCCTTAGAGGGATTCCGGATTCCTTGAGCTGTATTCTGGATTACAAAGCGCACGATTCTGGATATTTCCCATATTCCGGATTCCGGAAATTGAATTTCCTTACACGAGGCGATTCCTGGATTCCTGGTTTTTCAATATTTGCTGAATGATTTGCAGTTCAGTGTATTTCCAGGTATTTATCCTGACAAGTAATTAAAGCTGTATAAAAACATTCATGCTACACTCTCCACAACAGGTTCAGTTGTTCAGCCTTGACGCACGGAAAACTGAGCAAAAATCCAAGCTTCGTGATAGACTATGACTACAAAAAGGGGACAGAAAGAGTGACAAACGGAGGCGGTGAAAATTTTCAGGAATCCTGACGGACATGATTGATGTTGTCTACAAGAACACGAAGTGGGTGAAAGAGGCCATGACTTCCTTGCCTTGAAAACAAATAAGGTTCCAAACAGTTGCAAGACGCGCGCGTGCCAAGCCATTTTACCCTAAGACATGATTTCGTTGCAGTTGTCCTTGTGGGTGCAATAGGCCTTCTCACACCAACGCACTGACGTTACACCCCTGCCTTCGTTAGAATGAGTGGCATTTTCGAAGAAGAAACTTCCTGCAAGAAATACACCTGATGTAACGGGTTATCTGCAGAAGACCAATTGTGGCGTGCTCTTACAACCGCGGAGAACTCTCTCGGACATTGATCACAGCCTCGCTTTGAAATAGTGGCTCGAGGAAACTCGGAAATGGCCTTTTCTTATGCAAACGGAGTGATTATAGCCACGCAAACAGCTTTTATCTGGGACATTTTATGTCTACTCCCTTACCTTATCTAACAGTTTAAGTTCATTGTATTGTCGTTGCCAACCATGAGGTTAACCCTGCGGTCATCAGCATGAATATTTAGTCTCACGGTGGAACCTGCGAAAAAAATGCAGTCACTCTTATCAAATAACGTCTCCTAAAAAGGTAAAATACAATGTAATTACGCAGAAGATGTCAAATAAATCACAAATTATTATTGTTCGATAAAACTTCTCTTGTTCCCAGATTGTCTGCTTGGTAGGCGTTTCAAGGGGCAAGGGACAGGGAGAAATCAAGGCGCGCGAAACTCGATGGACGCGCCAGAACATCCTTCCTCGCGCGCCTAACAGCGTCCGCGAGTATTACACCTTCCATGGACAATTAAGTTTGAGGGGATGGACCATTGGAAAAGTAAAGGGAGAGGACTGAAAAAAATCCATACTCGAAAAATTCAGGTGAAAAAAAATTCATACAGCCGGAACAGGCAGGAAAAAAAATACATCCAAGCTAAGAAGAAGTAAAAACATGTACACAAGGCAAACCAAAAAAATTATAAATAAAATTTACACGCAATGTTGAGGTGGCTCCCCAAACCTCCCCCTTTTTTTTCTAATGGTCCGTTCCTGAGAATAAATCTACGACTTACCATTGACGGATATGTCCACACCAGTGCCATCTGATTGGACGTCTGCCTCTCCTCCCTCCAACTTAAGAAGGTAAGTCTTAACATCATGATGTCCAAGTCTCTCTGCTACTTGCAGCGGTGTTTCATCGATCTTAGTCAAAATGAAAATATATTTAACCAAAGACCCCGGAAATTTGGCATTTGTTTAAATTCTATTAACCCTTTATGCCCTAGGAGTGAACAGTATCAAAATTCTCCTTATGATATCAATAGTTTATAAAACAGATTGGTGATGAGAATTATGGACATGATCACACAAGATGAATTTGCTTGATATCTTATCAACTTCTCCCCACTACTTCCATAGGAAATGAATGGGGGCAACAAATGAGAATTCAAATTTTGATCTTAAGGGTTTAAAGGGTTAACACGATTTGTGTTGTAGCTGTGGGATAGATTGAATTTATATCATTAGGATACATCCCGCATCCTACATTTACACTATTCATATTGACTGTCTCGTGTCATTGAAGTAATCTGCTAATCAGTAACAAGAAAGGGAAGTGTACTAGGCAAACAACAAGGTTGAAGATTCCAAAGTTGTACTTCTACTCAGCGACCTCGCACTTGCACCCAAATCTGAATGTCAGTATAACTGCTTTCAGCCATAGTCGCAGTGTCGTCTTGACGGCTTGGATTTTGCTGTTTGTCTAGTGAATTCTGTTCTTTATTTGCCTGAACGACGGTGAAGTTTTTGGGATTTCAACAGAAATTCTTCCCAGGCGCTTTCCAAAAATTGTATACCTTGCGCAACGGTGTAACACTGAACCAAAGCGATATTAGTAGCAATGTTACTTTGTAGGGAGTGGAGGCTAATTGCGGGCGACCAGAAGAGCCTGCAATCCAAATCGCAAGGTAGCTATTACGCATGAGTGGCAGGTATGTAGCCGGCATAGAGTACTAAAGTGATTACGTCATAAAAATTGAATTTATGAAATTATGGGATTCGTCCGGATATTCTGAAAGAAACACATCCAAGAGGCCTTCTTGCCAAAAACTAGCATTGTGGGGCAAATTGTCTCTGAGATATTAGCCCAGTTATGCTCTGATGACTCCATACAAATCCTTCTAAATTTGACTCTGTTCCTAACGTTAGGAACAGAGTCAAATTTAGAAGGATTTGTATGGAGTCATCAGAGCATAACTGGGCTAATATCTCAGAGACAATTTGCCCCACAATGCTAGTTTTTGGCAAGAGGGCCTCTTGGATGTGTTTCTTTCAGAATATCCTGACGAAACCCATAATTTCACAAATTCAATTTTTTATGACGTCACACTTTAGTACTCTATTCGTATAGACTTCACTAAGAATGAATGAAATGCATAAAAATCAATCTTATTACGCGCATTTGGACATTCTATCACGTGAGAATTGCTCCATCTCGCGCGCACTCCCTACCTTTTGGTCACAACTAGTTTGTAAATACGTGTACTTGAAGGCTAGTCTAGGCAACACAATAAAAGAATCACAGGAAACACTTACTTTGCTTTGTTTTCTGTAGTCTCCAGGGCTGTGAGGATTTCTAACCAATGCCCTGACAGCCGAGAGATTGCCTTTCTCCGCAGCTAAATGTAGTGGTGTGTGGCCAAACTGCAAAAATCAAATATTATTTTAGTTTATTTAACACAAACCAAAAGATAGCACTCTTGATACTAAGACAAACTAAAATTCAGTTCTTCTACCTGAAATGAGCCAAAAATACTAGACAGTAGTGGCAAAAGACAGGGGAAAAAACAGACAACTTTTAACAGCTCGCGAATTAGCTCAACCATGGATTGAAAGCGAATAAACTAACCAAAATGTAAGAGAAAAGCAGGAAAGATATGCCCGGGTAAAGAGAAAACCTAAGCGAGACAGTATCCATTAAGCGAAAAAATTGCCGATGATAGATTGGGAAACGATGGTCCATGATTGCTCCCTCTGCAATAAGTCAGTTTGTTACAGTCAGAGATGACTGCAATTGGTGGGCGATGGTTTTGTCTTAGTCTGTTGCGATCCTTAAATGTGATTGAATGAACAGTCTCTTACTGTACCTTACAAATCAAAATAGGGACCTTAAGAAACGAGTACATTGATGTTTCTGGCATCAACAAATTCGTACAAAACAAAGGAAATCAGATTCGTTGTTTGAGACAGAAACGTGGGTGCCTGGGACGTCAGCATTCACATTGCTTAAGCTTGTATTACTGCAGTAATGAGCTAAACCTGAGGCATTTTTACGACACATGAGCAAAATTGACGTGGGGAAAACGAAATCCCCAAGCGTCTGGAATTTTTCGGACAAAAAACAAGCCTTAAGGTAGAATAAAACATACACGGTCAACTAAATTTGCGTCAGCTCCATTCTCTAACAGCACGTCCAAAAGATCTTCATCTCCACCAATTTCATATACTACGAAGTGAAGAGGTGTTCTCCCCGTATTTGCCTATGAGATATAAAAGATCTGAGATCACTTTTAATTTTAATGAGTTAAAACTCATTAAAAAAAATGAAAAAAATTAACGGGAAAAAATATGTTCAAACATTTTCCGTCCGAAAATATTTTTGATTTTCCTAGGGAGATAAAATACAAGTGGACAGATAACTTAAAAAAAACGTAACTTAAAAAAGTGCCTGAAAGATGGAAAAACTTTCACGGGAAAAAAAAAAGTTTGAAAAATTTTCCGTGCGACCATTCACGCGCCATCTAAAAATTTTAGGATATTTAGGCAAGTGCTTCTGAGGGAAATTAATAAAAAGTGCCGCTAAGTATACCCGTAGTCAATCCAAGATACATGTAAAAATTTGAGAGAGCTGAACATGAGGGCAGGTTCCAGCAGACAGCCTAGAGATAGCCCTAACAGAGGGTGGGTGACTGGCAGCTGGGAGTTAAAATTAGGGTGGAGGGGAGGGGTGGGGATGGGAGGCTTTTAACACATTTATGGCAAAGTAAAGGAAACTGGATGACTAGGTGTGACTAATTCTTCAGGGTTTCTAACAGGCATTATCATGATCAGGGATGTTGATAAGAGCCTGCTGCTGGCTAATTTCACTGGCTGAAAAAGGGAAAATTGCTCAGCAAAGACATGGGGTCATTTTGAAGGTGCAGTTGAGTAAAAAAGCTGGCTTTACTGATAAAAAAGCCTGCTTAGCTTATTCAAAGCATCATCCCTGGGGAATTATAGTATAGTTGTCATGAACCTTTCACTTATTTTTCCTATTTGCTTGCGGTTGTTCTCTGACATGTTGTACTCAATAAAACTGATAACATAACCATCAGACACTTTACTTTAATTCTCAGTGTCTTTCAAAATAAAATGTTAAAAAATGCCCAAAATTTGCTTAAATAAGATCTTCTCATGGGGAAAGAGAATGTTTTGGGCCCACAGCAATATATTGGTACACCTGGTTGTGGCGTCCCTGCCATATCTGACAAAGTTAATAAATAAAATTCAATAGAATAAAAGTTTTGCACAGAGATTTTAAGAAGGCGACATTGGATGAGGATCAAGCATGTGTCTATATCAGCCTGTCTATACCATTCAAGGGAGAAAGGGGTGGAAGTCATAGATAGCCAAAATGGGTATGTGTTGGAATTTGGTTTTAATCTAGGAAAGAAAGAGCATAGTAACAGTTCCTCGTTAACAAGACCTCCGTAGTAGGGTAGGGAATATTTGGAGTGAAGTCTGAGTGAATGAATGAATGAATGAATGATAACTTTATTTATACACGGTTGAAAACATCAGTCTAACATAGAAAATTATAAATAAATAATAAATGTTATTTAGCCAGGGTTGTCTCTTCAGCATGAAAAGCTGCTATCAAGGAGGGCCCTGGAAATTACAGTAACTGAAAATACACTAAAAGTTAAAAATACAACAAGATTAAAAAATTGTTTAAAAAAGCTAAAATAAAGCAATTAACATGCATTTAAAAGCTAAACTAATACAAAAACTTAACAAGTAACTAAAAAAATTTTGATCTATATAATTCCAAAATACGAGTTTAAAAAATCACAACTGATTAAAAATTCTCAAAAAATGTTTTACAAATTTGCCGTGTGGGAGTACTGATCAGAAAACCATGGGAACTTCTCTTAAAGAGACCTAAGGAATTTGATGTAAGTATTTCCTCAGGAAGATTGTTCCATAGAAGAGCGCCACTGTAACTAAAGCTACGCTTCAGGTAATCAGTTCTTGGTTTTGGGAGCATTAATTTTTTCTTCGCATTATGAAATTAGTATTCAGTGTTCTTGGCGCAAATAAATTACAGAGATAAGCTGGGGCAAGATTATTAATGCACTTGTACATTAAATTAGCCTTTTGTTTAGCAGTTCTAACCAATAAATTGTCCCAACCAAGCGAGTTAAGAAGATATCTGGAAATCATATCATAGCTAGATCTGGTGATAACTCTGATAGCACGATTTTGAAGTTTTTGACGTTTCTCACTAAGCTGTTGGGTCAAGACAACTGATACAGCGTGCGCTGCAATAATCGAAGTGCGGCTCAATAAGACCTTTGTATTAGTTTTAATTGCAGTGTGCATTGAAACAAATGGCCTGACCCACTTAAGAGCACTGATACAAGAGGATACTTCAGACCTGCCAACCCCTGATAAAGGAAAATCTGGATACCCATGAAAAAATATCTGGAGATTCTACAAAAAATAGTGAGATTCTATTTTTTTCTCAATTAAGATTAAACAAATGTGCAGCATCAGTTCTAATTCTTTTCGCCATTTTTATCCGATTGCAATTGCTTTCCCACGCTGCGCGTGAACTTGCAAAGACTACAGGGATACTCGGCATGGGATCGAGGTTCGGTTAATGGTTAACATAGCCGCTGCATAAAATTACTAGCGGAGGCCAAGGAACAAGGCAAAAATCGGCAGAAAAGCGGTAGACACAAGTACAAATGTAACAGTGTAGAGTTCTGCTATATTCACTTATCATTTTATCAGTTTATGTCACTAGCTTTCCATAAATTTTTCATTTTTTTATTTTACAGCAAATATTTCATTTCAGAATGATTTTCCCCCCAAAATCGTGAGATTGAGGAGTCTTGCCGTGAGGCCCTGAGTTAAGATAAAAAACCGTGAGACTCACGGCAGAACCGTGAGAGTTGGCAGGTCTGATACTTTTTCAGAGATTTCATGAATGTGGGCCTTCCACAAGAGATTTTCATCAATGATAAGCCAGAGGGATTTGCTTTTGATTACTGTGGTTTATTAGCCAGGGATGTCACCTATATTAATGTTCATTGTGTAGTCATTTAAGGACTGTAGTTCCTGCCTCAAGCTAATAACCATAAACTCTGTTTTGGCGACATTGAGACTTAACTTACTAGCTTTGAGCCAGCGATCAATATATGTCAGGTCACTAAAGGCTCGTTATTTTAAGGCTCAGGATGGCACACATCCACTCACAAATTTCAATATTTCCTCACTTCGTAGTTACAACAACAGCTGAGAGCATGCAGCAAATTGAAATTACTGGACTTTGATCAGCTATCACGGAAGGATAACTTCCTAAACGTTTCTTTGCCTTCTGTCAACCAGCATCTGTCACGCGCACAAGAAACTTTGAACTTTTCCATGTGCAGCCATGCACATAGGTTTTGTCAATTACCTCAGTGTATTACATATAGTTCTGACTGCACATCAACATAAATACTGGTAAATCTGAACTTAAAACCCAACCTTATTCCAAAAAAAATTGAAATAATTATGTCAAATGGAAAGCGAAACAAAAAATAGGGTGTCCCGTGAAACCGAAAGGCTAAATCCCACTTTAGTAAGCAGACTAAACAAAACCACACAGATTGATTCTAATTACATTTACTACCTCATACCTGAATAAGGAAAAAGAAATTGAAATTATAAACCGAGAATCATTAACTACCTCATACCTGAGTTTGGAAAAAGAAATTGAAATTCTGTAGGTAACCCACTGACTATGCACTGGACGAGTAAAAGCTAAGCCGAATCGAGCACTGCATTGCAGAGAAGAGAATGTTGAATTACCAAATTTACAAAAGTATTACACTTAAGATTGTGATTCGAAATAATAGACACTTTCGACACAATACAATTCAATCGCGCGTAAAATCCATGGAAAATTACTTGAAGTTTACCACTGTCATGAATGAACCGAGAAAGAACTTCAAGTCACGCGATGGAACGATAGAGTTGGACCCTGTGCGCTGGACAAGATTTCCTTGCATTCTCGTGTTTCTTTCAGTTTTCTTAGGTAGGAGTGAGGTGTAATGCCGCGGCAAAAAAATAACTACAGGAACCATACTTATAAAGTTTTCTCACCTGTCTATCGGGTTCCCTGAAATTTGCCGGCGCACCATTTTGTAGCAGTTCTCGGATTATGGATTTACGCTCGACGCGACCGATTTTTTTGTTTTTTAACGCGTCCCAAAGCCTTCTGCCTTTGTCTTCTACATCTCCATCATTTCTACTAGCCATCGGAAACAAACTAAGGGGGCATTAAGACAGAAACCCTTGGTAAAAACAAGCATGGAGATTGGACAAACCTTACGTTTGTAAACACAGGGTACCGCGACGGGTCCCGCTAAAAATAAACGGAGGGTCAAACGGAGGAAGAAGAGTGGTAACGAAATAAAATTGATCACGTGGACAAACCCGTGAGTTTTAAGCATAAATTTTGAAAATTTTATCTAACCTTCTATTTGTTTTTTAGAACGTTTCAAAACAAATTGAGAATATTAAGAGACAAAAGAAGTGAATCCTCTGCGCCTGTCACTCGCAATCAATGCACTGATTTCAGAAAGGAATAACCAAAATAGCTGAAGTTAAAAGAGGAACCGAGGCTCTCTCGAAAAATTTTTAAAAAGTCAGAGTAATTTGCCATTAACTTAACAATGTACTGCCAATGCTCTATTCTCCAGATTCTCATTTCTTGACGGAAGAGTTGGAAAGCTCAGGCTGACAAGTTGTCACAAAATCCTCCCGACCCATTATGGAGAAGGAATGCGCGACGCGTGACAAAGCCCAAAGAACGTCAAAGTGCCAGGCTACTCTTGTGTTGAAGGAGCGGAAACTACTCCTGTTGCGGTGTGCGAGCCACCACATTCGGGTTTCTTGTTGCTAAAGACGATTTTTTTACTTGGTGTCACATCAGTGTGGTCTACTCCCGGCCCGAGAGAGTTTGTGCTAATCTAGCTAGGTTGATAGTCGATGCCTACAGTCTCTTTTTCGGCTTACAGAATTTGTTACAGATCACAAACCATTTAAGCATGTTAAATTACATTTAGTGCCAGAAATGGCATGGAGACTAATTACACCATTATACTACTACATGAGAAATTTCTGCAATTTGATTGGCTTAGAGCAGTGGTGTTTCAGCCTAATTTGAAATACCTACATGTGAAAATTTCAAACCTTTTGCGAGTAGAAGTATAAACAAATAATAGAGAGATTAAGATTCACGTTTACGGCATACGGCAAACGGCAAACGTCAGTTGAAAATTTCTCAGAATAGAAAATAAGCAGATAAAAACAGTCCAGAACTATTCTTGTGGACAAAACTGGCATAAAACTACTTATTTTTGTGTAGAAGCAATAAACAGTAAACGAAAACTAAGGGGAAAACTTGGTCACGTGGTACAAATTCACGTTTGCCGTTTAGCGTAAACGTGAATCTTAATCTCTCTAATAGCATGATTTGTACGTGATACTTGCATAAATAACACTAGTGATATTTCAAAGTTGTCTCAAATTTCACTCGCCTAACGGCTCGTGAAATTATGTATAACAATTTCGAAATATCACTCGTGGTATTTATGCCAAATATCACTACAAATCATGCTATTACCTGTACTAATTACACTGCTATTACAACCTGTTGAACCACAATAAGAGTAAGATCTCCAGTAGGGGCCACAATAATTTCGTGTTGTTTATTCCGGACCCTTATAAACTGGAGCTTATTTTGCGGGTCTAATTCTCGCACCGCGGAATGGGCCATTTCTATGAGGTTCCCATACAGCAAGGAGTAGTTTTTAGTGGTCGTGATGTCCATATTTGTCCTGAGTGCTTGTCCCTCACGATTGGTCAACATCAAAGCCACTACATTAGGGTGAGCCTGGATCCGCCTGAGAATCTTATCAACTTCTGTCTTGGACACAGACGACAGGAAGGTCGTGACGTCAGAATCTTCCATTACTCTAAAATGTTTTCTAAAAACGTAAATAAGAAATGAGCTGACGCACAAGAACGTAGTCAGATAAGTCATGGGAAATTAGGCTCTAAGTAATCTTATCATAATAAAAGAATTCTTTGACTGCAGGCCTCGCAAAAGGGCGATTTCCGTACGATTACGCGTTTCGCTCCCAAGAAAAAATGAAAGGAGGTTAATTCTTCTTTTTGACAAACTAACATTCTCCTTTTTAGGATCTGAAAAGAATCTGTTTTAGCTTTCCCGACATAATCTTCCCTTAATTAATCTAGATGTGAGATAGTAGAGCGAGAAATCTCAACGAAACCCAAGGTGTTTTTCAAAACGTTCCCAATTTCCATCGACTTAATTACACGTTGTTACACAACTTAAGCGGCGTTAAGTCCCATGGCGGCTACTTCCTTGTAATAGGCTAATGGGGATGTGCTTCCTGATGGGGTCGCATTTTCACGGCTAGATTGACTATAATGGGGCTGTATTTTCTTATAGTTCTAGAATCAGATCGCACATTTTTGGAATTTGGGGGATCAGGAAATTCAGGTAGGTAGGGACTTAAAAATGGGAAGATTTATACTTCATTGAAGTTAACCAATGTGCTAATTCACTTCAGGATGACCCAGTAAAAAGGCTTTATATGAGTTAGATGCTTAAAAAGAAAATTACTAACTTGGGCCTGCAAAAATTACATCTTCTCAAAAGTGACTAAGATGGGGTCTATAATTTATTTGGCCACAGGATAGACTATATAATGGGATAGGGGTTTTGAGAGGCCAACGGCACAAACCATGCAGCAAAAATTAATCCACCACCACCAACAGCACCACGAGCGTTAAGTATACACTGACTTGATCATTTTGATTATTTCTATAAGTATAGATTATTCGTCGAAAAAGAAATAAAATAATGATAACAAATCGTTATGGAATAGTGAGAAAATAAAACACGGGAGTGTATTCGTCATTATTTTTATGTTCTTCTCTTTCTCTTACACGTAATTGTAGACGCATGATTATATTGATAGTTGTAACTAATTTCAGCGGACAGGGCGTTTATAATTACGCGGTATACTGTATATTAATTTTACCGGGTTAATCCGTGCGTTAATGCTGTTTAGCGATGTCGACTTCAAATTAACTGGCCCTCTTCTTAAAATCAATTTCTCTTCAATTGTTTCAAGACCTCCTCTTGAATGATTGTAAACAAAATGTTTCCACAATGCACATAGATGAGCGGATAATTTAGAATCTGCCACAAGTTTCAGTTTGTGTAACTGAAAAAAAAAATGTATTAATTTCAATATTTTCAGCTCTTAGATTTATATGTGCGTTTTTTAAAAGAATTTTCATGATATTTTCAAAATTGTGCCTACCGAATAGACAGTTGCAACTTAGACTAGTAAATGAAGACAGAAGAATTATCTTGCGTTGAAATTGTCCATGTATTTATCAAGAAAAAGGAAAAACCCTGGAAGGTTCTGGTCTAACAGACAGTGCAACATCTTTTTTTTGAAGAAGGGAAAATATGTGCATGTTTTCCTACCTTGATCCTTTTCCAAAGCCTTTTTCTAAAGGAAGCCAAAGACGGAAAGATTAAAGAACTAGAAACACCGAGTTCAAAAGAGACAGAACAACATATATATAAGCTCATTCAAATTTATATGGCAGGTGCCATCATTCATGTTTATTTTATGCCCAGCAAAGAGGTGACAATTACAGAGAGTCGTAATTTACATCGGGATCTTTACTCTACATCACATAACAAATAACGAAAACAATCGCCTAGTTTTATTATGGTCCTCCCCACACGAAATTGTTTAGTACACATAAATACCACAGCGTTTCTGGTGAATGACTAACGAAAACAAAAGAAAATACGAGACAAGCTTTCTTGCAGTCTGCTTAATATTCAACTTGCAGTTATCTACCAAAGTTATAAAAAATCTTTTTTGAATCTCACTCGCATCCTTGTTCACGCAGGTGTTGGTTTTCTATGAATATAAAATACTTTAAGCAGTTCTTGTGCTCGGCGAAAAGAAAACAAAAAGAATATCATTCAATACATATCATGGTAAATACATAACAAACCATTTGACACGATAAGGAATTTGTTTTCAAGGATGTTTTTACAAATGATACTTTTTTCACCCACAATATTACAAAGAGGTGCATATTGCAAATAAGGGCAAAAACTATGTGACCTATTTTTACCAGCCACCATGATTTACTTTTCCGTTTCTAAAAGAGAATTAATTACTTAATTAACAGGGGCGTAACTAGGGGGGGTCCTGGGGTGCCCGTGACCCCCCCTTGGTAGGCCTTCTTTTGAGCAAACAACCTACAATATTCAGGTGGCGAAAACGCCATGACAATATCTTGGCTGTAAAAGCCATTGTTAAAAAGCCCACTTTTTTAAAATTTGTTTTTTTGTAAAGTATTTTCGTCAACGGCTCTTGTCTTTAGTTAATAAGGGCCTTCATTCTTTACTTTCATCTACAACCGCATTTCAAATATGAATTATTTCATTTACTTCACATCAAGGGCCTTCATGCCGTGATAATACGACTGAGCCCGCTGATACACGTGGGGAAAGCAGCGGTATAAACCATATATAGTCGGTGATCCCCGGATGGTGATCTGGTGAGTAGCCTCTGTGATCCCCCTTTGAAAAATCCTGGCTACGTCCCTGATTAAGAATGTGTTACTAAGACCTTGCGTGAAACGCTCGTTAAGATATTAATAGAAATGCGTATCTCGTAACACCTAGCAAATCTCAGGGTGAAGTGGGGCTACCGGAGTAAACTGAAAACCTTCTAAGTAATTACCATCAAAATCATTACCACAATCAATATCATTCATAATCATCAGAATGAAACAATAAAAACAGTTATTCACAATCTTCTTTAAGTACAGCATGAAAAGTTTTGTCTTGAGCTTTACCTATGTAATTTCTGATCCTCCCGTTATCTGTCCCATGGAAGGTAATGCTGTTCCGGAAACCGGAAAATTTTTGCTGTGGAATCGGGAATCCCAGGTTCCACTGTCAAGGAATCCAAAATCCACAACGTAGAATTTAGAATCCAACACTGTCTTGGATTACCTTACCCTACATGGGAAACAAATATCCCTAATGACACGTGTTCCCCTACCTGGGAGACACATATCCCTAGTGATATTTGTAGGGGAACACATATCACTAGGGATATGTGTTTCCCAGGTAGAGAAACACATATCACTAAAGATATGCGTTTCCCATGTAGGGGAACAGATATCAATTGGGATATGTGTTTCCCATGAAGGGGAACACATATCACTAGGGATATGTGTTTCCCAGGTAGAGAAAATTGCCAGCGGTTTCAAATCGAATCGGTATGTACTTGGTGCACAATTACTCAGATAATACCGAGAACTTTTTACGTGAAGATGATGTGTCACGGGACGATTTGTAACGATGATTTTTAGCGCAACACATCGTTTTAATGCTGGAACAGTGTTTTGCTTTAGATGTCAGCGATCCATACTATGAATCTGGCCCTGGGTGAAAAAAGTAAGGGTGTGAGTATAGTCTGAGTAGCTGGCGGAATTAGCGCAAGTGCTGTAGTTTTTTGGCAACGGGTTAACTTTGCCGCTCATTTTGCGTGGCGGCTCCGCCACTAAGGAAGTTCACCGGCACAAGAATTCAGCCATGCAGGTATGCAGGCTAGGGTAGGGAAATAGAATACACTTTTGAAGGAATTTACTAGGATAGTAAGTTCGAATATCTATTCAAATGTTGTCAAAGCATAGCCCGAAAGAAATATTCCTAATGATGCTGACAATTTCAATGAATGGCAGCCGTCTTTATCAAAACTAAAAACGTCACAGGCATTAACAGCCCTAAATAGGATTCTGAAGGTGTTAACTGCAACAAACACGAAGTCACTCTCCTTGGCCACCCCTCCCCCATGGTCGGGGGTGGATACACTCCCTTACACGTGCCCTGATTAACCGGTGTCACAGAGCTTAAACAAAGTTGTTTTGCGCGGCCCTCGTCAACCGGAAGTAAAGCGTTTTCCATTGTAGTGTGCCTTAACGCTACCAAAGTTGTATTACGAAGTTTCTTTGCTCTTGAGCAGACGATTTACCCGAAAATCAATACCCAAGAATCGACAAAGTCCACTTCCGGTTGACGTGCGTTTCTCAAAAAATGCCTTTGCTTAAGCTCCCATCCTATGGTGTTCCATCTCCGCCAAAAATCAAACTTATGACTCAACATCCAACTTGACGGTTGTCAACATCGGACAGTTGACTCAACATCCAACTTTACAGTTATCAACACCGGACTTTACAGCTGGCAACATCGGACTTCTAACTCATCATCCAACTTAACAGTTATCGACATTGATCACGATATTTTGCTCAACCTCGTCCAATAATTGCTAAATGTTGGC
>JBBMOI010000011.1:18740000-18982500 GCA_038088405.1 Porites divaricata
AACAAAAGAAAGCGTTTGCATAAGAAAAGAGTTCAACTCCCACAGGATTGGTTTGGGACACCAACATGGCCGCCATTTCATTGTTTTGGGACACCAATATGGCCGCCGTGACGTCCTGTGAAAACACTCTATAACATATAGCCTAGTAGTAGCTCAACCAATCAGAACGCAACATTGAGAATAGACAACTAGTTGGAGTAGTACAGTAGTCTCTAGTCATAACTGCTGGTTGTCATAGTATAGACATCAGTAGTCTCTAGTCATCATATCAGTTTTAGGTTTATTAGGTCTCTAGTCACCGCAAACTTGTACTACTTTCCTCAAAACATGACCAGCCTAGATTAGCGTAGCTACTCGCGGGCAATTTAAAATTGTATTTCAATCCTGAAAACAAATTAATTGTATGATTGTATGTATGTAAGGTGTGTCTGAAACTTGAAACATAAAAGCGGGGAGAAGAAAAAGTAACGCGTTATTACAGTTGGTAAAACTCGCAGGATTCAATTGCAGGCGCTTTTTTCGGGTGTGCAAATATTTTTCCTCGTGTAACTTCGAAACTGAATTCTAAAAATGTTGAGGAGTTGGGCCGAATCAAGAGGGGTGGAGAAGGTAAGGGGGCACAGAGAAGAGAGTACTGTTTTCTCCCCTCTCCCTCCCCCCTTCTTTCTAATTAACATCTGTCCTATGGGTTGCTATTTCTCCTCTCCACATTCCCTAGGGAAACCGGTCGTTTCGATATGAACTCGCAGTGAAATTGCAAAAAATTTCCATTCTCTTCAAGTATACCAGGTGATCTGTGACGTCATTGCGGGGGCCTGGGGAAAGAAATTTTAATGCCGTATCCCATAAACCAACGCGCGCACCAATTCAATTCAATTCAATCTGTTCCCGTCAGCTTTGGTTTATGGGATACGGCATTAAAATTTCTTTCCCCAGGCCCCCGCAGTGACGTCACAGATAACCCGGTAGTTTGCGCTTGAACAAGAAAGACATTTTGGATGAATACTCCTCGTTCTTTAAGCCAAATTCGTGGAGCTATTTACTGAATAAACTTGTATCGAACGACTCGTATCGAAACGACCGGTAACCCTTCCCCAGTGATAAAATCAAAGATGGCTGCCATGGCATCAGGTACTTAAAGGGGTGATGTAGCAGCTGCTCCTAAGAGAAGTCACCAATGGTGAGTTTCCCTAACCCCAAACAATACTAAAACAATGGGAAGAATGACATGTTATTGTTTTCAGTGACCAATTAGGAGAGACCTTAGGAGCAGCTGCTACACTACTGCCTTAAAGAAACAGATTTAACTCGCCCTTAGCTTTGCAGGAGTGGTTACCTTCTCTCCTGTATCTCTTCGTACCATAACCGCTTGCCCTGCCTTCACGTCACGTGGTCCCACTTCAAGACGGATTGGAACACCCTACAAGTTTAAGATCAAAACATCGCCAAAGTTGTCCGGGGACTGGTTATAAATTGGAAACATGCGGAATTTTTTTTTACGCCTCTCTCGACTCGAAAAACGGATGCTGCAAGTTTTTGACACAAAACTGCATATTCAGCCTTTCACTCAGTCCCTCTAGTGGTCATTTGAAACGCGTTCTTTTCTTGATTTCCTTCAAGGTCTCACATCAAGCAAAGCCCCGTAAGCCATTCCCCAACATGTTTGAATGCGGTATTTTTGTGACTGAACGAGAACGGTAAAATCAATCCCTCATAATACTCGAAAGCAGTACGACTTTGAAACTTCGCCTTATCTTTTCTGAGCATCAACGATATTGAAAGTTGACCCGAGGTATTTGCAATATTTCGGGAAATCTCAAAGTTGTCTCCAAATGCTCCGATTTTGTCACAACATATTCAGAAATAACCGAGCATTCTCGAAGATGACCCGACAGCTTCCGAAGATTACCGAAGTATTCCGAAAAGTAATACCTTTAGTTCCCAGTGGTTAAACTTCCATCCAGGCGAGTAGTTGTCTCTGTAATCACCCTTTGCTCGGATGCCGGCACCTTTCAGCTTGCCCTCCAACGCGCTACAAGTGTTTAACAGCTTTGCCTTCTCTTCTTCTGGTAACGTTGCTGTTAGTCCACACGGAATAATGACAGCCTGTAAGGAAGAAAAGACATGGAGTACTTCACTCACGGAGACAGTTATCATTTACATGTTTACTATTTTTCATTGGTTGCACGCGAGACTGGATAGGCATAGTGTCGAACTGCACTATAGAACAGTTTTGACCCAGCTTCCTGCGCGAGGAGCAGTACGCTCAGCCTGGCAACTTTTCTACTCGCAAACCTCAAGATATCCCCCAGCAGATTGCGGCAACTGATTGGTTCTTAAAAAACTGTTTTGCTTATTAGCCAATCACGGTGCTCCATTCTCTGAGACATTAGCATTTTATTTTCTTCCCTTTCTATCAGGTTTCCTCGTTGTTGCACTGCCTTTACTAAAAACTGCATTGCTCCCAGCCAATCAGATTCAGAAATGTTTTCGTGTTTATCATTAACAGTATAACAAGACTACAGCAAAAATTTGTTTAACTTAGTTTTACCTGAATGGAAGCGATACGTGGTGGAAGGACCAGTCCTTGATTGTCTCCGTGAACCATGGTCATAACACCGACTGTACGAGTGGTGAGACCCCATGAATTCTGATACACATATCTTTTGTCCTGTAAATTCAACAGAAAATAATGACTGGGTGCAATAGCAGTGGGAATACAATTGTGCCTCTGCTTCCTGTTTTAGACATGCTCGTGATTGACAGCTTGGAGATACTGCATGAATAATGTTAAACACCTGTCTTTTTTAGCGTTACAAGTTGTGAACAGTTGGGTGAAGGTTTTCTCGTGACAAGCAAAGAAATTAGCGATGGCATTTACCCGTCGACTCATCGATAACGTTCTTTACATCAGGTGTTAAAACTTATCACGGAAAAAATTTGTATGACGCGGTGGAATACCAACGACACTACAACAAATTTTTGTGTGCATAACGGTTCTTCTACCATTCGCATCACTCTGAAAAAAAGATTGTGTATGAACAAACGATGGTTCTGGGCCGGTGAGGCAAAGAAACCCACACAGCGTATAATTATTGGCCACCAACTAAGGCTCAAAATTTGACGTTTACAGCGCTAGTCCCTGAACAAAAACAACTCAAAGATTAAATACGCACATTTAACTAGCAACAAACACGACCTTGACCAATAATCTTACCTGCTTTGTCGGGTCGGGATCTTCAAACAAAATATCAAACATCTTGGAGAAGTTCTGCCCTAAATGATGGGATGTTGCACCCTAAGAAAAAGTAAGACAGTACAATATTACAACAAAAAAGAATGGAATTGAACAGAGATCTAGTAATTGCAAGACTCCCCTGTATTCAACGGACTTACAATCATCAATCAACCATAGTCACTCAAGTCACCTAGGTCACCCTAGTCACCCAGGTCACCCAAGTCAACTAACTTACCGAAAGTCACCCAAGTCACCCTGGTCACCCAAGTCACCCTAGTCAAACGAGTGACCCAAGTCACCCTAGTCACCCAAGTCACCCTAGTCACCAAAATCACCCAAGTCATCCAAGTCCCCTAGTCACCCTAGTCACCCAAGTCACCCTAGTCACTCTAGTCACCCAAGTAACCCAAGTCACCCTAGTCATCCAAGGCCCCTAGTCCCCTAGTCACCCTAGTCACCCAAGTCACCCTAGTCACCCAAGTCACCCAAGTCACTCTAGTCACCTGAGTAACCCAAGTCACCCTAGCCACCCAAGTCACCTGTGTTATTTTGAGCCCTTTGAAAGTGATATTTTAGAATATAATTATACAAGTCTAAGCAACCAAAAACTGCAGAGCTGCTGAAAGGTAAGGAGGCCAATGAGGTAACTGGGAAATTTTCAGGTTTTAAAATAGAATATCTCGAAATTGAATAGTGGACTGAAATTATTAAAGCTGCTGTTTTTGTGGCTTGATTTCTGAAGGCTGAGCATGAATAGTGAAGGCCAAAATTATTAACAAGGACTTGATCACAGCAATAAAAAATGGAAAGCTGAAATAGGAACCTGAATTCCACGTCCACTGGCTGCAATGTAAATTTCCACTGTTGTCGTGAAGTCTCCACCAGCAAATTTCTCTTTTTCAGTTTTTCTGCCCTTCACTACCGGAATCGCAAGGAGATCTGTGTAGACTTGCCGGTAAAGATCTAAAATGGTGTAAACCTGAGAGAAGTAGAAGAAAATCATACCTTCAAACCATTTAGTGCATAAAATCAATTAAGAACATAGACGTCATTGACCAGTCATGTAATCCTAACATTAGAGGTTTGTAGACAACACCCTATGATGTCATGAATAAATAGTTATAATTTAACCAAAGATTAGGGATGAGTAGGGTGAACAGGTGAGATCAATACAAACACTTCTCCCCTAACGTTCTGCTTTCCACAAGTTCAAACGTGGGGGACCCAATTGCATTCTATACATTCCATGCAATGCTTAGCGGAAGTCCAAGCACATGTTACAAACGTGCCACGCAGGCGTAATAGCAGCCTAGAGATTAGGATTGCCGGCTTCTCTGGTCACCCACAATTTTATTTTTTCTATCTTTACCTCCTCAACTGCTTCATCATAAGACGCGAAAGCAGAATGTCCTTCTTGCCAAAGGAACTCTCTTGTTCTTAGAAATGGTTGGGGATGTTTGAACTCCCATCTCTATAACAATATAACAATGAAAACAACCAATTTCAATACAACCTAAACTAGGAGCAAAGTGCTAGACCTGTAAGCAAGAGGCAAAGAATAGAATAAATTTTAGTAGTAATGAAAACAGGTTAGAGGCTTTTAGGTGGCATTATTAAAATAGGGAAGTTAAGCAACCACGACAACAATGGTGGCAAAATATCACTTAAAAAGTAAATTTGAACTGTTTCAAAATTCATTGGTCTTATTCCCTCTAATTCAATTTGTCAAATGTTACCAATTTATTTCCTGGCATTGAGTGCTAAAGGACTACATACGGGTCCATAAAAGAAAAAGAAAATCATTGTCCATAAAACTTGGAATTAGGATATTTTACATCCTAGTTGTGTAATGACAGCAGAGAAGTGTGATGCACATGCAAAGTTGTTGTTTTGCCAATCCAATTCTATCTATTTTAGCCATTTTGACGTCCTTGCTACCATTGTTATTATGGTTGCTTAAGCTCCCTATTGGAAGACAGTTTCCTAGACACCGAGACAGCGAATTTTATTCTAATATACTGTAGCACAGAAATTGGATGAGGGTAAGTCTCAAGATCACTATGAGGAGTGAAAAGTGAAGTATCACGATCTTGCAAGAGGAAATAAACAAGAATAGCCTAGGGAAGGAATTGGAGAAGACATATCACTAAGGAACTATGATTGTTTCAAAACTTAAGGCTAAGAAAAAGATCAAACAAGTAGCCCTTTATCTAAAAGTTAAAAAACGTTTCTTCTACATACCACAACATTATTCCACTGATTTAGTTTTAGTGGGAGATCTCTGTGTGATTTAATCCATTTTGCATAGGCTGGATACATAACTGAACAAGCAAACAAGAACAAATGTCTGGAAGTTAGCAAAGTTCTTACTGTTTTAAGCACTAGTTTGATACTTATTGGTCTATTAAGGTGGCTGAACACAGTTTTGGAAGTTCATGAGTATATGTCCTTTCCCAAATTATGGCAAGAGAAAGGTTGCAGCTCACAAGCTGAAACTTGGCAAGTGAAAAATATACTGATAAAAGATTTTGACTAGCAGGTAAAATGTGACGTTTTCGTAGTTTCCATGGCAACATGAACGATTGAATACAACCTTAATATTTCACTTTTGCTCAGTTTACATAAAATTCACTCATTAGATTTTCCTATAAACTTGCACACAGCATACTGTGATTAATCATTACCATTTGAAACTTATTTGACCAAATTTTAACAGACTGGTTTTTAGATAATCAATAATATGATTGTACTATTATTATTTAATGTGTCACAAAATTCGTCTGTTCAACTTCCATTTTAAAGTTCTTATTATTGAAAGTACCATAAAAGTAAAAATTCTGCCAAATATCACAAAATTTTAATGAGTAGATTTTGAGAAATCGTCTTCTGTGTATCATTGCTTTTTCGCCGCCATGTTTGTTTGTCTAATTTAAAAGAAGCTCCGTCACGCAAATGACCGCTGACCGCCCGCAAAACTGTGTTCAGCCACCTTAAGTTGGTTGTCTCTCATTCACAGCTGTAAACCCTGATGGTGAAAGCTGTGAAAACATAAAACATGAAGCAACCCTGTGAACAGTGAATTTCAAAGGAATCAGTTCCATCTTACCAGTCTCGCTTGTCGGTCTAATCGCTATTGGTTCTGCTAACTCAGACTGGCCTGATTTTGTTACCCAAGCAACCTACCATGGCAAAAGCAATGAAAAACAAAAAAATTAATTACAAAGATTTGAACAAATGTCTGGACGATACATAATGATAAAATTCCAGGAAGGAAACTCCTTTAAGCCCTGAAGGAAAAAACACACTATCTCCATACCCTTTGCCAAACATTTCCTGCAGTACTAACAGGGAGATTTTGTTTCAGAATCAAGACATTATGTCTTTGGTAGACATTTCCTTTTAACATGTGTATCAGGCTGGATCTAGACATTGGGGGGAAAGAGATTTGAGATCACAAAAGATTGAGAAGGAGAAGGGCTGCCATCTTCTCTTCCTTCTTTCCATCCACTTCACTTCCTGTCTTTTTTTCCTCTTCTCACTTCTCCCCAGCAATGCCTCACAGTCAAACTATTCCCTTATTCTCACTAGCTCAGGCAATGATTTTAGAAAGAGAACTTACTGCTCAGGCAGCAACTTTAGGGAAAAAAAGTTAGCTGTTTTACAATACTAAATTTTGGTTGAAAGGTCAACACATAACACCAAACATTACCTCTGGAGCAAAGTCTGCAATATGTGTCTTTTCTTTCTCCAGTGCTGATTGAGACACAAACATTGGAAAGTAAACATTTTCGACTCCTAGCTTTTTTATTTCTGCGTCAAAAAAATCTGAAAAGATAAAAAAGTTGACAAGATAAACTTCACTTCTAATTAACAAGTAAAGAACGCAGCATACAATATTATTAGCCAGAAGGTACATTTGACAATCAGTGTATTGCCCTGCTTTTACCTTATTTTAAAGCAAGATATGCTTGTAGCAGATCACAAGAGAATTAAGTGTTTTGCTGCTCATTATTTTAAAAAAGTAACACTATAATTAATGGAAGAATATCAAGTAAATTCAACTTATCGAAAAACTATACATGAAGATTTTGATGGGTTGTAAAATTGATATAATGTGAAATATATGAAATAATTCATTTTGAACTGCGGTTATAGATGAAAGTGAAGAATGATCATCGCAGTGAATTTTCCAATTTAAGCAATTGGAAAGAAGAAGCCTGAAAAAATCAGGGCTTCACTTTCATCTATAACCGCAGTTCAAAATGAATTATTTCATATATTTCACATCATTTCACTCCTTACGGGAGATATGAACTCAATAAATTGACCTTGCTCCCAATGTGTGGCTTCATAGCTCAGTTGGTAGAGCAACGCACCGGCAACACGGAGGTCACGGGTTCGAATCCCGTTGAAGCCCTGATTTTTTTTGTCAGGCTTCTTCTTTTCAATTGCTTAAATTGGAAAATTCACTGCGATGATCATTCTTCACTTTCAAAATTGATATAGTTTCAATTGAATCATACCTTTTATTCTCTCCCAAACAGCATAAGACCACGGCCTCAAAATATAGCATCCACTAACATCATAATACTCAATCATTTCAGACTTTGTAATAACCTAAAAGTAATCAGACACAAGATTATTAGTGATGGTAACAGGACTGAGTGAAGTCCAATTCGGTCTGTAATGATACGAGTGACTAACAAAATCGGACGACTGTTTTAATCACAAGTATGATTACAGACCGAATTGGACGACACGAAGTTCTGTTACCAATTAATCATAACATTAACAAAATTTGTGATATAATAGGCTATTTTTTAAATCAAAACACAAGAAATTCGAAATTTTGTTTTGCTAGCAGTGAAAAAAAAAAAGCCATTTAAGCGTGCGCGTGATGGCGCGTACTGTCCAATTACTTAGGCATGACGCGTACTGTCCTATTAAACTGTCCAATTAAGGCTGAAATCAGGGCAGTTGACAGCCAATCAGATTTGACAATTTTGTTATAGTTATGATTATAACACTAATGACAATATATTTTCAAACATGTTTAAGTCATTGGACTAATAATATCAGTAGCGAGGGTTTAGCTATTTAACTATGTGTGAAAACCATGTTTTGAAAATACAATAAAAGATAGATACTCTTCTACAATATTAACACACAATAGGCCTTTTGCACAATGGGATGATTTTACTTCTACGACCGGGATCTGTTTTGGTTCTCCTTTTGCATTTATATTTTTGTAATCACAGTGAGGTATAAATTACAAAATTTGCACATGCAAAGCCCTTAAGGATTCTGGCTGTAGTAGTAAAATGACATCATCTTGCATAATGATCAATTCATTCAAGGTGGCTGTGAATGCTACATGTTACATTTCAAAATGACAACAATCTCTACCCTGCCTCCATACAATTACAGAAACACTATTAATCATAATTCTATTGAAGTAAAAAAAGCTATTAGGTATTTATTCATAGAAAATATCATATACCTGTGAAAACCAGTCACTTAAATTTTCTTCCTTTTTAGCCTCTAGTCCCAGCCTAAAATTAAGATAAATAAAAAATAAAACCTGTGCTCACCCCCGAAGATAAAAAAAAGAACTCTTGCGTTGAAATACTCTAAAAACAAAACTTAGAAGCACCACCCAGACAGACGTTGAACCTATTCAATCTATACTGTACCCGGGGTTCTCATTAAGTTTTAAAGTTGACAGGCAGGGTTATCAGGAAGCTTTGATAACAGAAGTAAACGGCTGATTTGTCAAAGTAAGCAGCCAGTCCAGGGGTATTTTATTTAAAAAACACCATCCATAAAGAAATGTCAATCAGAGTAGCCAGCCAATTCTAACCAAGTAGGTGGCGATTTTCGCTGGCAGCTGGCTACTTTTGACAACCATGGACAGGTAGGATGTAAAAGTACGTATCAAGTGCTGCGGGCAACTTGAGGCTTTCACTTCCTCAATTCACCCATTTTCCCCCAAAAGTAGATAGCTCAGACCTCAAAGTAGCCAGTTTTTTAGCCCTTGCCAGTGCTTAATGAGAACCCCACTGCACCACATATTCTTAATCTATTTTTAATTAATTCTTTCAATCCTGATAATTGCCACAGTGGAAAATTTCAAAAACATCCATTTTGGCTTGTAAAATCTTAATATTTAAATAGTCAAGAGCAAACATTGTGCCAGAGGTTCATTTCAATGGTGACACCACAGGATTTCATAAAAATTAGAACAACAAAAATTAATTATCTCACCATAGGAAAGGGCCGATAGCATGGTCTGGGAATGATGAACAAAATGAATATGTTAATGTTATATTGACATATTCTTTTTTCTCCTTCTTCTTTTTTTTTAAAGTGAAATGAGATGAAAGGAAGGTGAATAGTTTGGTTGGGTGGTGTATATTTTTTAAAAACACCAAGATTATGTGAAAAAATTCCAACAACTACATAAAAACCTCTAAAGATTTCCAAGTTAGGCCTGGTTCTCACGCCGAACTTTTCATGAGCCGAACCTAATTCGAATTAGGGCTGACCAAATCATTTAGACCAGCTAAATTGATTCAGACGCTGATCTTAATTCCAGCCGAACTAAACTCAGAAGGTGAAAAATGCGCATTTCGGCCAAACTGCTTACAAAATAAGTTATAAGGATTTATTCATTAGGTTCAGTACATGAAAAGTTCAGCATCTGAATCAAAGGTGTTCCAAAGTCAATCCAAAGGTGAAATTCCCAGGCGTTCCTAATTGATTCAGATGCCAAACTTTTCATGTACTTAATTCAATGTATTAGGTTCAGCTCATGAAAAAGTAGGGAGTCTGAACCAGGCCTTAGAACCAACATCAAACCTGGTGACTTTTTTCACAGCACTTTCCCCTTCTCCATTCTCCACTTTGGCAGCCTGTGTCATCTTCTCCTGCTTTGCTGAAGGTTTAGCATCTTTCTTTTCAGATTTATTCCCAGCTTCTTTCTTTTTGTCTTTCTTGCCTTTTGAACCACCACCAGCAAGATCTTCTCCTGTCAGGGTTTTATAGTCAGCCTTCAGTTTCAAAAGCTCACCCACTGCTGCATCGATTTCCTCCTATAAAAGCAAAAAACAAAAGACAATCATCCATCATATACATGAAATTGACAGCTGGAATTTTCATACAACTACAAGTTATTGCAACAGAATAAATTCCACAAATACTTACTTTTTGTCATGCTAATTCACAACAAGGAATCTCCTGCCCAGGCATTTAATTATGTTTATAAGCTTGGTCATGGAATTACCATAAATTTACATTACCCAATAAAATAAAAATATTATTATTGCAAGAGTGATGAATTAATGATGTTAAAACAGTCAAAGCTCCCCTTGCAACCACTCTAATAAGCGACCAGCTCTAGTTATGACCACCTTTGTGAAACCCTGTTTGAACTGTGACTTAAATTTTGTAATGAAAAGCTTGTAAGAGACCACAGCCACTCTTGGGATTACCCCACTGGACTTTTCCATTGTTTTTAAGCTCTCGTAAGTGGCCATTCAACTCGTCCTTGCACTAATATTTAAGTTTGGGGTTATTTTCGTCTAAAAAATTGGAAGTAAAGTTAAGCTGTGTCTATGTCAGATGTAAAGACACTCATTAAACATAATTTTCTTTTTTTTTCTTTAGGAGTTATTAGTGAGTTTCTGAGGCTCTCGTAAGTGAGAGCTTCGACTGTAATTAGGATGACAATGGTTACGTTGGCAGATGAAGATGATGTGATGATGATTGTAATGACAGAGACAGAACATTGAGTTAACACTGTAGTCATTTCCATAATCAATTATAAACAAACCTTAGCAGCACCACTAGTTTTGAGGCCACGGACTTTATCTCCTTGTGCAGTGATGTCTGCTTTCAGTTTCTCGACTTGTTCATTTGATGCTGTGGGCTTGGTAACTTCTGTTCCATTCATGGGTGGTTGGCTGTTTTTATTTCCCTTCTCTTTCTTTTTACTCTCGTTCTTTTTGTGTCCTTCAGATTCCTGTGTGATCATCCAAGGGAATTTTAGGAATGAAAGAAACCAGTCGTTTCGATACAAACTCAAGCAGTGAAGTTTCCCCAAAGATGCGTTCACTTTAAGTGGAGTTTGTGAGTGAACTAGAAAAACATTTAGGGTGAATATGTTGTGGTTAATTTTTTACCTCTGGTAAGTTTTGGTTTTCTTCTGTTTTTGGGTATGGTAATGTATGCTACTGAGGTTGAAACAAAGGAAAAATAAAAATTACCCGAGATAAAAAATTAACTACAACAAATATCTTCGTTCTCCAAGCCAAGTACGTGGAACTATTTAAACCTCGAATGAATAAACTTGTATCGAAACGACCGGTAACCGAATTTTAATATATTTTGACTTAATAGTTTCTTTACCCGTGGGAGTGTTTTAAAAGAATTTGACACAAAGAAACAAACTTAAGGTTGAGATCTTATACTCTTGAAATGAAAACCACCGGTAGTGGAATCGAACAGCGGAAACCATGCGAGCACAACAGTCACGCAAGGCCAGAACGAAAATTAATCATTTTCATACGAATCTCTTCAAACTAAAAAATACTTCCATGACTAAAGTGGCAACGACAACAGATGAACTCAATGCCATTCACAAAATGTCCGTTTCGCTTTGGTTGAACGAAATAATCACAAAACTTAAAAACACTTTTGTTTTTGTCTCGAACCCATAGTAATCGATCGTAAAACACGAAGCTATTTTTTTTCATGATTAGATTCGTCTTTAAATCTTACTGAAATTTTATGAATTTCAAATGCTATCCCTGGTATCAACAGACATCATTAAAATCGAATAAATGCTTTCAAAAATACCTAATTTCCGAGGAATTCTTGACCCTCCCTCGGGGAAAACCTTGGACACGTGGATAAAACAAAACACTAGGGTTCAGTCTCTTTCGGTCAAAACAACAAAACCGGAAGTAAAAGCCTGCTTGAAATCGCACCGGAAGTTGCTTGATTCAAAACTAGTACATGTACTTTGCGAGCCAAGGTAAACATTATTTGACGCAAGCCCCTCATTTTGGTTGTTAAATGTCCCGCATTTATTTTTGGTTGTGACAAAGGCCTCGTATACTAAAAAAACGAGGTATTTTTGTTGTCAATACTGTGCAAAATACTCCGGTTCAGCAACACGATTAACCTTGTCACGGGTCCCTCACGATAAAATCAAATGACGCCCAGAAATAAACAGGAAAAGAGGCAACAACTGGCCAAGATAAATCTTTATTACGAAAACTGATATAAAAAATGCTAAAACGCTTCAATAAAACATGGTAATCAGTGACAAACAGGGTACTGACGGGGATGGGAATAGATGGGTATCAAACGTCTGGTTTTACTGCGGGTTAAGTCAGCGCTTTTCCAAGCAAGGAACATTTTGGCTTTACAAATCACCAGTTTGTGCAAGCTATTTCGCCATGAAAAGCGTTGTTGCATTAATAGTTGCCCAACCTACTCACACCAACAGAGATCCTTCTTGTCTTCCCTCCTCGTTTCCCATTTTATGGCAGTAAAAATAAACACAAAAAACCCTCCAGAGGTCGCTAACTCAAAATTCTCCTTCTCTGCGGCTATTGATTGCGAATTTAGCGGCCATTGCGCACGCGCCGCGATGCAGCTGCGAACCCGCGCGAGATAACAGCATAAATCCACTTCATTTGCTATAATGACTTCACTATATAAACAAGTGCTAAATCCCCACTAAGCGCAAGCTCATTGGCCAAACAGCGACTCGCCATCGCTTATGCTATGCCCAAAACCCCAGACGTACAACAAAGTTAAGTATGGTCGGACCACGTTAATCATACAACATTGCTATGACTTTTCAGTAATTTTAACACAATAGCTAATACATAACAGAGTCGAATGATGTATGAAATATTCGGCTATGTTGGATCAAAAAGTAATGCAAGGAGTCAAGTCACACTATAATGGGAAACTGGCTTGCGGATGTCACGCAATACTACCCTGTGTCAAGTAACCACACCGTACTCGGTGACTCACCTTAGCTTTATTGCCGGCTGTTGGTGACGGCTTGGTGTGACCATCCGGGACAGAGAATAAAACCACAGGACACTCACGGCCTGTATACCGACTACAAGCAATAAACACGTCAATATCAGAGTTTTTGAAACCAACAGCTGGAGGTTAAAGATGGCCTATGTCAACTGGATATTCCTGTTTTAGGTCAATTCTGTACAGAAGTCATTAATTAGTGCCTTTATCCAGACACAAAATGCTGCTGTGGAGTTGTGAAGAAGATATCCAACAAATTCCATCGGGGAGCACTAACCATATTAATTTTATTTTTGGGTGACTTTTGCAGGCACAGCAGTAAACAAGAGTTTATGCCAGAGCACGGCCTTGCGGGATTTCCGCAATTTGAAAAAAACATGCCGCGTAATATTTACGTTACCGCGTCAAATGGAACGCAAAAAAAATTGACACAAGGATAAGTACTATTTTTTTTTTAAATAAAGTATTCGAAAACATCACTGACAAAAACACTGATTTGACGGCCACTCTATAAACTTACTCTGAACTTTTATAGACTCTTACTGTCTCAATTGCCTTTCTCTTCTTCGTTTGAGTCATTATTTCACCGGACAAACATCCGGGATTCTGCAGTAATTCGAGCCCAGGCTTTTTCAGTTGCCCAGAACGTTTCAAAATGGCGGCAAAGCGTCAACAAACGTTCGTTTTGGCATGGAACAGTCAATAAGTTCAAATACCTTTTAGGGGACCCACTTTCTTGAAAAAGGGCCCCCCAAAATTACAGAAGGGGGCCCATGTGACCCTCATTGGCCAATTTCTAGAATAAACCCTGAGTAAACCTTGAAAAAAAAATCCATGTTTATCCTTACCATCCGTAGCAACAGACGACACTAAACAGTTTCAATGTCAAAATATAATCCTAAATAACAAACCTGGACCATTATTTTTGGAATTCAGTGCGACATAGCTCCTTTAAAAACACAGAAGTACTAAATACCGCCCACCTACCCCTCCCCTAAGCCAACAGTAACACTTTCTCACTTAGGGCAAAATGTTGGCTTAGGGAAGGGGAAGGTGGGCACCCTTAAGCCAACATTAACACTTACTTCTCACCTAGGGCAAAATGTTGGCTTAGGGGAGGGGAAGGTGGGCACCCTTAAGCCAACATTAACACTTCTCACCTAGGGCAAAATGTTGGCTTAGGGGAGGGGAAGGTGGGCACCCTTAAACCAACATTAACACTTCTCACCTAGGGCAAAATGTTGGCTTAGGGGAGGGGAAGGTGGGCACCCTTAAGCCAACATTAACACTTCTCACCTAGGGCAAAATGTTGGCTTAGGGGAGGGGAAGGTGGCACCCTTAAGCCAACATTAACACTTATTTCTCACCTAGGGCAAAATGTTGGCTTAGGGGAGGGGTAGGTGAGCAGATTCCCAGAAATGTATAATGATCGGTACCTTGGGGGCTCGTACGGTTGATCACATATGAAGTAACCTCGTCGCTGAAGCTGGATAATATCTCCTTTCTTTAGGGAAGCCATCGCAGGATCCCCAACCATTTCTATTTCTTGCTGAAAAGAACAAAAAGGACAGCTTGGAAGTTCATCCCTCGCTTTGCTACCTTTGCTTCTTTGCTGTGATATTGAGGCAATGTTCGCTGCACTTTAGAAGGTGCCTTTAAGTTTGGAGTCTTTGGATGAACTCTTTAATTGCAACCATTAAAAGCTACTAAGCAGTACTTTCCGGTGGTACTGTTTATTACGTTATACAAGGAATCTGTGGATGAAATCCTAGGGCGTGATCTTCCAAACGAAAGCTATTGAGCAGTACTTTCCTTTGGTGCTGTTATGCTGTACAAGGTGGTTCTTACGTTTGGGTCTGTGGATGAAATCTTATGTTGTGGCTATTCAATTCAAAGCTACTGAGCAGTGATTCATATATGCGGACGAAATCTTAAAGGGTGAGTTTTCTAATGAAAGCTATCGACAAGTAGTACCGAATTGTATTGTTAAGTTCAATCCTTTCGTCTGTGAATGAAATCCTATGGCGCGACCATTAAAGAAACGCTTCTTTCATTGACGGGTGATTTCCGACAAGTTAAATTGGAACAATAACGCAAACGAAATAACTTCCTACTTTAGAATCCTTGTTGATGTAGTTTTTAAAGTCATCAGTTTTAGTAAGCACGGCCTTGCTAATGACGTTATCAAAATGGACTGCAATCGTCGGGAGAAGTGGAGCTTTGGACGATTCCGCTAACCATGTAAGTTTAGTAGTCTTCTTAAAATCCTAGAAGGGAATATAAGTTAGATGAAAACGGGTGAAAAGGATTAAAGAGATAAAGAGAATAGGCCATTTCCGAGTTCCCCCGGGTCTCTGTTTCAAAACGAGGGTTGGTGCTCAGCCTTTGATATGGAAATCACTTTTCATTCTCATGCAAAAAAAACTCATTTTCAAAAGAAAGATTGTGCACCTAGCCTAATTTTCAAAGTGAGAGTTTTCAATTGGAACTCGGAAGTGGCCTATTGAAAGCAACAAGTTACTTGGGAAATATTGCCTCAAAACCAATGACAATATCCCTTGGAGAATACATTTATGCCTTTCTCTTGGTGTTCAAAGATTATTTTGTAGGTTTGTGGAAGGTATCTTACATATACAGCGCTTGTTAATGTTTCGAGGTACAGTATATGTGCAGCGCGCTAGTTTAGCTTCATGACCCTAATGAGATGCATTTTACCAGTCGAAAAATTGATTTTTTTTTGTCAAGTCAATAATTTTATCCGTGGGTGCATGCGACCCTTTGATTGAAAAAATAACTTCTGCACCACACAATGAGGGGCTTTAAGATCCAACGACGCGACGGTAATGATAACGTCGCTTAAAAAGTCAATTTGCGCTTTTTTAGTCTTTATCGCGATTATTCCTTCCCACTTACTTTGTCAAATGTAGTCGAACCCAGCTGGAGTTGATTTCCTAGGGACCATATCCAAAGGTTCTTAATCTTACAAATAAGAGTTGTCTTTTCTACAGATGTTCACTACCTCTAAAAGGAATGAACAGGAATGTAAACTCCGTATTCATAAACCTTCGCCTTAAGTACCTTGTTATCGAGATGAAGTTCAGCCTCCAACGATTCTACACCTCCAGAAGGGGTTCTACAAAAAATGGAATCAAAATTAATAATAGCTATAGGGCATAAGTGACTATAAACATGCTATGGCGAAGAAGGAGTGACCAAGACTCCAAGGTAGCGAGAAACGGAAAAAGTCGTGCGTACGTGCTATAACATTCTGGAATATACTATTTCTTTGTCCGTCTCTGCAGAGCTGGAACGCAAAATGATCAAAACTATTAACTCCATCTTTCCACAAAGAAGTCGTCCCAGCTAATTTTACTATTGAGCAATTCAGTACTATTAGGCAATCTTTTGACCAAACTGGAAAAACTAACGAGTAACCGAATTTTCACAGAATCAAGAGAAATGAAGATGAAGAATTCTTTTAGCTCACTTATTGATCTTAGTGATCTTGACGTTTCCCCAATTCATCAGTGTGACCATTTCGCCTACAGATAGCGTGACAGCATCCGCGCCTTCAATGTAAACTTTGGGACCATACCAAACGTCTTTATCTCCAACTCTTGGGTTCTGTCAATTAAAAAAATATTCAAGTTGAAAGCCGGTTTTGCTTTTCAAAGAAAATAATCTCACTTAGGCAACGTAACCCGTTCACACGAAGTTTCGACCGGCTGAAATACTTGACCGGACAATTCGTTCACACGGAGCCGTTCAATATTGTCGTTCTGTTCACACGGAACTTTAAACGGCTAAGCGTCTAAATTTTCGTACAGGTTAAAGTATATGGTTCCGTGTAAACAGAACACCTAAACGCACGAATTTTAAACCGGTCGAAAATTCGTTCGGTGCAGTACGCGAGACGATTCGCAACAACGATTTTTAGCGCAACACAGCGTTGCAACATTGTTACGACGTTGTTTGGAATAGTTACAACATTGTTCCAACATTGCAACGGTGTGCTGCGCTAAAAATCATCGTTGCCAATAATACCGTGGAACATCACATTTACGAACGAAAAAGTTAATTTGCACGAAGTTTTGCACGCTGCACGTTTTGTCTCTCAACGGACGTACAATGTGCAGAACAGCACTTGCACTGTCAAGAGCGTCGAGGTAGTTTTTTCTTTCTTCTTCTATTCTCTTTTTGTTTCCTCAGGAGTGAAATAAAAAAAGAGCATTGATTAATCAAACAAACCTTAGGATGCAAGGGACATTCTTTCATTTCCTCTGTGGCTTCAGGAATGAAGATAGGAACCATTTCATCTTTCTGAAGAGCCGTGTATCTCGGCGCAACTGGATCGATCACCTATGAAACAAGAACACGATCCATGAAACGAATGCTACGCACACTGAAAAACGAATCACAACAGTTGCAAACCTTTTTGTTGAGGGCCCAAATTTTGTCCCATTCCATGTGAACATTTGCTTTTGATGAACCCTGGGGAAGAGATAAGAAAATAAATATTACTCAGTGGCAGACTCTGTTACCTTGACTAGACACAAACTGTAATTTGTCTCTAGAGCGGATTTTACGTTAGGGACTTAAGTTAGTAGCCTGAGAAAACAGACGTCTCTCCTCGCCCGTCGCCGCTAGGGACGTTTCGCCAAGAGCGACTACTATGTCGACCAATCAGAGCTCCTGACTAGATTCCGGACAGATTTTACGTCATCAGTATGGAATTTATGTCCGGGAAAGGGCGTATCGATCTTCCCGCGCTTCAATTGAAATTGACAAGACTTTAGTGGATTAACCAATTAAATTCCAGATTGGTTTTGAAAACCAATCACAAAAGACTCCTTTGTTTCGCGCGCTGGCTTCTTGTAGTTGGTTCTTGTTTTAATCTAATTCGTTAAAAAAAGAACTTGAGATCTTACTTTGACCAATCAAAATGAGAAGCAATACAAAACGAAGCAACTGCAAGACTACCGTATATTCTACACTGACACGAAAACCGCTCAATTAAGGCTAAAGAGAAGTTAATTGGATTCTACTACTTTGTGGGACAAAAAAAATACCTTCATCGGCCGCAACAGAATGCCAAATTCAATGCGAGGTTCTGTTATTCGTTCCTACCTGTAACACGATGAATTCCCTCAATCCTTCTACTGTCATTCCACGCCTCAAAACTCCACGAACTGTTGGGAATCTTGGATCATCCCTGTCATTCGTGTATGAATATAGACAAAACATTTCGTTTAAATAGTGAGGTATAAAAAGCGAGTTTGTCGCTCAAATTGTAAGAGAAGTACTTGCTTGTTGCTCACAGGAACATAAGAAGAAAGAAAAGCAAAGAATACTGAGGTTAAAAAAGCGAGGTTGTCGCGCAAGTTTTAAGAGAAGTAGTGGTAGTTGCTCGCAGGAATATAAGCAGGAAATACGTAAAATTTGCTGTGACATTTGGAGAATATACGTTTTCAAAGTCATAACGAAAACCGCTGTATAGCAACTTGTGTCAAAACAAGTCTTGTTTCACGTATTTTAACTTGTTGCCATGCTAACTTTCATTCAGACGATGGAACATGCGCACTGAATGAATCGGTAACAGGCAGTTTACTCTCCTTTCTCTTCTCGGCTCAAGTTTACAATCATACAGGAGTATCTGGCAAACTGAGTGCGATTCACAGAGAAAGGGACGTACTGTACTGTTCATTACATTTACATTAACGTTGTCGAACAGTCACAAAACATGACAATTCATCACGTACATGTACAAAGCTCTAAACAATCTGGCACCTTTGTACTTTCGCGATCTACTGAGACCTTACATTCTATCTCGACAGCTAGCCACTTTAATCATCTAAAACTCTTCTTTCTATTCCGCATTTTAATTTAAGAACATACGGTGCAAGATCTTTCTCTATGGCCACGCCCACACTCAGGAATACTCTCCCGTCTAACATTAAGAACAGCTCCCCAGAGTCTGCTTTTAAAAACAAACTTAAAACTTTCCTTTTCAAAAAAGCATTTTTATAACTTTTAGCAATTCACTACTTACCATCCTTCAACGTAGCCTTGATCCACAAGATAAGTGAGCTTTCTTTTGGACATCACTGTGTTAACAAGAGTCAGGCGGCTAAATTCGTAAATATATGGCTTCCTGATACCTATTAAAAAAATTTGAAACAATCATACAATGAAAATTGTATTAACCCTTTAAGCCCCAGTATCCACATACAAATTCTCCAAACTGATCTCCATACATTTCCTTAAAGAATTAGTTGAGAGAATTTGTTCAAAGATCAAAGTATTTTCTCTTGGGTAATCACTTGATTGATTCTCATAACTATCTCTTTACATTGTATGGATAACTGTAAGGAGAAGATTGATCTTGAACACTATAGGGACTTAAAGGGTTAACGAAGTGATAGAAGTCATCCCATTAGCTAGGTGGGTGGGGTGGGGGGGAGGGGGGGGCGAGGGGTAGTTCCATTGGAGTTCTTGCAGAAAAGTTAAAGGGGGCATGGAACTCGTGAAGGTTATCAAGAATCTGTTACCATAGATATAGATTAGACTTCCCACAAGATGACTTCAAGAGATTTTAAAGCAGAAAGGATGTAAAGCGAGACACCATACTAACTACGCCACAGGACTTTTTCAAAAGTCTAACAGGAGATGTCTAATAATGCTTCAGAAAATTCAAGCAATGTCTGCCAACACAATTACTGCGACACTTAACCCACCATGTACAAAAAAGTGCCTGTGATGTGTGATTGAGGGTCAATCTAAAATTGACTAGCAAGCTCGCTAAGCCGCATGGAACACACTATGCTATCAAGGACCTTTACCTTGAACAGTACTTCTATTTATTATATAAACATCAATGAAATATCAGGTGAACTTTCACGCGAAAACTTGATATCTTCACATGTGAAAATAACATGCTATCTTCACATGTGAAAATATCACTTTTGCTATTGCTACATAATAAATCACGCCTTTCACACCAAAAAACTATTAAAGTCAAAATAATGGTTTGGTATTTCATATAATAAAGAGAACATTACACGGCCGCTTTGAGATGCGAAATTTCTCTTCTCGTGTTGAAAAAATATTTCACTCATTCACTGCGCTCACTCGTGAAATATTTTTCAAAACTCTAAGAGAATTTTGTATCTCCATGCAGCCACGTAATATCCTCTATTTATTATTCCACTATTATGTCATTTTACCATATAAGGTCAAGAGAACAAGCAAAATACGAGGCCGTAATACACTGTAGTGTCCTGGTTTAACCGGTTTACAACAGGGCGAATACTGGCGGATGGAGAAGGAGCAACTATGGCTAACAGAATCAGGATGTTTTGTATACTCTTACTAGAAAATAGAAGCCAAAATAACATTTTTCTTTTGCAGTACATAATTAACCTCTCATTCAATGGTTTGGCATAATACGCGCGAACATTTTGCTCATTGTTAACGTCATTCTCCCAGACGGAATCAGGATGTTTCTGAATACTCTTACCAAAAAATAGAAACCAATTGCCAAATAGCAATTTTTTTTGTAGTGGAATAATAAACCTCTTATTCGATGGTTTAGCATAAAAATTATAATACGAGCGGACATTTTGCTCATTGCTCGTATTTTTCCTCGCCCCTGCGGGGCTCAGAAAAATACTACGCAACTCGCAAAATATCCGCACGTATTATATGCTAAACCATCGAATAAGGAGTATGTACTGCGCTGTAAAAAAAGGCGGGCAGTGTAAGTAATGGTACTGCGCTGTAAAGAAAAAGGCGGGCAGTGTAAGTAATAGTACTGCGCCGTAAAGTATATAGTGTACCTTACTTATTGGATTAGGAAAGATCAACTCACCCAGTTGTTCAATAAACCAGTAATACTGAGGGTCGCGGTCATGGTACTCTGTAGTTCTTAGCGCATGTGTTACTCCTTCAATACTGTCCACAATGGGACAAGCAAAGTCATATGTAGGATAAACCCTTTTAAAAGAAAAAATCAAGAATATGAAAAACTTCAGCTACTTGTATCCCAGTACAGTATGCTGTTCTACTAAAAAAAAGAGCCTGCACAACTTCTTGTTCTGGTTTCATTATTATTGATTAATTCAAGATGGCTGCCAAAACAAAATACAAGCTCAGTTGTGGTTGTAAGCTGAACACTGAACCTTTTCTACCTGGGATCAAATTAGCAAAAGAGGTTTGTAATGCCACAAAGCATCTTATTGGAGGTGGCAATAAAATGTATCATTGCAATTGTGCAGCTTTTAAAACCTCTGTTCTTTGCCTTTAAACCAAACAAACACATCAAAAGAGACTGGGATTCTTAGGTAAACTGTTCTTGAGATACCTGTTAGACCTTTCTACCAGGTTACAAAGGCACTTTAGTGGTGCCTGTTTTCATTTTCCACAAAACATGCTGTTGGGCAGCCTAGATTCACAGTGTCAAATGTTCTAAGTTTCCTGGATGTTTTCTTGGAGCACAACTTTAATAGTTCAACTTCAACGTCAACTTTACTTTTGCTAATGCTTACAGGGCAGTACTTGGTACTAATATTTATTTATCATACAGTAGTCTTGGACATTGACAAATAAAACACAAGTAAAAAAATGCTGACATACTTGTATTTCAATCCAGTTCGCACATGTTCCTCTGGTTTACACCTGTAAATTGTAGGATCTCTCATACAGCCATTCTCAGACTGGTAATCAAGCTTTGCCCTCAACGCAAATCTCTGGCCATACTCTGTTCCTTTTTTCATCTCTTCCCAGACTTCAAGGTTTTTCTCTATAGCTAAAATTCAATGATAAAAATACAGAAAGTCATTTAACAACATCTTAACAAAGTATACAATAACTAAAGGTGGGGATTAACTTATCTATCATTCTATGATAAGTGCCTAAATTGAAGTCATATCTCAACTTTTACTATCATGGTAATCACTTTTCATTGTGTCTTTGGAGTGTCCTGTTGCATATTGTCACGAGTTTTCAGAACTTTCTATTGATCATATTATCACATGGGTTCTAAATCTAAATAATATCTAACATACAGCTGTACTAATGATAATAATAATAATAATAATAATAATAATAATAATAATAATAATAATAATAATAATAATAACAACAACAACAAATTCCTTACATTATTTTATCTTCTCCTTCGGGGAACATGGAAAAAATTAAAATTAAACATAACGGAATTAAGAATTCCAACTAGCAAGAGGCAAACCAGTTGCTCATTTACATGTGTGGTTAATGAGTTGAAATAACATGTACTACCAACTGGAAGAAAAAAGTCAGTTACATGTACATGTACTGTAGCAGTCTGGTTGAGACTTGACCAAGGGAACCTCCATATCACTATGACTCTTAGAGTTAGTACCAGAATTGATATTAAAATGAAAAAAAAAACTCACAGTTGTCGCGGTTAGCGGATTTCACTCGTTTCTCCCTCTCCTCTTTCATCTGATCTCCTGGAGTATCATCAGCGTACGCCTTGCCTTCCCGTATCATCTTTTCAGCAAAATTCATGATGGTGTCAAAGTGGTCTGATGTGTGCGTAAACTTATCTGGCTCAATTTTCAACATTTTCAGATCCTCAAGAATGACCTTCTCGAATTCTGCATTTTCTTTGGCTGGGTTGGTATCATCAAATCTCATGATCATTGTGCCATCATACATGTTCCTGTAGTACTGGTTTAACAGAGCTGCCTTGGCATGTCCAATATGAAGGTAACTGCAAATGGAAACACTTGAGTCAAGAAATCAAGGTGCTGAAGATCAAAGGGGGAATTGCCTCTACCTCCCACTGTATAAAAAGATAAATAACTGTGCCAGTAGAAAAACATTTGGGAAATTAACAGCATTGAACCGGGTAGAAACTTGAATTTCTGAGCATTCAGAAGCAAAAGTCACTGCTAAACTTTAAAGCCAAACTTGACAAGGTTCACATACAGCACAGAGGAGGTGAAACAATTTAAGACAATGTTGTACATTACCCTATTCAGGCAGCCAATCAGAACACAGGATTCCCCCCCTCTTTCTCCGCTCGCAGAGCCAGTGGTATAATAAAAGCCGTGGGGGGGAGGGGGGACGGGCGGCCAGCCAGGGTATGTTTTTCGGGATTTTTGTCTTAGACAGGGTATCAATTTTATCATTTTTTGTCTTTATCAGGGTATCGATTTTATCAATTTTTGTCAGACTTAAACAGGGTACCTTTTGTTGGACGATAAACAGTCTGCACGTACGTTCTAAGAACTAAACTACAGCAAAATTTTTTTGGGTTTCGGGTTAAATGTCTTAAACAGGGTATCAAAAATCAGAAAACTGTCTTAAACAGGGTAGGAAAATCAACCTCCCTACCCAAGCATATATCGAATATCCCCCCCCCCCCCCCGGAATAAAAGTAATAAAAATTAAACAGTTACAATTTGACTTACCCACTAGCTTCTGGTGGAAATCTTGTCACCACATTACCCTGCGATGCACCTGGCAGATGGACATATTTTCCTTCAGACTTCATCTTTGTCTAAAAATGAATTAAAATTAGCAACAATTTACACACATCTGTCTGTAAGAACTATTCAAGTTTTAAGTCACTTTTCTGTGATCAAAAAGATACTTACCCCTAACTGGGCAGAATTATCACCACTATTTTGACTGGGAATCTTCTCAGATACGTTGCAAAATGGTGGCTGTGCTCCACAAAATGTCAACCAGCGAGCAACATGCTCAAATGAACTTCCAGGCTTCATCAGCTTCTCAACATTGCCACTTACTAAATAAAAAAGGGAACAATATTCGTAGTAAGAGAGGGTAGTTCTAAAAAGTGAATCAAGATAATTCCCAATATATAAATGTAGAGCTACTTCATTCATTGGTTTGTCTATTGATCTGCCTATCCATTCATTTGCTTGTTCTTTTATTTATTTATATTAACACAGGGACTTGAATATCAACAAACCTTTCAAAGCTCCCCAAACTGCAAAATCAGCTAATGTCACAGAATGCCCAGCAAGAAAGGCAACTGGAGCTAGACTTTTGTTCAAGCGATGGAGAGCGTCATTAATATTACCAGCATTTTCCAGAGAATTTAAACTGAACTCCAGCCAATGATCAATCTAAATTAAAACAAAAGCTACGAATCACTGGCTGCAAGTATAAAAAGCCACTTGAATCATCATAATACTACAGCGAACAAGTTTGTAACAAACTACCCAGCTGGGAAACCCCTGAAGATTTGACTAATATTAACTCACTTGTGTATGCAAGTGAAAGGTCAGTATGATAACCATCTTCAATCTAGGACCTTATCTTTTCAGAGCCATTATACAAATACATTTTATTTAAACTACTTACAGTGTAAAACTAATTTATTTTAATTAGCTTTATGAACTAGCTTTGTGCCTTGGAATTGGCAAGGAATCGTAACAGCTTAGGCCAGTTACTGTATTAGGCTCAAAACAGTCCATCCCCTTAACAACACACAACCAAGGTGTACTCCACATGTACAAACCTTACTGCAAGCCCAATGAAATGATCATCTGAAATAAGGCAAGATCTGTCACACCTACAATGTAGCCTTAGAAAACAGCTGACATATTTTGCAAGATGACATCTGAGGGAAGAGTGAAGAAATTCCATACTGGTGACACGTCACGACCCAGATCTGGGTAGTGCTTGTGCTTGGTTGAAGTAAATTTTCCTCGCAGCATGACCGGTCAAAAGCACTACCCAGATCTGGGTAATAATAATAAAAATAATAATTTAACATTTATATTGCACAAAATACATGTGAATATGATCAAATGCGCATTACAAGTAAATTATCGCCATTACTAAGTTATCGAAAATAATTAAACATATCAATAAAAATATAGTGGGTAGTGACACATCATCAATATGGAATTTCTGCACTCGTTCTTCAGATGTCATTTAGTGCAGAAACAGTGGTGTGTTTTGAAATGTTTACAGTTTTCTCATGCTAGTTCTTACCGGATCAACAAGCCTTATTAGGTACAATGGGGTTTGAACCTGTGACCTCCTGCCAGGAGCAGTGATATCTACCAACTGAGCAAGCAAGACGGCAGTTTATTCTCACCTCTGATGCTTGAAGTGGGTTTCTCCCATACAGTCCCAATGCGGGATGGCAGCGGGCAATGTAACGAGCTATTGAATGGTCAGCAGTCAGGGTCAGGTCTCTGTAAAAGGTACATAGACCTCTTTCATAATGGCGGCCTATTAATATATTCTTTTATATGTATGATAATTAGCCTTTCTGACCTCGTTTGAAAGTAAGAATTCCTTTGTATTTTGGACATGCTAACGAGGTCAGAAAGGCTAATTATCATACATATAAGAGAATATATTAATAGGCCGCCATTATGAAAGAGGTCTATACAGGAGATTGAAATTAGCCTTTCACTTTTTACCCTTAAAGAAAGAAGAACACATTATATACTTTGTAAATTTAGACAAAGTGTAGGGATACCAGAATTGACTGGGAGGATCCTGTGAATGAGTTGTCGGACCGCAATGCGTGGAATAAGATCATTGTCCTAAGCATAATGGAGATGATGATGACGATGAGGGTTTTCATTCATTCACTAACTTCAAGTTCAAAGTGCATGGAAATCTGAAGAGAAATTGTCATATTGAAGCATAAAAAGTATTCTAATGGACATTACACAACTGTATGTATTAAGACTGTCACTATTACTATAATAATTTCCTGGTAAAAAAACTTTGTTCTTGACAATACTAAAATTTTTAAAAGTATATTTTAAATTTATGCCTGTGTGATTCCATAAGATTTGTCTGAGTTCTACAAACAAATTTACCCACAAAAAGTCCAAAATGATCAGTTATTTTTATTGCAATAATCTGGGCAAAAATAATGATTATCATCACTTACTCATTGATCTTGAGCGAGGTATTGTCTCCCCATGCTAACTGTAAAGGGTAAGTGTTCTTTAAGTGTTCCACAGCAAGCAGGGTAACTATAGATGAAGTATTACTTAGATCAATATTAAAATAATGATAATGATAATATATATAATAATTTATGTTTTAAAACTGCCTTTCCATTTCTGCTTTACATTGTACACATAAGTGCTTCACACCAGCTTAACAATATTTTTAAAAAATTGAAAACTGAACTTGCTTAGAAAGATATGCTTTTTAAAAAGACACATGTAATGAACATATCAACGGCCATCCCAGGGGGGTAACCCCGGCGACATACGCGGGCATGGCATGGGAATTGTCAACTTTGTTCGTTAATTTTAAGCCAGGGATGGGGGGATTGCATTGCTTTCGCACTTTCGTATCAGGGTCCCTGGGAGAAGACCCGCAGGATTTGTAGCACCACCGCCACTTTACATATGGGGCTGGAAATGTTGGTGAACACGCTCTGGTAAAGTGGCAACAGAAAAGACGGTAAACGACTTTCATATTTCTCTTGTATTCTGTTCCTTTTAGCTGGCCATCCTTCCCTTGCATAGCGACTACATTTTTCAGAAAAAAACTACATTGTATGATAATTCCTTCCATAGAACTCTTTTCAAATATTGCACCCTTTTACCTAGGAAGAGCACTCTTCTTTACCCCCAGGGGAGGGGTGTTAGTAGCTTTTAGTTAAACAAACGTGGTTTTGGTAGGGGGATTTGTAAACGTCGTTGTGCAAATGACCGGGGGTTCTATGGGGTCACCCCCCGGGATGGCCGCTGATAAGTGCATAAAGTTCAGAATGAAAAGTATTCATATGAAAAGACCCTTGATATAATAAAAATTCATAACCTTTCATTAATTTTTTTCCAACATTTCAGTCTGCTGTGTAATTTAGCTAAAACATCTCATGTTTCCTGTTACATTAGGGACAGGAAATCATTATAATAATAAATTATTATTGTCCTCCAAGAATTTGACTATAAATACAATGTATATGATCTTATAAGATCTTGGTGCATTTTTGAAGATTCTTGAGATAATCTTGACACCATATCAATAATGATGCAATACAAATGCAATACTGTGGTGCAATGTAAGACAACAAGGTGACATTGTATTAAACTTCACTGCAGACATTTGTACGTGATAACTATTTTTGATCCCTTTGAAGGAAAACGCAATATAAGGCAAAATATCCATATTCATCTCATTGCAATTTTAATGTCCTTATATGTGGGGATCTACAGAGAGCATCTACATGTATCTGTTCCAGGAAGATAACGGTACTTCTACTTCTATTCTATCTCTTGAAAATATTGATGTCTTGATAATTATGAAAACACTCATAACTTAGTAACTCCTGTATACGCTGTTTTTTTTTTTTTCGTTTGATGATCTACTCACGATATATTGCGAGCCCTTATTTAAGCTGCTAAAAATATCTGGAGATAAGCTTAAAAAGTGTGAATGATGGTCGCATGAGCAGCGAGCGTAATTACTATAAAAATCTATTTTAAAAACAGCTGTTTAAAGTCTGCTTCTAACTCACACGATTTTCTAGCAATCAAGACACAAAACGTCGATTAATGACCATTTCTAAGAAATGAAAGAACTTCTGAAGGAATGTGTTCTATTGGTCATTCGTACAATATTAAAATTAATGTATAGACACTTTCGATTTCAGAACTTTTTGCTACGAGCGTGATCACACCAACCTGGAGGCGGGCGGGAAGAGCTGAGAGTCAATGATTGCGTTTTCATAGCTGTAGTACTAAACTCTGATGATGCGTTATAGGAAACAACCATGATTCTGCGGCACCAGAGAGCCAAAAAACGACCACCTTTAGCCGGCAAACAACGTGTCAGCATTAGCACATGAGCGGTTCGCTTTTAAGAGAGGAGGTAATTTGTCAGCGGTTTCTTTCTAAATGCTATGTTTGACTACACGGAGTGTCCTAATTTGGACTGATGCAAGGAAGTCGCAACTATTTGCTGCATGTGGAAGGGAAGTATTTTTGTAACACAAATTCCTATCAAGTTCTATCGTTTGGGGTGATGATATCGCTGGTGTAAACCTTCCAAACAGGATTGTCTGGTCTAGGGATAACTGCCTGTCAGGTTGTCTAAGATGTTGAGCCACAGGGTTCCCAAATTCACAGTTTGTGAGAACTGGTAGAAGTATTATGTGCAGAATGCAGCAGTTTATTCCCCACACAGCGAATTCTTAAGCACGCAAGTCCTAAACGCTCTGGAATTGTTGAAAGAAAATCACCTCACTAACAAGCCGTATTTTACCTCAAGCTGCCCAACTGCTGTGATTGGCTAAAGCATTAACTGAAAGAGTTTTGCAGCAACTGCACTCAATTAGAAACAATAATTTATTTTTAAATTATTGAAAATATTTTTCACCAAGGTTGGTAATTTGATAACTTCTCCAGGTACCTGTAGGCCCAGTGGGCAAGTAGAAAAATAACTATTTCCAGTAGCCAAGTCTAACAAAAACCTCTGGCCAAAAAAACAAAAACTATTTTATACCTAATGTTACAGCGAGGAGCCCAAAAGTGTGACCACTTTTGATATAGAGTGTTTTCACTCACATGGCCAGCATCTATGCAAATTTATTGGAACAAAAGAAGGCATTTGCATAGGAAAAGAGTCCAACTCCCACAGGACTGGTTTGGGACACCAACATGGTCGCCGTTTCATCGTTTTGGGACACCAATATGGCCACTGTTACGTCATGTGAAAACACTCTATATTCACATTCTTTCCTACAGACTTAATCCAATCAGAAGCCAGCTGGAAACAGTCCTCAACTTCTGGGTACTGATTAATGTCTGGATGAAAGAATCCGAGCTAATTTAACCCTAAGAGTGATCAGCATCAAATTTCTCCTTGTGCTTTGTAAAACAGAGTGGTCATGAGAATTACGGACATGATCACACAAGTTGAATTTGCTTGATATTTTATCAACTTCTCCCCACTACTTCTATGGGAAAGGAATAGGGGAAACAATAAAAATTCAAATTTTGATCTCAGGGTTTAAAGGGTTAAGGAGGTCACACTATTGGGCTCCTTGCTGTAAGAAAACAAGCGAGATTTCATCAACTTCAAATATTTATTGACCTTCAGTTTGAAATACAGATCGTTTTCACTGTCACGCAATAAACATGGCACCAAAAAAAATAGTGGAAACCGCTCAGTAGAAGAAGCCAAGAAAATGAAATGTTATAACAGACTAATATATAAACAATATGTCCAAATCTCAGGTCTTTCAGGCCCGCAGTTTCTGAGTTAGCTGCCAAAACGTTTCACGCACCTTTTTAGAGCTTTGTATGGAGACGCCATATTGGTGTACAGTTTTGGTACACCAATATGGCCGCCGGAAATTAACTAAAACATCTGGAGTTCACTTTTTCCATAAAAGCTCTTTCTCTTCACTCGAGAGCTAGTCTACGTGCGCATAAACACATCTTCTAATACTTGAAATGATAAAACCACTGAGAATCAAGAGGAGATACTTTATTTCAATGAGACAGCATTCCTATTTTGGTGTCACGCACTGTGATAACTCGGAAGTTCAAACTGCTGTATTTTCGAAATGAAACGTGCTACGGGACTGGAAAGTTGTACAAAAATTTACTTTTTTGTTCATCTTCAACCTAGTATAAATAAGAAATCGTAATACCCGGTTATTTTGACTTTACAGTTTGATGACGTCACTGTGAAACCATCTATTGCTGAAATATCGCTAGGCTAAGACTAGAAAAGTAAGAAAAATGAGAGTTGAGTGAGGAATAAAATTTTAATAAGCTTGAGAAAAGTATTAAAAATTCACATTTATTTCTATTTTTTTAAATAATTTGTTTCTTATTTTGAAAATGGTTTTCTATGGATAAATATTATAAACAATATTGTTATTTATGAATAAAAAATGTCATAATTTACTCCATATGAAATTTAGTATTTTTATGGAATTTTCTCACAATCAAACCAGGAAGCAAAGCCATTAATGCTATACCACAAAGCTTAATGATTACAGAGAATGTAAAAAGTTCATCTAAGGAGCTGAGTTGTGACAAAATGCAGCCAGTTTGACAGCATATAAAGTTGTATGGCATGAGACCTGAAATACAAAGCAAAAATAGATGATGAGTAGTGATGTGAAATGAAAACCAAAACCACAAATAGAATATGTAAACCAGAAGAAGGAATTTAGAAAATTACGCTAAAGGAGCAGTGTCACGAAAATCAGCCAAATTAGGAAATTACAAAATGCCTGTTAAATATTAAGAGCAACATAGAAATAATCGCTTAAAACTTTAAAGGAAAGTTAAAATAATATAACAGAAACAACAGATGCCACGGATGGGCAAAATTGAAGAAGATTGCAACGGATTGAAATTAGGGTTTTTAAAAACTGTTCAGCCTAACAGTTTTTCAAAGTTGATCCCTGCTGCTTGCAACTTCAAAATTAATGCATGGGAGACATATTTGTTTGTCTCGGATCTCTGATTTTGTCATTTACATGTAATTTCTTTGCTGACTTTAAGTTCCATAGCGATTTAGGGCAAGTAATTGCCAAAATTAAACAAAATGAACTGGACTGCCATGACACAGCCCTTTTATGGTTAGTGTCTTTCCAACAGAGTCCATGAATAAGTTTTTGATAAAAACTAATGTTAGTCACCAGCAAAAAAACTAATAATGATTAAATATTTAATAACAACTATAAGAAAATTCTCAAATCTGATTGGCTACGAACTGCCCTGATTTCAGCCTTAATAGGACAATTTAATAGGACAGTACACGTCATGCCTAAGTAATTGGACAGTACGCACCATCACGAGTGCCCTTAAATGGCTTTTTTTTTTCACTGCTAGCGAAAAAAATTGAAATTTCTTCTGTTTGATTTAAAAAAAAGAGCCTTATATATCACAAATTTTGCTAAAGTTAATCACTTGTATGATTACAGACCGAATTGGACACCACTCAGTCCTGTTACCATTACTAGTTATTAGTTTATGCTTACCAATTAAAACTGAAAAGAAGAACTGTTTGATGGGTACTTCAAGAACTGGTGAAGACATGTTGAGAAACCAGTTAGGTGACATTGGAAACAGTCTTAAGAATAACAGGAAGAAGAACAAACTATCAAGGTTCTCTTGGACCTGAAAGTATAAAAACAGAAATAGCAAACTTTAAGTGACTTTGCATGCAAAGTTAAGGGAGGGTGGAAGAAAGAGGGGTGGCAAATGGTAAAATCCGAGACTCGCCGAGACGCCAAGATCCTAGTTAGAAATCCGAGCCCAACACTCTTTGTTAAAAAGTTTCAAGACTCAAAAAAAGAATAAACAAACCATGCCAAAACAAGACTTCGAGACTTATAAAAAACGCTTCCAAGATTACGAGATCCTGCCAAAATTTTCTGAGACCCATGTTTTTCGAGGTACCATTCACCACCCCTAGAAAGGCAGGGGTGGTGCAGTGGCACTCGCCTCCCACCAATGTGGCCCGGGTTCAAATCCTGGCGCTGACTCCATACACGGGTTGAGTTTGTTGTTGGTTCTCTTCTTTTCTCTGAGAAGTTTTTCTCTGGGTTCTCCGGTTTTCCTTTCTCCTTAAAAACCCACACTTCCAAATTCCAATTTAATCTGGATGCACAGACAGGATTCAACAAGTTCTTAAGAACTCCTAAGTGCTCCATGGGTAAACAAATTACAATTTTTTACAATAATGACTGTGCTGACAATTTTGGCAACCCAGGTTTAGTATTTAGAAAGGAACATAGGAATCTGATGCAATGCAAATCTTGCATTGAACTGACAATTAATAAACAGAATTTACTGGTACTTGAGCACCCTACAATAATCATTTTTGAGCTACAATTTTGATCATTTTTTCACCAAAGAAAAGTGAGGTGCATGGTTTAACACTTTTCTATACAAAATTAATATGTTTTATTGAAAAGGTACTAAGCATTATTTTCATATACCTTCTATAGAAAATCAGTGGCACCCCCTCTACACAATTTGCTAAGTATATCTGATGCACCCATGTGACTCGAAATATCCTGATGTACAATACTGGATCAAGAATGCACAACTTTGTGAATGGACTCAAAAGACAAGAGAAAAAGCTTCCAAGCACTTAAACCCTTTCAGCTCCAATATCCACATAAAAATTCTCCACACTGATCCTCAAAGAATTAGCTGAGAGAATTTGATAAATGATCAAAGCATTTTCTCTTTGATGATCATTTTATCTCTTCTCATAACCTTTTCTCCTTATTATGTATGGCTAATGCTAGCAGAATTGATGTTGCTAATTATTACTCTTAACATTTAGGCCACAGAATAAGAATATTATTTATTTATTTTATACTAACTTTATGTTGAAGGGCTTGGACCCTCTCAGGAAAGAACTGCAGTAAAAGAACTTTGCCAAATGCTTTGGATAAAAGATAACAAAAAGTAGCTCCACACCCAGTTAAAAAACAAACCAAAGGAAATCCTGCCCACATTCCAAAAATAGCACCTGCCAACAAATTCTGTAAAACCCAAAAATAGAAAAAAAATACATTTAGTTAGGATAATAAATATCTAGTTGAACTGGATCAATATATATTATTTTATTGTTACGAAGGCATAGTTAAAACTAGAAAATGCTGAAAAAAGGGTCTGAGCATCTTTGCCTTATTGGAGAAGTAAAAAATAAAAACATATTTGCATGAATATGAAACTTTTTCCTAAAGGAAAATCGTTTTAATGTTTACTCCTCCAACATGGCCGTTGCACACAGTCTATAAGTTTTAGTGCATCTTTACTAGGGCATACCCCCACAGGTCCTGCCCTCTCTATGCATAAGCCTGGCTATGCCATGAAAAGGTGGTTGTTTATGAGACAAGGCTGTATGTTGAGGTTCAACAGTATTTGAATAATCAATAACAAAGTCAAAGACTGAAGTGACAGGCAAATACCCCTGAGAGTGCCCATACGTGACTTCACCATCTTTGCTTAGCAAATAGTTTTTAATTTAAGTCCAGCATGTCTCATCTTAACCTCTTCACGCTAGCTATGGCCCAACCTCTAAAAGCAACAAATACCTAACAACCTAAAACAGATTTCCCATCAAAGCACTACAGTTTCAACCACTCTCCTGAGCAAAAATCACCTTTCATAAGCATCCAAAAAAAATCGCATTTTGGGTGGTTGCATTATAACTGTGTTCTTATAATAAAATGATTAACTTTAATACAGTTTTCTACTGCACGGCTGTATATCAAACAACACCTACACAATCCAAAACAGTCTTGAGTATTCTTGCACTGTTAACTAACATAAATTATTACTAGTCTATAGGGCACTTCATGTTTCAAAAATTTTATCTGTTAAAGTTTCAGGCACACCTACCATAAATACTGATCCTGGAATGGCAAATGTCTGCTTATACAGATACGCACTGCAGAAAAGCAAAACAACATAGCCAAAATTGTCTTTTCTGTATTGCTTCAGAAGGACTGCTAGAGATTTAAGGTCTTCAAGATCACTTGGAAAATGTAGTTCATAACTGCAGAAGAGAAAATAAAGACTTTGTCATCAGCCCATTACAAAATGAGCCAACAGGTGGCAATTTTGCTGCTTACAGTGGAATATCTGCAACGTTCAAATTCAATACAGAGGAGAAGACTAGTGTGATCTCAACAATCTTTCTTGAAAGAGACAGCCATTTTTCTTTTTTGAATGATGGAAGTAAAGTACATGTATGGGCTACCATTTTGTTTCAGAATGCAATCAGTCACAGGAAAGCCATACATGTCAATTTTTTTTTCTGCACTTACTATTTTCAGGACCACGGTTTGTTAAGATCCAGAAATTTTGCTACTATGGTAACATGACATAGACTTCTCTTCTCTATAACATTAACTAAAAACCACAAAATTTTAGGCCTTTGCTACTTCCCACTTTAGTTATCCAGCAAACCATTTCATTTAACACAGACCGTGTCAGACAGTTAACACAGGTACCCCACTCTACATAACAGAAGCAGTCACAGTATCAAGGAAGGAAACATATAACGTTTGGAAACCTCCAAACCAAGAGAACTGCCTGCACTATAGAGGTGTCCATATTATAGCTGAGGCCAGAGGCACACAGCAGAAGGGTTCAAGTGACTGCATGTGATGGCCATAAATAATGTACACGCCACTCCCGACTTGGTCAACCGATAAAATACTCAAGTTGTTTCAGCTGATTTTATAACAAGCAATAAATCCAATAAAAACAACAAAATTTATAAAAGTAGCACTTCTTAGAGTGTGAACATCAATTTCTGTTGATTGATCGATAAGATTGACACCTGTTGATAGATACCAGTTATCGATTTATCAATTGGTTTTCCAATAACGGTTTCGGTCAGTGTCAAACACAGACTGTGGACTATTGTTTTCACCAAGCAAATGAGAACATGACAACAATAGTCATATTGTTTTCTAACCCTAAAAACAATAATCAGGAGTCAATCCACAGTCTTCATTTTACACTGCCCCTCTCAGTTTTTACCTATTGACCATGCCGGGTCTACTCAATATAGCAGAGTACTCTACAACAAAATCTTCCTTCCAACTCGCCTTGACTAAGATCTATGAGTTTGAGCCCCTGGTTTGAGCTGTTCAGCAAAGAACGGAGACCACACATAATGACGTGATCATCATCTCACTGAAGTGCCCGTTCTATAACCCCCTATCAATTTTCCTAGTTATATTTAATAACATACAGCTTTAACAAAGGGAATTCATCTTACCTTTCGCTTTCTTTCGTGGCTGTAGTAACATTTACCGAGTTGAAAGGTGGCCGGAACATCGACAACAACGCAAGGAAAAGAGTGGCAGAGAAAAACGTAGACGAGATACCTAAAATACAGAAGAATATTCTCTTCGTTTTGGAAATTGTCTTCACCATTATTCAAAGTATGAAACCGGCCCTCAAATGGTCTGAGACGCCTTCAAAAGCAATGGGAAGATTTATCAAGCGTATGACTTGAAGCTGAAAGAAAATGCCGACATATTGCTTTGGAGCCTCGCTGAGCTGGTTAAATTGGCCGTCAGGGGACTGGAGTTTACGCTGTTCCCCAGGGCCCCTTATCCATTTTTTTTCCTTTTTTTTTTTTTCAGGACAAATGGGTTTCGAAGTTAATTTTTAGCTTAGGAGAACTAAATGTCTAATTCCTCGAGAGCTGTAATTTTTCTTATTTTTTTAGAAGAATTTTCGTCATCTGCGAATTGATGGTGAAAACTGAACAACGCTGTGAGTTTGTGTTAACAAACAAAAACAAAAAAGATCAATCAGGTGCAGACTGTGACAGGGCCGCGTTGTTAGCCAAAGGGAAAATGCTTTGTTCTTTTGTTAAATTCTCTCAGCGAATTCTTTTAGAGAATGTATTGAGATCAGCTTGGAGAAATTGTATCTGGATATCGGGGCTTAATTTTAGGGTTAGGGAGGAAAACTCGGGGGATAAAACCACTTTTTTAGTCTTAGTATTTGTTGGAATTTGCGAGTGCTGCTTTTTTTCCGACGAGTTAGTGAAGCGAGCGCGCGATAGCAAACGCGGAGCGCGGGAACGAGAGCGAAGCCACCCCTTGCGCTAGCGGTCAATAAACCCCTCGCAGTTTTTATTTTCATAAGCGGTCTCGATAATATCTAAAGAGCAACTAGTGGTTTTCTGAACAGGCTAGAGCGCGAGCCCCTATGGTAAGCATTTGCATTTAGGGGGAAAAAGAGGTAACTAAGCGAGCTAGGGCATTCTCTATTGCATTCTTAATTCTCCTGTTTTCTTTGCTCCAAGCACCTGCCAAGAAGGCTACCAAATCGTACAGTGTGGGTACGCGTTTGTCTTTTGTAGACAGCACTTTTTTTGGAGCAGAGATGTGAGCAGTTATTTTGAACGATAAGAAGAAGCATTGCCAGGAGCCCATATTATGGCTCCTGCCTTGCTTTTAGTTTGGTTGCTAGGAAACAAAAAAGGAGTTGCTGAACTTTCCCGGGAAAATACTAAGACTTTGTAGCCTAGCAACAAGTGTCTAGGCTCATATACCACCAGTGTTGAAATTGACCATATAGTTTTGACTTTAAGATCGATCTTGACAGATAGAGGCGGGAAAATTTGACGTGGAAATAAAGGGCTTTCCGAAATTCTTGTCAGGCTCAGTGGTCTCTTAGTATATCGTCTATGTATAAAAAGCAAAAGAAAATCCTTTACGGGCGGACTCGTTTCTTTCACTTGTCTAAACAATCGTGAAATATCCTTTTCGATTGCTCATGACCGTGTTTGGCTAATGACATCATATGCGCTTCCCTTCACTGGGCAGAATGAAAATTTAATGCCACCAATGGAGTCCGTAGCCTGCTCTTAACTGCGCGTAGTGCTGAAACTACGATACAAATGGACTTTATCAAGTTTTACCAGGATAAACTCCAAGTTATATGGCACACAATGGAGGATATATTTAATGGAAACAAAGTTGTGAGCTGCGCGCCATCATAGCCATCGCTATACACAGGGTGGTCCCGAATAGGAAAGTTTTGATGTCCGGGTGCTGGCATCTGTGCTGGCCGGGCTCCCGAGCTCTATGCCTGTAAGGAGCAAGATATATTGGATCCCTGTTCTTCGCCTTTACTTGAAAACCCTCAAAGAATTACTTTACATCGTCACCGTGCTTGGTTGGCTCTCAGGTAACCATACTGTGATTGAACTTATTGACTTTTCAGCAATGCGATCCTGAATAGACCAGCTTCCCTTTGCCTCGCTGAGCATGTTCACTTAGGTGATCACAAGCTTGTAGAGTCCCATGGCGCAATTAACCTCGTCACTATCACTACTCGCAACTAAACTACATGTAAATATAATAAGTGCTAAACTAAACGACATTTTTTTGGCCGTATTATAGCTGGTAGGAATTTGCGGAAACTATATGCGGTTTTCGTGTCGTTGAAACGATCGATTTCTACGATAAAGGAAAGAGAATAGACAGAAACACGATAGCCTTTCCATCTTATTTAAATCTGCGCAAATTGATAAAGAAAAGAACAATGCTGTTTATTAACAAAACCCGTTAGAGTTCCACTCGTGGGTCGGTCTAGTCGCATGCTTGAACGTAGCGTTATTGGTTGTCAAAATACCATATTTACGGACTGGTAGATAAGTTGCTTATTAATTTTGGAAAGCACTTAGAGGTATTCTAAAGCTGTGTTTACTACAAAGTAAGTAACTCTTTTAAATACATCTTTATTTATTTTTATGTATTCTCCTGACTTGCCTTATTGAGACACGACATAATCAGATTAATCGATTTTCGCAGCAGAAATCTCAGTGTGAAATATAAAGGCGTCCATTCAGTGTCCATTGTTTGAGAATCAAAACAGGTACCAGAGGCCAATTTAGTCAAGCATAAAAAGGGTATTAAGGCTCAATGAATACATTCACCAGTTTCACTAATTTTAGCAAAATCATAATCTATTGGAAAAATGACAACAAAATAAATCAATATAAAAACATTTCAGGTGCAGTAGCCACTCAACAAATTAAATTCACGGTAGCATAGAAACTTTCAATAACTGTGGCTACTATATGTTGATTTCGAAAAGCAATAATGGCAGTTCTAGAATCTGTAAGAAAACAATGTAGTCTAGTAGTATATATATGTTTCATTCACAGAATACTCCATGTTTTATTTTTCCTTTTTTTATCCTACACATGTTGAGTAAGTGACGCTCTGGAAATTTACCAACCAAAACAAAATACACTACAATTAGTGTGTCCTCCTAAGAAAAAAACTGTTAAAGGGACAAAGGGAAATACCAAACTAGGCTAGGTCTTCTGTCCTAAAATGATCAGTAATTAAAATCAGATCGAGTTTCCTTCGCACTTAGTGTTGTTTTCCTGTCTCTAAAATTAAAAATGGTACGTGACCTTATTTCAATTTTGAATTTGAGTTACACCCACCTGCCATAAGTTTAACTTTATACGTTTGCTTAGCAATTGAGAAATGGAATGTAGTTTTAACATTTCAACCGTGAGAGAAACCCTTTGGTTTTTCTTTCAAGTGAATCCCTTTGACAGCACTTTTTTATGGTTCTTTTCGTTTATAACTGTTTTTGGTTCATTTTCTAAATAGATTTTTGTTGCATTTTGACTTTAAACACTGTCGAGTAAAGGATTAAGTGGCTCGCTCTTGATCGTTGAAGTATTGGTGACAAACGGCGCTCTAGATATACGCAGATTGCTCAAGTCATTTTTGTTAAACTCTGAAATATTTCCAGTGACTAAAATAACCTATTATGAAAGTTTAAGTTTTAAAAGACTGTTATTAAACAATTCGATCGCGAGAAGCCAAGTAACGCTGATTCTATTACTGTTAATGACGAAACAAGGGCGTGGAATACTCTTTATCAAATTTTTCCTGAAACCTAATCGCACGAAATCTACACCGTTCGAGAACAGTGAGAGAAAACTATCAGATTAAACATCTTAGCGATTTTCCTGAGCCCTGATGTGCTTCAGAAAACCACATTTACAAACAATCTTATCGTTTGAGTCTCGCTAACAGTTAAGCAGCAACAGTTACAGTGTTAGTTACACAACTAGCTACAACCTGGAATTCTAAATTTGTAATAGCACACGGCAATCTGATCTAATCTACGTGTTTACACTCAGGTCTATAGGCCTCAGTGGTAATAAGTACGTTTTACTTTTAAAAGTGCTGTATTGAACGAACCTCAAGTCTTAGAACTCTTGCGCAATTTTTCTCGTTTTGGTTTTACGAGACAACCTAGTTCCCAGGGTTGTCTCCTACCTGTCTCGACGGGTAGGAGGTAGGAGAGAGAACCTGGTAGCGCGTTGACGTTATCGTTTTTGTCACCCCAATCGTTAGTGTTATCGTTGTCGTTAACTTAATTCTCAATGAACTCGCGAGATACAAAGTCCTGTGAATACTCAAATCCTGCAAACTACTCATCCAATGAGTCTTCCATAGCTTAGTGGCTAGAGCGTGAAAAGTGGATTTTTTTGCATTAGGCTGCAATGATTTTTTGCTCAAGACGAGAAACGTTCCACTATCTGCAAGATGTTGCTGCCACCAGAAACAACAGAATTTTCTGCTCGACAATTTGCTCGCGTTAGTCACTTCACGCGCAGCTCTGCTCTCCAAGCCATGGAAGACTCATTGGGTGAGTAGTTTGCAGGGTTTGAGTATTCACAGGATTTTGTATCTCGCGAGTTCATTGAGAATAATGTCAACGAATAATGACAGTTTTACCTATAACGATGAAGATTAAGTTAACGACAACGATAACACTAACGATTGCGGTGACGAAAACGATAACGCTAACGCGCTAACAATAACGATAACGATAACGATAATGATAACGATAACGATAACGACAACGATAACAATAACGATAATGATAATGATAATGATAATGATAACGATAATAATGATAATAAAAATAACCGTTTCTTATTTCTTGCAGCGGGTGCCTTTTCTCAGGCGCAAACCTGTCAACCGAACCAACCATTATTCAATGTAACGCTGAGAGCCGGCAGCGCGTCTGGTAATTTCTGGAAATTGGGTCCAGTCAACGACTTCAATCATTGCGGTCAACTGTGCTGCAAACATCACAAGTGCGACCTGGCCTTTTCAGTGGATAAAGTTTGTTATAACGTCGAGTGTTACAGTAAGAAAATGTGTCGGCTGAAAAAGAAGAATTTTTCACGACATCAAGTTGCTGTGACTATGGTAACAAGAATGAACAAAGAAAATCAACGTAGAACTAAAGATCGTCATGAGAATAAAGGAGTTAATGCACATCAAACTGTCTTTAACAAAGGGATTGATAACTTATCAGCAGCTGCCGAAAGGAAAGGTGTTTTAAATAATACCCAGCACGAGGATAGAGGCTCGAAAGAGTTTGATAACAAATTTGAAAGCCATTCTTTTACTTCGTTAGAAAGCAAGGATACAGGCGTTGGTTTTGAATTGAAAAATTCCTTTCCAACCAAAGCTGTTGTTCGTTTAGAATCGAAACTCTCGCAAGATGGCAATGACGATGCAGAATCGGCTACTTCTGGATCTTGCCGTGCGAGAAAAATTCTTCGCAAAGTAACTTTACGCTCTGGACTCCAATCAGGCGATTTTTCTGATTACGGTCAAGTGTCTGACATCGACGCATGCGTGAGACATTGCTGTGCTCAAAAAACTTGCGACGTATCTCTGTTGTTGAAAAATCATTGTTACACATTACACTGCTATAAACCAGAACTATGTGAAACCATACCCGCGCACGGTTCGAAATTAGACCCACAACTTGCATTCGTTGTTCGTTCTATTACAGATGGCCAATCAAATACGCGAGTTAAGAAGAAAACCCCGTCTTCAGACAGAGGCGTGTGTCCCCATGGCGCCATTTTCAGTGACGTTAGTCTCAAAGGAGGCAAAAAGGCGGGAAAATTTCAAATGATGGCGCGTACGAATGACATGCGCACTTGTATTCAGAAGTGCTGCGCAAGCCCGAGCTGTCAGGTGGCCTGGTTACTTGGAGATTACTGTTACTCAGTGGCTTGTTACGACAAATGTATTACGATCAAAAAGGGTTCCAGTGTTATTAGGTCCAAGCTCACACTCCTAACAAGAAAACCGCAACAGCCTGAAAACGACAGTAAGTTGACGTCATTGTTATTTGCCAGTAAATCACAATGAAGAGGCAGCCAGTGCGGACGAAATTGGGGATTCTTTAAAAAGGGCTTATGCAGAAAAGGGGTGTTCGCTTCGATCAGAATAGACACAAATTTTTTCCTAGCAATTTTTCCCTTCCGAACAAAGCCATTGTGTTTGTGTGCATCCTCATTTTTACAGCTGGGAGAAGTTCCCAAGCGCGCTTTATCATCAACTAAGTTTCGTTAACTATTACAGGATGCCGAGTCGAGTCTCTGGTAATTAATAATTTGATTCATCTCCATTTTACATGCACTATGGAAGTATGCTGTAGATACTCTGCAACTTTCTTGTCATCTAAATCATTTTTAAGAAGGTGCAGCTTGTGAAACTTAAGGTAACGAAAGTGAAAGACTACACTAAGACAATGAACCCGGATACAACATTTCCACTCACGTTTGCATGCATACTGTACGTCTTTTAACGCTTTTGTCATTCACACTTTTTTAAAACCATTTTTCAGAAAGGCAAGACATACCAGGAGCGAAAGGAAATACAGGTTAGTGAAACTTGTCAAAACGTAACTGTTGCAGTTGTCTTCTAAGTTACTATAGGCCTGTATTCTAAATTATCTGGTTAGCTCAGTTGGAAAAGTACCGGTCTGCGGAGCGGGAGACAGCGGGTTCAATCCCTGGCCGGACCAACACTCAGGGTCTCTAAATGAATGAGAATAAAGTGCTGTCTTTGTAGTAATGACATCTGCAAAACGGTTCGACTTTGTTCTACTCGGATAAGGACGAAAAATCGTCGGTCCCGTCTTACAGTACTTTCACTTATCTGGTTCTTGTGGAACGTAAAGGAATCCACACCGCCGTTCGAAAGAGTAGGGGACGTAGGTCCCGGGGACGTTGCCAACCTGTCTGGGGTGGGGTGGGTATCTGTAAAGAGAGATCTTAATATGGGGACAACCGTACCTCATGATCCTTCTTCAGGTGTTGTAATGGCTGCCTGCAAACAGTGTATTTATGTATGTGTTTTTATTTTTTTCTCGACAGACAAAGTGTTTAGAATGTTTTTAACTCTCACTGACCAAGTGTTTACAGATCGACTCAAGGATATTGAATCCCTTGAATTTCTTAATCTTGCAGAGAAGCTTCAAGTTGCGGTAAGAGATATTTGTATTAATAGGCACAACCTAAGGTATAGCAAGGAACCCTGTATTTAAAACTGATCAAAATGATCAGGTGCGAACACACCAAGAAAACAGATTAACCGCGGCATTAGTCTCTCAGCTTCGATTTACTGACCTACCTAATACAGATCTGATCGCTGTTTTCTTCCATCAGGTTTCGTCTTTATTTGTCAATGAACCATCTTTTAAGACAGATGAAGTTGTTTCTTTCCAGTGAGTTATTTTCATTATTTTCGTATTTAATATTTATTTTAATTTACCGTTGTCTGTTTCCTCATCAATTGTTCAAGAGTTAAGCGCTAGAAAATACAACCGAACATCAAAGGTAATCTTGTCATTTTCACTATACGGTTGAAAGTTCAATTATATCAATGCAACGTAAAATTCCTAACCGTTGACCAAAAACGTTGTGGGTTTGAAACTGAATTGCCCGGCCAACACTTGCTCAAGCGCAAAAAAGGTTTGAAGGAGAATAACATTAGTTGCTTAATTCTTTCCATTATTTCTCATAAATTGTAAATGAAAACCCTCTAAAAAACAACCTCTCTGCCGTTTAACCGGGGGGAGGGGGGCGTGGTTTGTTTTGGCTTCATTTTACATGATCAATTGAAATATTGGCGACAGGCATTTTTTTAGCTGATCACATATAGCAACGACACTAAGGCGAAAACAAATCTTTGAGCGTTTTTCACTCTCATCAGGCCATCTCCAGTGGTCGCTCAGCTGACAGTAGCCATAACAGCACAAACCTCAGTGTCCAAGGTACTCAAGCCACTGATAGATGCTGTCATAACAGGTCAGCTGAATTCTTCCATCGACGGAAGCCCCATTAGTTTTAAAGTGAGCAATACTGGCTTCCGCTTTCTAACGTCCAACGGTAAGTATTTTAAATCACCATGATTTATCGCTCACCTAAAAAGTACTTTATGCTGCAAATAACTAGCTTCAGGTCCTGTTTTAGACTTGAACGTAACTTGTCAATCATTTTCCGATCCAAACTGCTGTTAACTGGGAACAAGATGTATCCATGGTGCAACGTAACCACGGGCAGCGCTAGCTAAAAGGGCTGGCCCTTAGAGTGAGAGATCACAGACTCGATTTCCCGTCCGGGCAAATACTCAGAGTCTCTTAGTAAAAGAAGTGAGGAAGAATGTGATGCCTTTGCCCTGCTAATGGTCAGTCCTTCAACCCTGGGGACGAGGTTAGTAGTTTGGACGACCGTCAGTAAATTGGCTGCCTCGTAGAGGGGAACGTAAAAGCAGTGTAATTTCCAATTGCTTCTTCTCGCTAAAAACATTGACAAATTTTAACCTCTGGGGGTAAAAAACATGGCAACAGCTTTTAGATATTGTTCGATAAATGTGTTTGTTAAATACCTTTCTTTACCTTTCTTTTTCTTTCTCAAGGGGTAAACTTGGTATGCGGTGCAGAACACGACTATGACTTAAGCTGGAAACTTATGATGTTCAACTCGACTGATACCGTAATATGTCCTCGTAACGCGCAAGGTATTGTAACTACAATAATCTAACGGGTATATATATCGTAAAACGAGGTCTACGTATACTTTAATGGCTAGGAGGTTGCCGTAAGCGTAATTTAGTGTTAGATGATAAAAAACGTCAGCATTCCGCCACTTGAAAAATCGGAAGGGAATTGAAGCCCAAACGCGTCCTGCAATTGCTTCCAGGATAATAACTGGGGATGCGCCGGTCAGCTATTGTCCCTAGTAGAATTCTCAGGTTCCAAGGTTCCCATTTGGAAAAACGTATTCGGCCACCTCCCTTCTCGTTTGTAAAGTGATTAATTACAGAAGAAACGCAGAACATCACGTTGATAAAGTAATAAGCGTCGAAGCAAGGGAACTCGCTTAGGTTATACTTTCATCGTGCTTACCACAAGTAAACTTTAAATTGGAGTAAATTCTCGTTCATGTTGCAGGAAAAACGAGTAGGTTTTGCGCTGGGAGCGAAACCTTGAACGCTACTTGGCAGGCGCCAGATTTTAGTGAATGTGTCTCTCCAGCTTATAAAACACTACATCAAGAGGTAAGCAATAGAACTTTTGAGAACAGAAACGTGGTGTTAGCTGTTAGAAAGGAACAATACAAACAAGGGGTTGGTAGTGGTGGTCAGCCTGATCCAGGCGTTCAGAGTGCGCGGTTTGCGCGAAGAAATGTGAGCAGGAAAACAGTGAGGGGGTGGGGTAGGAGGTGAAAACGTAGAAATCCTTTCTTTCCCTCTCCCTCTCTTCCTCCTTAGATTTTTCCCGCTCTGAATTCCCGCCGCACTGCACTATCTGAACGCCTGGAACTAGCTATGGTGGTGGTGGCGGGAGCAATGAATGTTGCTGCACGCAAGAAACAAACCTTAAGTGATCTCTAGTGATACGCGAAGTGTTGCTTATTATATTCACAGGCTTATAATTTTATTTGAAGATAATTAACTCCATCTCACACTAATGAGATTCCGTCTTAGAGGATGATCTACACGGTGCATGCGCACTAGACTACTATACTAATCAAGCAACAGTTGTGGTCAGCCTGATCTGAGTATTTCTGTTCTGTTTTCTTTTCTTTTTTTCAGACCAAAGATCTTGCTGACAGAGCGGAGAAAAAGCTTCCATTTGCCTCAGTAAGCTCAGGTCAGATCATCTCCCGCCTTGAGAAACTGGTTTTCACAGATACCTTTAGACAAGAGCTGTACAAGAGCTCCCTCGCGGATCAGAGGAAGAATATGGCAGCTAAGAAAAGAAAAAATGGGAAGAAGGGCTCAGAACTACACGACAAACCAACCTTTCTCAAAAATACTATCAACCAAGACAAAAAAGAAGATCCAAATTCTGTTCCAGTTACAAAAATTCCAAGAGCTCCTGCTGAAATATTACCAACGACGCCAGCACATAAGAGTAAAGACCCCAATCCAGTGTGGTTTTCTGCGGCAAAAACAAAGTTATTCGCCTCAAATCCTAAGAGTAGCTTAGGCGGGAAAAATTTAAACCTTCCGACCCCTACTCGTCTTTTTGAAACAACTCCGCCAGTAAGTGCTTCATCCAGCACTGTTTCAGGTTTTCCTGTGCAAAACAGTGGCAATGTGAACAGGATACCCACTCAAGCTGCTCTTTCGCAGGAAGCTCGAGTTTTGGGCCCCACTAGAAACATGAATTATTTTTCGAGGTCTCAAATCCAGAGCATTGCTCAGTCAAATGCAGCAATTGCAAGTCAAAGGAAAAATATAGCAGTTTTAAATCAAGCACAATATAAAAGCTTATCTCCGATGCGTAACACTTTTCAGAAAGCTCAAGTTTATCAACCGCAAAACCGACGACTTGTCCCTGGCTACGGGAGATCACCAAATCCTTATGAATTGCGAGGTTATCAAAATTGGCAAGGTAACCGAGCAGGATATCAGAGGAGCTGGGGACAGGGTTATTCCCCGCCAAGTTATTCTAGTGAGCAACTCGACATCGGAAGACGAAAAAGAGACGCTGACGATGGCAGTAAAAGGCAACGACGGCAAAACACTGTGTGGTATAACACTCGGCAGTATCCCTCTCAATACAACTACCCGGCAATGCCAGGGATGATACCAAGAACAAACTATATACAGTCAACAAACTATTATCCACAGAACAGCTACCAAAACGCACCAAACCAAGCCGCTACAAATACATATCAAACAGGATACCAAAGGTCTTCATACGGGAAATCCCTCGGGATGAGACTTTCACCCGCTGCTCAACGACGGCCTCAAACAACCGTTGTTGCACCAGGTTCGAGGAGTGATACTCAGGCGAAAGCGTCATACGGGATACAGCCCGGGATTCTCTCGGGCGGTCATCCCGCGCCCGTTGAGCGTTGGCCTACACTCGCAAATATAGTTAAAAAACCAACACAGCCTTTGCGTCCTCAAAACGGAGGAAAATCCGTTTCTCCATCTGTCAAATCCAATATTGCAGCAAACACAAACCAAAAGCCCAATCAAAATGTGCAAATCGACCAGACAGAGAAAACCAGTAAATTTGTGAGCCCTAACCATTCAAAAACCTCTTTTGCTCCCAAGAAGCAAAAAGTTAGTGGTTTAAAAAACGCAGGGCCTCCAAAGGATCTCTCGAAAAAGCTCCAAGATCTCTCACACCCTAATCCACGTACAAAGACACAAGCTAGCGCTCACAAGCGTCACAACATAACCGTTTCTCCACTTTACAGCGCTGAAAAGCACGTGGTACCTATGTTTGCTGGGGATATTTTACTGTCAGCAGGAGTGTTGCAATTACTACAGAAATTTGCGCGTTTGTCGGAGTCAAAGGTCACTGAAACAGAGCTAAAGGTAAGAACATCTACTTATTGTGACAACAAAAACAGAATTTAATAGAAGTAAATTAAGAAAATGAAACAAGAAGGAAGATTCAACTAACATACGTAACGTACACAAATTAGGACAGGGAGAATTTCTAAAGAATGTCATTTTACTTTTAGTAGCTTGCGTAATTGGCGGTTTTATAGCACGCGGTAGAAGATTCGCCGCGAACTCTATCGTGACACTGCAAAAAACAGCAAGTTAGTTATTCTACATTTTGAAAGGGAAAAGTAAACTTTCTAGTCCATTTTTAAATAAAAATAGTCGAATTTTCCGATCAATTATCGATCAATTTAAGTTTCTGGGAAACTGACCTCCCCTAAGTCAACATTAACACTTACTGCTCACTTAGGGCAAAATATTGGCTTAGGGTAGGGGTAGTTAGTATAACGCATCAATTGAGGTTTCTGGGTAACGGACCACTTCCCCGTCCCCTAAGTCAACCTTAGCACTTACTTCTCACTTAAGGCAAAATTGTGGTTTGGGGGGAGGGGGGGTAGGTGGTCAGTTTTCAGCAACCTCAATTGTTACCGAGTTTTCCACTTTCATACATCCAACCAGGGAACTTCAGTCCCCTACTTAAAATCGATACCCATTTGCGATCAGAGCGCATTTGATGTGGGCGCACGCGGAACAATCCCGGTCTCATACTCTTCTGAAGAGGGATTAGACTATAGATAAAGGGCTGTATGCTTATTTACAGACTGTCGTCAGTTAACGTTTTTTTTTTGGTTTCATTCTCCTCATACAACAGACTTTTGTAAATGCCAGTAGCCATCTCTTGGATCTCAAAAACAGACAAGAGTGGATTAATGCACAAAAGGTAATCAAACTGAACGCTTGGACTCTCCAGTTATTAAGAATGTTTGAAATCAAAATAAAGGAGAAAAATCCCACATTCCTTTCTACCTTTTATCAGTACTGCGAAAAGTGGCTTAATTCGAATGATTGCATTCACAAGTTCAAAACTAGAGTTTGAAGTTCATTACACATCTTCATTGCTGACTCGGAGAATGACAATCGATAATATATTTGCAGGCGACAAGAGGAGCCCGCAATCTTAATCTCCAGGTTGTTATTACGCATGCGTCGCATGTATGTAGCCAGCATTCGTTTGGACTTCCACTAAGAATGAATGGAAAGCACAAAACGCAATTTGATCCCGCGCGTTTTGATTATCTGCCACGTAAAACTTACGCAAAGCGTAGCAATGGAGCAAAAGCGTTTTGACCTTCGATCGTTGTCGCCCTCCTTCCCTAACCTTTGGTTATTACTAGTTTAAATAATATTTTAATCCTTTTCTAACTTTTTGCGCCTGCGCAGCACGCAGAGGCTCTTTACAAGAAGGGCATCAATGTCCTGGAAGATAGCAGCAATTGGGACTGGGACGAGTCTCAACAATTGGCGGTAAGCCGGAAGGACACACATTTTGCTGTGCTAATCAAAATTGTAATTCTTGAATGTAGACGGCCATTCATGTACCCAGAGCTGCGATCCTATTGGCCAGCGCTAAGGATAGCTCTGGCTAGGGCTGAAGTAGGACGTCCGCAAAACACGGACTCATGGCATTCTGCGCAGCCTCAGAAATTTTAAACAATGACGGTTACTATCGGTTTTAAAAAAGAAGGAAACTACTGCGCTTGCATATTATCTTGACTCCAGCCAGAGCTCTCGATCCATTAGACTGACCTCAAGGATCGCAGCTATGGGGACAAGACTGTCAGACTCCCTCTCAGAGACTTTACTGGCAATATTCACGAAAGTACTATCATATCTGGAAATGACTTTACGCTACCGTGATACTTTGGGAAGAGCCATAAAACAGGTTAAACAACCTTAAAATAGCACATGAGCTTATCTTAATGAGATTCCTTCGCATGTTATACATGAGATACAGATAAAAGGCCATGACGTCATGTGCTTTGGTTATTCCACATCACACTAATGAGATTCCACTTCAAAAAGGAGGTTTGTTCTGTCCCTACTATACTACTAAGAATACAGTAGTCTTGTAATTAAAGTAATAAGGCTTGTGAGAGATAAAATTCGTGGAATGCTCCTAACGTTTGGAGGTGGCATCTCTTTAAAATCATTTGAATCTTTTTAAAGTCCTTTTCAGGATTGTGGGTGCGATATTAAACGCTATCTTTCTCATGCTCGACAAATTGCAAATAAAGGCTTCTTGATAACGTTAATGACAGTTTTCTTTCTTATACAGTCCCAGAAGGACTCTACTATCGGACCAGTTGTGTTGGATCTCGTAGGAACAGTACAAGCATACGTCATGAAAGCGTCAAATAGTATTTCACTTAACAAACCTCTTGTGACAAAAAATATCCGTAAGTATGGACAAACCTTGAAGTAAATAATCATTGCAACAAAATTTATGTATAGCACGGCTCTCAGTCCCTTGCCGTTCTGCTTTTAAACTCGTACCCATACACTACCCCTCCATTTCCATGGTCAAACATGTTAAATTCAGAAATGCACAACTTTACTCAAAATAACCTGAGATCAAGCCCAATTTTAGCGGTTCTCATACATTCTCTCTAACGGCTACCGCCTTGCTGGAATGTTATTTACAAAGCGAAACGAAAATTGAGCCTGCTCTCAGGTTATACTAAAAAATAGACCTTTTAACGGTTTTTTTAAACTTTTATATGGAACAGTTAGGAAAAATCTGTCAACACTACTGAAAAGGGCGCCTTAAAATTAGTAAATTGCCAATTTTGAAAGTGATACGTCTTTAGCGAGCGTAGATCCAGCTCCGCAAAGTCGCGAAAATTTACAGGCGTTTGTATTGTGGAGGGGGGGGGGGGGGTGGGGGCACGTTTGTACGCCACCATACAGACGTCTGTAAAATTTCCCGACTTTGAGGAGCTATATCTTTATTAGTTTTCAACAAATTCCTTTCAGACTTGGCAATTTTATTCATTTTAAGGCGTTCTTTTCGGTGATTTTCCCAAATTTGTCCATGTCATGATGCAAAAGTTGAAAAAAAAAAACCGAAAACCGGGAAAAGGTCTATCACTCCTATTTAGACAGACTACTCAAACTTAACATCTCACAGGCATTTTTCATTGTCGCAATTGTTGATAAATGAGCTCGAGAAATACTTTTGCGCTTGCGCAGTAAATGCGATTCGAGCGCTTCCAAGGATCATTGCAACAATGACTCTTAATTCCCTTAACCCAGCATGTACCTTAACAACATGATCTTCTAAACTTTTTGTTGTAGTCCTTGGAGTCCATACGTTTGGCCCAGACAACTCGAACCCTACGAGACCAATTTCATTTCCGAACTACTCCGACCCGCTTGTGGCAAATTGGAGCAGTGGCAGGGATTCTATTTCTCTGACACCCAGTATATTCGACGCCGCTATGCTAGGTACGTATGAGCCATACGAGGTCGTATCAAACTGCACTGTGGGACTGAATTGGGAGACGAATTTTGGTTCACTTTGCCGCGTAACTTTACAATTCGCCACTTTGAGGTTGCGCGGGAGACCGGGTCGAGGTGTTTGTCAAAGTGCATTGTGGGACTGTCTTGTCCATTTCCAACATGGTGGCACTCCCAGAATGCACTTTGACAACCATCTCGACACGGTCTCCCGTGCAACCTCAAAGTGGCGAAAAGCCAATGCAAAAAGCTACAGCGTTCCCCAAACTGTCTCATTGATAGTGCTCTCATTTCCAGTCCTAGGGAAGAAATCTGACTGTGTTTCAGTGGAGCGCGAAATAGACATAGATTTTACTCCGAATAAGATTAAAACGACTAACCTTACAAAAACCTTATATGTTTCCCTTCATTCGGTTCGTTCCTGTTTTCCTTTGGCAGTAACGGCTATGTTCTTTCAGCTGGTATGCTTGGCATAGCTTAGTTGATTTCGATGATATACCTGTATAATTGCACAAGAAAAACATCGAGAACAAGACACTACATATTTTTTTCGATAGGAAACAGCGAAAATGTCCGTTTATTGACGTCGCGCTTCAAGACCGTTTCTCAGCTGCTTCCCGGCGAAAACGACAGGTAAAAAAGCTGCTAATATAAAATTAAAATTCAATTTTAGGTTGATCATCAGACATAAGAAAAGCCGGTGGGGTAATATAACGAAAGGAATGAAGGGTCGTAAATATCAAATCCACAGATGTGAACTAATCAGAACTCAAGACATACATCAGGGTCCACAATAGGGTTCTTCAATCCCGTGATCCCGACCCTAAATTTCGTGCACATCCCGTAATCCTGAGGGTTATTTCGGGCATTCTAACTCGCACGCATACTTTCAATCCCGAATCTCGCCCAATTTTGCTTTAAAATCCCGTGTCCCGAGCTTCAAATAAGGGAAATCCCGGATCCCGAAAAACCTTTTGGGGACCCTCGAACATGTAGGTGACACTAAAAATGGTAGTGACGTGGTAAAGGACGTGAAAGCGATCGAGTCGCAATGACAATGAGCGCCATAAAGAGGTGAAATGAAAGGATCAATTTAGGTTTCTGGGAAACTGCCCACCTACCCCTCCCCTAAGCCACCACTCTGCCCTAAGTGAGAAGTAGGTGTTCATGTTAGCATAGGGGAGGGGTAGGTGGGCAGTTTCCCAGGAACCTAAATTGATCGAAATTACGATTTGATTGTTTTAGAACTGAAACAAATGAGTTAAGAGTCACTTGGCCGGGATTTTTGCCAACGGGAGAGGGCTTTGAGGAAAACTTTTTATGAGACTGAGATCTAGAGAACATTTTGGGTAGGAAAATGAAAATTGTAACCCCTGCCTTCAGACACTCACGGTAAGTTCGGAAATCGAGAAAGAGTCACATTATTTTGAACACGTCACAAAGGGTAGAACTGTATAACAATCACCGCCTGTTTAGTTGTAAAGAATAATGCTCTAGTACTCTAGAGAAGGTTTTTATTTCTCTCCATTTTTTCTCTTGTTTCCTTAGCGGTCTAGTGTTAAACAGTGAGATTTTGTCGAGTACAGCACAACCAGACTTGGCAGATAATCTCGACCCCCCTGTGAAGATTGTCCTGTCAGTTTTGAACGTAAGTACAAACTAAAACACCGGAGCCCCTAAGATCAAAATTTGATTTCTCATTTGTTGTCCCTATTCATTTCCTACAGAAGTAGTGGGGAGAAGCTGATAAAATATCAAGCAAATTCAACTTTTGTGATCATGTCTGTTTTTCTCATTACCACTCTGTTTTACGAAGCAGTAATATTACAAGGAGAAATTTGATGCTGATCACTCTTATGGCCTATAGGGTTAAGTTAACTGGAGTGGCATGTTGATTTGAGGTGTAAGATATAGGTAGGAAGAATTCATATCATTTAAATACCTGTGGAACCGAGATGAGGTAACAAAATTTTCTCTCGTTTCAGTCCAGTTTGGTCAGGTTTGAACAGCAGTGCGTGGCATGGGTTTCAAAAGGAAGGTTAGTAAAAGCGACAGTAGAGGATCCCTATTAATGGTTATTCAATCCCGTAATCCCGACCTAAAATTTCGTACAATCCCGTTGTCCAGATAGTTATTTTTGGCATGCCACCTCTCGCGTATACTTTCAATCCCCAATATCGCCCCGATACTGCTTTAAAACCCCGAATTCCGAGCTTCAAATAAGGGAAATCTAGGATCCCGAAAAACCTACTGTGGATCCTCAAAGTAGTCTACGTGGCATTGCTTTGAAGGGAAAAGGAACAAGAACGCGCGAGAATGCGATTACTGCGCAAGGAGGGATGAAATGGAAAGGTTCCCTTCATTTTTCCTCCCTCGCGCGCTCTCCGTCCACCCTCTCTCCCTCCCTCCCTCGCTCTGTTCAATCCCTCGCACGTCCCCCTTCTTCCGCCTTTCTGAAGCCCCCTACCTTGCTCTTTCGTGCGCACTGCCTCCTTCCCTTGAGCCCAATTCCTCCCTCTCGCCTACTCCCTCAATCCCCCTTTTCCTCCTCTTTAAGACACCTGCTACACAGGGTTAAAGAACAGTGAAATCTGAATCTTTTATCTGAATTGGACCCCCGACAAAACTTCGGCGGTCCCTCCCCTGTAACTTATGATACCACTTTAAAAATGTTTCTAAACTTTGCAGCCAGGGAAGAGGGGGCGGGAAGTGGTCGCCAGAAGGATGTAAACTAACAGCTTCGAACGCCACCCATACCACGTGTGAGTGTAATCACATGACGGACTTTGCTGTACTTGCGAACAGCAAGCAGGGCCAGGTTGGTACTTTTGCGATGTTTATCTGCAGATCATAAGACAATCATTAACCCTTTAAGTCCCAATAGTGTCCAAGATCAATTTTCTCCTTACAATTATCCATACACTGTAAAGAGATAAGTTATAAGAATCAATGAAACGATCACCCAAGAGAAAATACTTTGATCTTTGAACAAATTCTCTCAACTAATTCTTTAAGGAAATGTATAGAGATCAGTTTGGAGAATTTGTATGTGGATACTGGAGCTTAAAGGGTTAAGTATAGACACTTTAGGCATAGTTTCCATAAGAAAAGGAAAGAGGTTTGTATCAAAACAAGGTCAACGTCAGCCTCACGCCCCTAAAAAGGCCAGGATACTAAGCTCACTGCTGTAAATCAGTTTACGAATTTGAGGTTGTGATTCAGCGTATTTGCATACCAGGTGATCTGTGAGGTCACTGCGGGGGCCTGGGGAAAGAAATTTTAATGCCGTATCCCATAAACCAAAGCTGACGGGAACAGATTGAATTGAATTGAATTGGTGCGCGCGTTGGTTTATGGGATACGGCATTAAAATTTCTTTCTCCAGGCCCCCGCAATGACGTCACAGATCACCTGGTAATGACACTATTTTCATTTACAGTTTTACGCCGAAAGGGCTCACGCGCATGCTTCTCCTCTTGGGATCTTCCTATCGCCCCTTTATATTGAGCTTAGTATTTATATGTCGTGCCGTTACTCTCTTATTCGTTAATGTCCCGACAGGTCTATTCAGATTTTCGTTTTTTGCCCCTCTCTCCTCCCCTCAGCGGCGAAAACCTGCTTCTGCTGCACGTCTTCGCACACGAGGCAACTATTTTCGTCCAAATCTTAGTATCCCTCCCGTGTGCCATAGAGATGCAGTATAACAATGAAAATTGTTCTAGTATTGTGGTGACGAATCTTGACCCAGCTTCATGTGCAACTGCGCATTGGCCATATAAGTAGAGTTAGCGCCTCATTTTAGTCCCTCGTTCCCACCTTTCCCTACTACTTCCCCTCTAAGGAATGAGTAGGAGAGATCCCTGGGAACGAGGTTGCACCGACCCAGTCCACCTCAACATCCACTTTGCTAATACAGTGTATAGAGTGTTTTCACTCACGTGACGAGCATCTATGCAAATTTATTGGAACAAAAGAAAGTGTTTGCATAAGAAAAGAGTTCAACTCCCACAGGACTGGTTTGGGACCCCAATATTGCCGCCATGACGTCACGTGAAAACACTCCATACAAGGAAAGTGAAGTTACATTTTTACAATGCAGGGTTTAGGGGCTCCCCACCCGTCTGCCGCAGTACCCTCCGCCGGGTCGAGTAAAGACCGCAGCTGGATAGGAATTTTACTGGGAATTCTTTTCTTGCTGGTTTTTATCATAGTAGCTCTTTTGCTACTCTTCTACTGGAGGTATGTTCTTTAACTTTATACTAATATACCTATATTTTCCTTCGAAAGGAGCTTGACTGCGGCATCGGAACCCGAATCCTTCGTAATTTCACGAATACGGAAGCTATGACAATGATACTTGGAATACATAACATGTCAACAGATGTCTAAGCTAAACTAGTCCACTTGACAGGATAATCTTATATGACGTCATCGATTCAAAATTACGTCATAATTTCATATGACCGCCATCTTGGATTTCCACTATGTTTCAGTAGTGTTGAATAGGTTCAAAATTAATCAAAAGCAAACGAAACACGCTAAAATCACTTTAATTTTTCAAATGAACAGGAAAAATAGAAGGAGCCAAGTTCAAGAAAGCACACCTCGATCACGATCAGGAGGTAAAGTTGTCAGTGCCGTTGGTGTTCTACTTAAACTAAGTTGTTGCGTTTCTTGATTGAAAGTTTGAAAAGGCTGTTGTGGTTTGTTACGAAGATAATAACTGAAAAAACGATACTGAGGTGGGAACAAGATTTATAGACTTCGTGCAAAGGTTGTGTCATCGTGGCTTAAACGGCAACAGTCGTGGTTAGTTTTGAAAAAGGTGGGAAAATCATTTAGGAGCAAGTAGCACAGTCTTAACGCCACTAAAATGATTTAGGAATACCCCCTCTATATTTTACCTTGTTTGTGTGAACATTGCACAACATCGCTTATTTTTAGCGATAAACCGATAAAGCTTTACTGCCCTCATAAGACATATTTTTTTCTTAAATTTACTGTTAAATCTACAAAACAGGTTTAAGAAGGTCTCGTTCTTTGTCCCGATCTGCTGCCAAGAAATCTCGATCAAGTAGTTCTAAGGTATGTTACACAGAGAGCTTAACCAGTCACGACGACGAAGGCGTCGGCGAAAACATCACTTAACAAATGAATTCGCGCTGTTTCAACTTCATCGGTTAAACGGGCAACCAAAAATGTACAAATCAGCGTTTTGCAACATTGCTGTGAAACGAGCTGAATAGCACTGTTGCACGTTTTACCAGCCACAAATAGTTATTGCAGGTTGTGAATAGAAGCTGCAGAAACTAGACAGTGACACTTTTTACAACAAAATCTGTCCATGTTGCGTGTTTGAGCGACCCAAACTTGTTTAACAGCAAGTGACAAAGTGTCTCTTCTGTATGGCATGACTCCCGCGTTATGTTATCCAATCAGAAGTCAGTATTTTTAAGCAACTTGCAGCAACCTGATTTGTTGCAAGACAGGTTTAATATGGGTGATAAAATGCGCGACATCAGTTTTCAACTTGCTTTGCAGCAACGTTGCAAAACGCACTACACTTTTTTGTTGCCTGTTTTGCTGTAGCCTTTATATTCCTTCTTCTTTAAATTCGTCAAATGTTGGCAAATTTTTTCTGGAGTTGAATTCTAAAGGACTGTATTTGAGTTCAGAAGAAGTGAAAGAAAACTGTTGTCTTGTACTCATGTCGTCCATAATTAAAATGTGAAATTAGGAGGTTTCACGGCAAAGAAATTTTCAAAAAAGCGTGATGCACGTGCAGAATTGTTGTTTTGCCAATCCAAACTCCTTGCTTTTTTCCCGTTTTCATTGCCATCAACATTAATTAATCATTAGTTTCTAGAGTTAAAACGTTCGATGTTTTGACCTTTGGTACTCTAGATTGAGAGAACCATGTTACAATGAAGAGGATAATGAAAAATTTATACAAATTTGGCTGGGTTTCTTTAGGGAGCTCGTAGCATCTATTTCGTCTGTCTTGGTCGACCAGAAATTATATGCACGCTACTTCTTTCTTTCAGAGTGATGGGGCGGCCAGCCCAGCGTCAAGTCACTCAAGCCAGTTTGACGAAATGATAGCAGCGAGGAGACGTAGGATGGCTCAGGACAAACAGGTATAGTTCTTCTTAACCTGAGGATACCGGAAGATTAAGGGAGGGGTGGGAAGGGGTGGGATTGGGCGACGGCTAACGATAAACTCTCGCCTGTCGGTCCACTCGAACTCAGTTGGAATATTTCATTCACGCTTTGCACAACTTACCTTTTTTCCTTCAGGAAAAAGCAAGACGCGCTAGAGAAGAAGGGCATGAAGACGAGATTGACGACGACGATCTTCTAATGAAAGAGAAAGCCATGCTTTTCTCAGATTACCATCAACCTTATCACTTCTTGTCCAAGGAGAAAGATACACAGGAGGCTTCAAACAGACGAGAGCACCCTGGATCAAGCAGACTTAGTGCCCCTAGGAGAAGCAGGCGCCCGGCCATGGATCAAGATGGTTCAGATGTTTAGCTAGAGATAGTTTTGTCATGCGATGACACAAAATTATATAATATATTTATAATGAATTTTTTGTACGAGACAAACTTGTCTCTAAGCCGCTGGCACCTGGAAAACAGAGTCATGTTTTCCACAATCGGAATCTGCTTTCCTTTTGTCAAGCGGAACGGGAACAAATGGTCGAAGCCACTGCGAAGTTTGATTGAATGTTATTCCGGAATAAGAAAAGATGGAATAAACTCTGAAAATTACTTGTTTGGCTTTAGATGCATGGTAAAATCACGAATTTGGGTGGAACTAAGCAATTAAGATGAATGTAACATTGGAATGGTCCAAAAATTCGCATTCAAATTAATTTGTCACAAATTTCTGCGTATAGTCGTATTCCAGAATACAATCAATCGAACGCACCCTTATGAAAGAGTTTGTTCGAATCGCAGTTACAAGCTGGTCATTTTGAGGTTGTGTTGAGACTGGGTCGGTATTTTGTCGAAATCCACCATGGGAATGTTTTGGAGACCCCACCGTTTTCGCATGACGTTACGTCCACCATATTTGGTGTTTCCGGCAAAACGAAACGGCAGCCGTGTTGGTGTCTCAAACCAATCCTGAGAGCTGAACTTTTATCTTCTGTAAAAAAAATTTCTTTTGTCGCAATAAATGTGCATAGCTTGCTGACCACGTGAGATCCCGAGGTTGCGCAAGAAACGGGGTCAAAATTCCTTTCCAAAAAAGCATCATGGTGGTATGAGACAGCACCTACTTAGTCTCAATGACACAGCCTCATAAGACTTTAAACAACAAATCATCACATCTTTATTTCTCTTACTATGTTTTTTTACTCTCTTTGCCCGTTAACGGCTTCCACCGATTATCACGACTGAGATAGAGTCTTAAAATACTCCGTATAACAGCCACCATTTTGAATTTTTGCTTAAACAAATAAAACAATTGAACAATTAAAACGCGCTTAGATTTCGATCGAGTATTAAAGCTCATGTTTCCTGTAGCTCATCGATGAAAGTAGAAACGACATTTACACTTTTTTAAAAAATAAACTTCATATTTTCAATTCAGTGTGTATTAAACTTAATCTCGCATGATGACTTCTCACACTGCTAATCTCGTACCCAGATTTCCTGTTGACGTGCTGCATACCGGGAAAGATATATGGACCATAATGGGATACAAGCAAAGAAGCGTGTAATGTCGGATGTTTACCTTTAAATTCTTACCCCGGTTTAATCCGTTCCCTGCTACCAAAGTTCTCTCACGACGAGGCAAAAATGAGAGGAAGGAGAGAGACCTCTGCTAGTGGAAACGCTCGATTCGACACAGAGAAAGACTTGCTATTATACATTGCTCAAACCGTACAGTTGAAAAGAGCTTCGAGCAAATTTACGTCGAGTGATAATCTTAAGCCTTCCAGCACTCAACACTTTAAACTGTGACCATTAGCTTTTTCTCCATTCTCTTCCGTTCAGGATAGGCCATTTTGTTTGACAATTTCGGCAAATCAGAAGCTACAACAGCCAACGTCTTGAGCGGACTCTCGTTTTGAAACAGCGAAAAACTCGCTGTGACATTGCTCAAACAGGACAGTTGAGTAGAGCTTTCAGCAACTTTACGTCGAGATTACATCAAACGTCTGCCTTGAGGGCTGAAACAAGTTCTCGGTTCCAATCTGATCCCCCTGAGAACCAATTTTGACACACGGACGACAGTTATCTCCCACAGGAGAAGAAAGTGACTTTCTTCCTCTGCCGGTTAGACTGCTTGCAGTCCGACTTTTCTCTAGTCGCGTGCTTGGGTTTCTCGTGCGGTAACTTTGTAAAGAAAAATAAGAGACTGCTCGCAGTCTATCTACCGGTCTTCAATTCGGACTGAGTTCAGCGATCGCCGACATTACACGGGTTTTCGAGATAATAGCATCGTGTTTCTACATTTCTCGCGAAAATTTAGGGGATGCCAGCCAGGACTCTTATCAATCAACTTTGATTTACGCAACGTCATTTTTCAGCCAATGGTATTTCCCTTCGTCTGGGCGAAGAACAAATGAAAATTTATGAGAGATCGTTGCAAGCTCTCCTTTCCTCGGACCCTCGCGGCTCGCTTCGCCTGGCCAAATAGGAGAGCTTGCTTGTCTTTGATTTCATACAGGCTTATTAGTTCATAAAGAAAAGATGATTAAAGAAATGAGGTTAACAGTGCAAGATTTCTGGCAGCATTCGACAAACACTCTAAGTGTTATGAAGGCAATGTACAAGAAAGAACTTCTCAAACGCGCGAAGCATTCTTCAAGGGGAGAAAAGAGGATATTTTCTACATCTACGGTTTCTTCGATTTTCAACTCCACGGAAGTCGTTGATATTTCCGTTGTAAATTTGGAAAATAACAAAGACGAATACTCTAAGTGCTAATTGCTAGTAAAATGTCGCAGTTTATGAGAGGATTAAGTGGAGTGCGGAGTGCGGAGTGCGGAGTGCGGAGTGTGGAAAATGCGGAGTGTGGAAAACGCGGAGTGTGGAAAATGCGGAGTGTGGAAAGTTTAGTTTGATAGTTTAGTTAAGTAGTTTAGTTTAGTTCAATTGTTGTACTTCAAATATAAGATTTTTTATAAAAGCATACACATGAAATACACACAATTGTTTTTAAAAAGCAAACATCGACGTCTGCAGTATTGTGACTTCTCCCCTGAAGAAAGCTAGGAAAACATTTTGGCAAAATATCAAAAGTTAACTGGACAGATTCGAACCCAACCCAAAATGCGTTGTTAGCGTCGTCGGTATTAGGATTTGCGTACAACTTTCAGAAAAAGTTTGTAGCGCAAGGATAATACAAGAGTGCAAAAACAAATATTGCCCTTTGTAACGCAATACAACCCATCTGTGCCTAACCTTAAACACATTTTAATGGAGAAATGGCATCTTATAGAATCACAACCTAAACTTAGGGAAATGTTTAAAGAACCTCCAATTATTTCTTACAAGAGAGGCATTTCATTAAAAGATATACTGGTTAGAGCCAAACTGTAGTCAATCTCTTCAACACTACGTGTTGATAAGTAATTACATTCATGCGACACGCTTGCGGGATCTGTGAATGGCCTGTCACCATTTATTTACCATTAATGAAGGGGTGAAGTACTGCGTACGTGATGTTTGCTTTTAAAAAGCAATTGTGTGTAGTCAATGGAAACTGCTTTTCAAAACCGACTGAAATTGAAATCTTCCCCTACCAATATCGTTTTTTTACGTCACACCCGATGCAAAACATGGCTGGGCGCAACCACTCTATGGGGTAACTCATGTCGGCAACACCTTCACCAATTTAATAACGTTTCCTTCACGCTAGCTATTTTCACACTTTGATAAAAGCTTGCCTTTTAAAAGTAGGAAGTACTGTGGATGTGATTTGTGATTTCAAACCAATTCGCTGTATGTGTCTGATCAATGAACTTATCATTATTCAAACTATCATTATTCAACTTTCCGTTTTGTAAACTTTTATTTTCCACACTCCGCATTTTCCACACTCCGCGTTTTCCACACTCCACATTTTCCACACTCCGCGTTTTCCACACTCCGCACTCCGCACTCCTCATTTTCCACTTAACCTTATGAGAGCATACAATAAGTTGCTGGCATGTGGACTCCGCACTCTCCTTAAGGTGGCTGAACACAGTTTTGCGGGCGGTCAGCGGTAACTCGCGTGACGGCGAGTGTTTTAACTCAGACAAACAAACATGGCGGCGAAAAAGCAATGGTAAAAAGAAGACGATTTCTCAAAATCTACTCATTAAAATTTTGTGATATTTGGAGGAATTTTTACTTTTATCGTATTTTAGATAATGAGAACTTTAAAATGGGAGTTAAACAGACGATTTTTGTGACACATTTAATAATTACAGTACAATTATATTATTGATTATCTAAAACCCCCTCTGTTAAAATTTGGTCAAATAAGTTTCAAATGGTTATGATTAGTTATAGTAAGCTATGTGCAAGTTTATAGGAAAATCTAATGAGTGAATTTTCTGTAAACTGAGCAAAAGTGAAATTTTAAGGTTGTATTCAATCGTTCATGTTGCCATGGAAACTACGAAAATGTCAAATTTTACCTGTCAATCAAAATCTTTCATCAGTATATTTTTCATATGCCAAGTTTCAGCTTGTGAGCTGCGACCCCTCTCTTGCTATAATTTGGCAAATGACATATACTCACAAACTGCCAAAACTGTGTTCAGCCACCTCAAGGCTTTCAGTTTTTAACGATTCGGTCAAATTTGAAGCAACGGAGCTGATACTTTTACCGTGGTGTTTCCTCCCAGGACATAATAGATTGGCGACTGAAAGTGCGACAACTCAGACATTACATTGCTCGCATCAATTTATCTTTTTCTTTTTCGAATTGTGCGACTTCTGTTGATGGAGAATGTTGGCTCTAAAATGACATTGGCGCCTGTCTTTCTTACAGCACGGAATCACAGAATTATCTCTTGTTATTGTGAATGACTTCTTAAATAATTGTTAAATTATTAAAATACGAAAATGTAAATCACATGGCTAATTAATTCCTATATGGCTTTTTGCTTTTTTCTTTTTTCTATGACAACTTTATTGCAGTTAGGTGTATACCTACTGTTAATAAAGTGCAACAAACAGCAAGAAAAGTATTGTGTTTCCAGAACAAGGATAGTATATTTATAATCTGAATTTGTATCATTTCCTAAAATTTACTGTGGGAAAACCAGAGGAGATAACTAATTGATTATTTTCTAAACAACGTACCCACGAGTTGACGATACCCACGCTAAACCGATCAAGCGACGCGAAGCTCTGACTCGTTGCTATGTGACGTCACACTGTCACCTGCTCGAGTTCTTTTGAAATGCTAATCAGATGATGTTTTCGTAACGAGGTTGGACTTGCCTGCGTGCAGACGTCTCCTATTTCCTTTATTGCATCATTATTGCACCATTATTGCACCACCACATACGTGAGGGCTAGAAGAGCGATTGAGTTTTCTTGCAACCACTTGCTTCAGAAGAAACTAGACTTTCCATTACGATCGACTTCCTTCTTCAAATCCACGACAGCCTTAAAAGCAAAATAGACGCCCTTAACATGTTCAGCATCTCACCTTCAGTCCAAGATCTAAACCACGGAGTCGAAGTGTTAAGCCAGAATTATATCCAGTCAAGAACCCTTGTCTGCTTTTTAGACTCCTCAGGTAACTTGCACGACGGATTCGCCTACAGGAATGGCAGCAATTTGCGTGTAGTTTGCTGGCAGAACAATGAAAGAACGAATAGAACTGTTCCGAAAGGAAATTTGGTTATAGCTTTCAAGGAATGTCAGACTCCTGAATCCTTTGGACACTACTTCGGCCCGAATGATTTTAACATGCCTTGGTTTGACACTACAGCAAGAGGGATAGTCAAGGAAGAGTTAGGAGCTCGAGCTTTACATAGCAGTCTAGATACGTTGGATAATACTGCCAACAAACTGGCGCGGTTGACTATATATTGATTGATAAGTGATGAACCAATCTAACAAAATAATGTAGAAAATTAACAAGGAATTTAGTCAAGATCGAGAATGTGAAAGTGTTAGAATACGTGCTCTGATATCACAATTATTATCTTATCACCATCATGTTTAATAGTCTTAGAATAACCCGCAGTGTAATCCGCCGCTTTCATTATCGCTAGAGTGTTATGCACCAAAAATGTTCTTTTGGTTTGCTACGTAGATCCGCTTAAGAAACGCCTTAATAATAATGTGTATAAATATGATTTACCAAGACAAATAAAATCAGTGTTGTTACTTCTACTTGAGTGGAACGTTATCTTGTGTAAAAACTATGGCGGCATCGCTCAGCCTAACACTGGGAGTTTAGTCACGTGACTTTCCCACGCAAAATCGAGCCAAACAATTACGACATCGAAATTTTCCGTTCATTCTCGCTAATATATTGTATTCTTCTGCAATTAAAATCCACTTACCTTTAGAAGATACCTTAGAGAATAAAACTTTTAAATTTCATAATCATTGGCGGCGTATTTCTATGTTAATAATACGATCGAAGTCGCAACTTGCCTTCAGGGAGCGCAACTGAAGCGTGGCCGCCATGCTTAACAAAACCAGGCCTGACCCGGGGTCAGAAAAATTCGGTTTCGCAGTGCTTATTGGGTGAAAAACAATGGCTAATGTATGAAACAATAGAGCGAAAGGATCAGGGGATTCCTAGACAGCAGTTTCTTTGGTCAAACGTCCATAGTTCACGAAATATCGTTGATAATCTAAATTAGAAGCTGTTTTCGAAGAGATTTATCATCATTATTCGGTTTAAACTCGACCTTGAGTATTTTATGGGCCTTTAGGTATCTGTTTAGCGAAAAATTAGTCAAATTTGACGTGGTTTCATGCGCCGGAGAGCGATTTATAATATGTGACTTCCAACGCGCGCCGAGAAGAAGTGATGGCGAACAGCGAGGATCAAGTTCGCCAGGAGCCATCAACTTCAAGAAGCCTTTCGGATTCAAATGAAACAGAAGGTAAGCAGATATTTCCTTGCTTTATTCAGCTGTTTTAGATATTAACTGATTTACGCCTCATTTTTACATACAAATTATTTGAAAAGAAAATGAAATGTGCTCGAGGAGCTATGGACTATGGTTCTGCTCGCGCTTTATTTATCAATTTTCTCGCTGAAGCAGAAATTTTCAGTGCTTGGTCTAAATTGTGTAAGACATGTTTATGCTTGGCTTGAATTCGCAGCTATTATTGGAATCTTATACATGGGTATTCTTTTGTTTAAGAGTCTGATATAAGTGTTGTTTTGCTTGTATATTAAGTAATTATTGGAATTTCCACCAGACAAAGAGAAAATCTGTAGCCTGTGCAGAAGGTGCTAGATTTTGACATGTCAAGTATTGGTTTGGACTGATCGAGCTTTACTTGATGGAATTATGCTTAAATTCTGAAGTGTTATTTAGTTATAAGAACAGAGATTTAAGGATTTTTTTTATTTCATTGACAGAAATAATCTTTGGGGGACCTTACTGTGAGAGAAATGGTTTGCACGTGGCAGCCTTGAAGAATGGAGATCTGAAACCTTTGCAGAGGGAGTCCCTAACTGTTGGCGTCATCCTGGAGCTCTGGAAACAGAAGAATTCTGTAAAACAAATGCTTCAATGGATAACTGTATTGGCTCCACTGGAACTTCAAATGTATCTGCCTGGTGTGACAGCTCAAAATCTGAACAAAGCATGCAATGATTTAATGAAAAAGGCCCAAAAGCTGGGTAAAAATAAAAAGAAAGAGGAACTTGAATTGCTAAAGCAAAGTTTGTTTCATTTACCTGGTTCGCATGCACCAATGGCTAGAGAAACACTAACACCAAAGTCAAAAAAAATTGCAGAGCTCAAGGATGAAAACAGGGGGCTGAAAAGATCTGTCAGCAAAATGCTCAGTTTTAGTGAGAGATTGATGGATGAGCAAGATTCTTTGATTGATGACCAAGCAGCTTTGGAGTATGAATATTTTTCAACTGTTGAACACATGCGTTCAATTACGAACAACATTGCTGGTGTAGCTTCAAAATGTAAAATGGAAAGGGATGCCTTTGAGCAAGATCTAAAAGTTTTACAAGAACAGTTCAGTGAACAGTCAGAAAAGCTGAATGAGATTGGAGAGAAACTTGCATCGTATACACCTAGAAATGTAAACAAGAGGCAGAAAAGGGCCCATTCAAAGATTAATGATCTTAAATCCAGAATTTCTGAACTTGAAGTGGAAAAGTGCAGTATTTCAAATGAGCTTTCAGAAGTCAAGGAAAAATGCGAACAAACCAAAAGTGAAGTTGAACAGCTGAAACAACAGAAAACTGGCTTACAGAAAAAGGTGTCACATCTGAAAAAGCAAAAGAGCACACAGGCCAATGAAATTGATTTGTTGAGGGAACATAATGCTGCCAACATATTAAAGCTTGAATCATCTGCCAAAGAGTTAAAAGAAAAAAACAAAGAATTAGAACAGCTAACTTGCTTGCTGGAGGATGAAACAATCTGCACATTTGAAGATGGAAAGTATGGTGACGAGGTGCGAGAAGTTATCATGGACCTGCTAGCCATGAATGTCTCAATGAGCAAGGTCAAGGAAGTGATACGAACAGTTCTGAAAAAATTGGCAGGGAAGAGTTTATCAAGACTTCCAAGCAAGGCTGTCCACTCTCGCCTACTTGTTGAGGCCAAGCACCTCGCTGATATACAACTGGGGAGGGCTATGCTAGAAGAAGCTGATCCTTCCCAGGTAGTTGGAAACACCCTCCATGGAGATGGCACTACAAAATATCATCGCCACTACCAGGATTTCGAAATTACAACTCCCTCTTGTCAGACATACTCAATGGGCCTTCTTGAGTTAGGAAAGTCTGACACAGAAGCCATCATGGATTCGTTTAAGTACAGAGTTGAGGAAATTGCACAAGCATTAAGCTGTGGTGGGGATGTATCAGTTGAAGATAAAGTTGCCGAGTTGGTCACTTCCATCAAGAGCACCATGTCTGATCAGGGACCAACTAATGCCACCTTTAATGAGCAACTGACTGAACTGAGAAAGGAATTACTCCCAAAAGTGGTTGAAAAATGGGAAGACCTTAGCGATGATTCGAAGAAATCCCTTGAGGAAATGGGAAACTACTATTGCAAATTGCATTTACTTGTTAATCTTGGTGAAGAAGCAAACAAAGCCTTAAAATTGTTTGAACATGCTGCAACAGAAGGCAGAAATCCATTGGCATTTCTTTCTTCAAATGAGTCTGGTTCCTGTAGGCTAATGAGAACAGCATGCGAAGCTTTTCATCCCCGTGGTAGTCAGACGGCTGGAGTGTCCGAGTATTTTGATGTGCATCTCTCTGAAAGTGGTGTGGAAAGCAAACTGGTTGAATTCATTGGGAATCGCTTCAACATAATATTTTACAACTCTGCTGCTGTTTTCTACCATAAAAGCCATATACAGGATTTCCTTTTTAAGTGGCCTTCACCAAATCGCCTACTACAGCTTGTGGCTAAAGACATTGTAGAACCTGTCTACTTAGCAGGAGTTAGAGCCCTTGGAATTCTGGACAAAATTGTCACTGGCCCCTTTTTTAGATTAACTGAGAAAGCAAAGTCTGTTCTCGAACTCAATCCCCATTTGAAGCGAATGCAAGAGTGCTTCGAACAATGGAGCGTGGATTCCTCCCCACTACTGGAAGGGGCAACTCTGTTTGATGAAGACATTGTTCCCATCCACCGAAATGACATGTTCGACAGCCTCTTTGAAGAACAAAGTGTTCAGTTGGAGACATTGACACAAGAGGCCCTTGAGATCATCTTCAACTCATGGCTCATCCTCTTTGAAAGACAAGCTCAAGATCAGCTCCCTGGTGGAAAGTATGCATCCCCATCTTCTGAACAGTTAGCACAGGCAGCAAATGTTCCTGCAACTAACATGGCATCTGAGAGAGATTTTGGAGTCTTTGATTTACTCTTGCATTTGAAGCCTGCAGCAAGATTGATTTCCCATGAAGCTCTTATAATGTGGACAAACAATAAAACTACTGCTTGGCTTAATTCACTGTCACCTGAAGAAAAGGAAAAGTGCATGGCTGATGCAAGAGCAAATACTGGTGCAATCCTGGCTCGGTACAAGGAAAGAAAAGAGAAAATTTTCCAGCAACGGAAGGAGAAGTTATTACAGAAACAGAGAGCAAAGGAGGAAGCCGAAAGAAAATTACGACAGCAAAGACTAAATCTAGTGAATGGCATGACAGAGTTGGGGGGTCCATGGAAGTCTGAAAAAGAAATTAAAGAGGGTCTGATGAAGTTTGGTTCTGAAAAGGAAAGGCAAAAGGCTCTGGTAATACAGCTCCAGTTTCAGAAAGTAGTCCTTCAAGCAAAAGCACCGACAAAGGAACACTTTCAGCAAGGAAAAACTGTGTCTGGCAAACGGATTCTTTTTTCAGTCGAGCAGCTTTCCCAACACTTGCTGGAAATTCTTGAACTCAACAGCTTTCAAGAAACTGAGCCCGAAAATGAAGGTGGACTCACCTACCGAAGTTTAGATGATCGAGACAAAACATTATCCGAAGAAAAAGCCAAGCTTGCTAAGAAGTTAAGAGATTCCCGTAGAAAGGTGCTAATTTCTAGGAGCAAAAAACTGCTTCCTCAGTTCCGAGAAAATCCTCTTCTCCTCGTTGGAAAAAGGGTTATGCACAACTGCATTGAGGATGGTTCTGAGCAGGCAGAATGGTTCAATGCGACTGTTGTGCGCCTTGCTGTTGATGTTACTGTTGGAGCAGATCCTGAGTACATTATCAAATATGACATTGATGATGATGACGATGAATGGACAATGCCATTACTAAAAGATTTAGAGAAGGGGGATTTAATTTTACTTAATTAATATTGACTTGAACATTTTTTTAATTGTTTGATTCCATAAAAAAACAGAGAGAAACTTAACTAGTGTGACATGGCCCCTTTAAGTGGGACCACAATTAACTTGTTACCATGGAAATGAGCACCTTTAATTTTATTGTTTCTGGTCCCCGTTTTTTTAGACTGAATATTATAAGATTCCATTTACTTGTTAAGCTGACATACATAGTGATGTATAAATTATATCAAATAAGGTGGTTGTCATGGAAACAGAACCCGTAAACTTTGATCATTCTTTATTGACCTCGGAAGGGTTAGAAAATGTCAGGTTGTCTGTTTTGATCAGTACTTTTTGTTTTTTGATCAAAATTTACCCTATTTATTAGTATTTTTTGCACTAATTTATGATGTGACGTCATCAGGGTTGTCATGGCAACTTGATTGACACATAGGATGATAGCTCTGTCAAAGTTCTACATGATAGCCAAGTTTCATGGCCATAGCTTGCTTCGTTCCAAAGTTATAGCTGAAAATGTAATTCAGAATGTTAATTCTGGTGCCACTGAATATTCACAAGAACCATACTTGCTCTTGTATTTGAATTTCCATTAAATTGCTAATAAAAACAATGTTTAAAAATTCATAACTCTGCTTCTATTAGGCCTATTTCCATCATTTAAACAACAAAATGTTCAGAAAAATATGGAGAATTTTTTAGCAGTGATTTCAAGGTTGAATAAAATTAAGGAAAATTGAGCCAAAACATTACAAATACAAGAGCGTGCACGGGACGATCCCTTGGGCCTGCTGAAACGTTTCGAAGTGCTTAAGAAATGCAGGAACAAATTTGACTGTTTAGTGTACGAAATGCATTTCATAAGAACCTTAAAGCCAAATCTCAACGTGCAGTCAGACTCTATTCGTGCGAAAGTATTTTCATAATCTTTTATGTTAATCGCCACATCGCTTAGAATGCTGTAATTTGCATGTTCAAAACATCCTTGATAATGTAGTCATGACTACTCCGAAACGTCGGATTTCATCGTTCGTTTTCACCGTTTTATGTCTTAAGATCGAGGCTTTATTAGAAATGGCCAGTTGACTTGTTTGTATTTTTTTTTAGCCGTTTTGGAAGTTTCTAGCAATAGTTATCTTATTTACTTTTTCTAAGCCGTGTCAGACAATTTTCCCTCTGGCTGTATTAATTATTCATTCAAACACGCGGTTTACTCAAGTGGCAATAGCGTTGCATTCCAAGAATTGTAGCAGAATTGTAGACGATGTGGGCGGATTTGATCAGAATTTGTTTGTAATGTTGGCTTTCGTTACTCAACGTAGTTATAAAAATTAGAAGCAGTGGAACAGCCTGATCAGTTGTATTACACTTTTATCTCTAAGTGTATTGACTTTTTTGTATTTTGCACTATAAATAAATTATATTTCGCTTGGTTTATTCTGTAACTAGTGATGATAATTAATATGTTGTTTTGGCCTTGACTTGCGGATATAGCTTAGTTTCGCCTAAATCATTTTGACAAACAGAAATTTCTAGCTGCCCACGGTAAAAACCACACTCTTTGGTTATTGGCTGTAGACCCAATAATCCCATTTTCAGGTTGCCACTCAAATCTCCAGTAATACGGCCCGCTTTATAGACACGATACAAGAGAGGATAGAGCGATTTTCGTATGACCTTGAAAAATGGTTTCGGTAAGTGTTCGTCATCTGTTTCATAAGCCAATAAGTGAAAAGATCAAAACATGGACTCTTTGTTTTCCCGCCAAAGAAAACCCTAATATGGAGAAGGCATTGTTCGATTGACCAATCGTGTTGCAGTATGACGTCAAAGCAATTTCTAGAAAGTTCTTCGGGCATGAAGTTTGTTTACCCGAGCGTTCGCTTAGCCAACCAAAAGCCAGGTGCGTTTGTATCCGTTTCATACACCAATCAAATCGCTCTATTTCCGTTCGTTTGTTGTTTCGGTTTTGTTCGCGCGTTTTCATTTCAAGGTCAAACGAAAATCGCTTTAAAGGGGCTTTATCCTCTCCTGTAAGATGCTGACCGGAACTGGCTTAGGCTTTATTTGACCCTAAGGAGGACAGCTAACTGAGATAAAAGCTATAGTGATTTGCACACTTCCAACGGATGTTGACATAAATTTACCAATAATAACCAATAAATATTATTGTTGATATATTCCATTGCTCGGCAAGTGCAGGGAAATAAGAGCGAACAAGTTAAGACTGGTTTGTTCTTTTCATTTAAAAAAGGTGAAAGACATTTTTAACTGATTGCAACTAGGCAGCAGATACTTACTAATTAAAAAACATTAGTTCAACGCATTGTTGTCCCTCTCACCAGGCCATCTCCAGTGGTCGCTCAGCTGACACTAACAATAGGCCACTTCTGAGTTCCAACAACCCTCACTTTCAAAATAAGGCTAGGTGCACAACCTTTCTTGTGAAAATGAGTTTCATTTGCCTGAGAATGAAAAATGATTTCCAAATCAAAGGCTGAGCACCTACCCTCGTTTTGAAACAGAGGCCCGGGGGAACTCGGAAATGGCCTATTACAGCACAAACCTCAGTATCCAAGATACTCAAGCCTCTGATAGATGCTGTCATAACCGGTCAGCTGAATTCTTCAATGGACGGAAGCCCCATTAGTTTTAAAGTGAGCAATACTGGCTTTCGCTTTCTTACGTCCAACGGTAAGTATTTTAAATCACCATGATTTATCGGTCACCTAAAAAGTACTTTATGCTGCAAATAACTAGCTCAACTGCTGTTAAATGGGAACAAGATGTATCCGTGGTGCAACGAAACCCGGACAGGGTTAGCTAAAAGCGCTGGCCCGTAGAGTGAGAGATCGCAGGCTAGCGCTCGATTTCCCGGCCGGTAAAATACTCAGGGTCTCTTAACTCTTTAAGCCCCAAGAGTGATCAGCATCAAATTTCTCCTTATAATATCAATGCTTTGTAAAACTGAGCGGTCATGAGAATTACGGACATAATCACACAAGATGTATTTGCTTGATATTTAATCAACTTCTCCCCACTACTTCTGAAGGAAATGAATAGGAGCAACAAATGAGAATACCAAGTTTGATCTTATGGTTTAAAGGGTTAATAAAAGAATGTAATGCCTTTGCCCTGTTAATGGTTAGTTCTTTAACCCTGGGGACGAGGTTAATAGTTTGGACGACCGTCAGTAAATTGGCTGTGTCGTAACATGAAGGGAACGTAACAAGCAGTGTTTCCAATTGCTTCTTCCCGCGCTAAAAACTTGACAAATTGTAACATTTGGGAGTAAAAAGTATGGAAGCAGCCTTTAGACATTGTTCGATAAAAGTTTCTGTTGATCACCTTTCTTTAAAGGGGTAAACTTGGTATGCCGTGCAGAACACGATTATGACGTAAGCTGGAAACTTATGATGTTCAACTCGACTGATACCGTAATATGTCCTCGTAACGCGCAAGGTATTGTAACTACATGAATCTAATGGGTATATATATCGTAAAACGAGGTCTACGAATACTATTAATGGCTAGGAGGTTGCCGTAAGCGTAATGAAGTGTTAGATGTTAAAAAACGTCAGCATTCCGCCACTTTAAAAATGACAAGGGAACTGAAGCCCAAACGCGTCCTGCAATTGCTACCAGGATAATAACTGGGGATGCGCTGGTCAGCTATTGTCCCTAGTAAAACTCTCCCGAGGTTCCCATTTGCAAAAAAACTTATTCGGCTACCTCCCTTCTCGTTTGTAAAGTGATCAATTACAGAAGAAACGCAGAACATTACGTTGATAAAGTAATAAGCGTCGAAGCGAGGGAACTCGCTTACGTTAAACTTTCATCGTGCTTACCACAAGTAAACTTTAAATTGCAGTAAATTCTCGTTCATGTTGCAGGAAAAACGAGTTGGTTTTGCGCTGGTAGCGAAACCTTGAACGCTACTTGGCAGGCGCCAGATTTTAGTGAATGTGTCTCTCCAGCTTATAAAACACTTATTCAAGAGGTAAGCAATAGAACTTTTGAGAATAGAAACGTGGTGTTAGCTGCTAGAAAGAAACAATACAAACAAGGGGTTGGTAGTGGTGGTCAGCCGGATCCAGGCGTTCAGATTGCGCGGATGGCGCGAAGAAATGTGAGCAGGAAAACAGTGAGGGGGTGGGGTAGGAGGTGAATGCGTAGAAAAACCTTTCTTTCCCTCTCCCTCCCCTCTCCCTCTCTTCCTCCTTAGATTTTTTCCCGCTCTTTGAATTCGCAGCTCACACCACTATCTGAACGCCTGCAACAAGCTATGGTGGTGGTGGCGGGAACAATGAATGTTGCTACAAGCAAGAAACAAACCTTTAGTGATACGCGAAATGTTGCCTATTATATTCATAGGCTTATGATTTTATTTGATGATAATTAATTCCATCTCATACTAACGAGATTCCGTCTTAGAGGATGGTCTACACGGTGCATGCGCACTATACTACTATACTAATCAAGCAACAGTTGTGGTCAGCCTGATCTGAGTATTTCTGTTCCGTTTTCTTTTCTTTTTCTCAGACCAAAGATCTTGCTGACAGAGCGGAGAAAAAGCTTCCATTTGCCTCAGTAAGCTCAGATCAGTTCATCTCCCGTCTTGAGAGACTGGTTTTCACAGACACCTTTAGACAAGACCTTTACAAGAGCTCCCTCGCGGATCAGAGGAAGAATATGGCAGCTAAGAAAAGAAAAAATGGGAAGAAGGGCTCAAAACTACACGACAAACCAACCTTTCTCAAAAATAACATCATAGGTATATTTTTATCCCCTAAAAATGTTTCATCTGTTCGGATAGCCAAACTCGAAATATAAGCATCGGCGAACACCGGCACTTGTTGCGTAACACTCGAAATATAAGGATTTGTATGGAAAAAACCTATCGTTTCCGTAAACTATGAGAATGAATATAGAATGTACGAAAAAATGGCAAGCGCGAAAACGCTAAGTCGGTTACCGCGACAAAAATTATAGAGATGGTAAAAAATAATAGGACTTGCCTGCCAAAAAAATTCTTTCCGCAGCCAGAGGTATAATCGCCGTGACGGTGCCGAAGCAAGATAGAGCGCATCCGGGAATGCATGCTCCTTTATACGAACATTCCTTTATGGAGATAGAAATGATTGGCTCTTGAAAGAGAGGTAATTAGATTGATGAGAGTCGGAAGACCAACCTGATGTAGACTACAAAGGCATATTGTATCGACATAATATTATATACCTTAACATAATCAGGGGCACCCAACGAGATTATAGTTCGAAACCACTTAAACGTAGCATTGTTAAACGTATTTTAGTATTTAAACGGTAGATATAGGCATATTTTCATCCCCTAAAAAGTTTTCATCTGTTCGGATTTTCAAGCTAAAAGTCTAGTGATCCGAAAATTATAGGGATAAAAACTTACCTTTTCGAAAATTTCAGCCAGAAAAAAGGCTCCCGAAAATTCTAGGTGACCTTTTTAGGGTAAACATCCGTTAAAAATGGGCAATTATAGCATTTTTTTAGATGTTCGAAAATCCTAGGGGAGACAGGCAAGCAAGAAATTTCACAACAAATGTTCCGAAAATTCTAGATCTCAAATCGTCTTCCGAACAGATATTTTCCGAAAATTGACGTTGGGTGCCTCCGACATAATGTTTGGTTATAAATTAAAGTTCAACGCGACGTCACATCTTTTAAAACAACTACGAAAATCTATCAATACAATTTCCAGTAACTGCGACAATATTCTGAGAAACGTAACGCCTCAATACACGCGCCATTCATACTGGCTCAAAGACAAAAGAAGAATCTCTTTATACATGTAGCTCACTGTCATAGTAGGTCACCCAATTAAATTCTGAATGGTTTGTGTCTTCCGTAATGTGACCTTCGGTTTTCGATTTTGACCAAACTCTATTGCGTTTTTAGGTCGTTTTTTGAGCGGGTTTTCGGTTTCTTTTGTATAGACTACAACCAAATTACAAATTATGGGCGTAGATGAAGCTCCTTAAGTTTGAATCATTCCGATAAGAAAATATTATTTTAGTCACTTAGAATGTATATATCAGTGGCGCATCCAGACCTTGAAATACCACAGGTAGCCCAAGCTCGAAATATAAGCATCGGGGAACATCGGCATTGTTGCGTAACATTCGAAATATAAGGATTTGTATAGGAAAAACCCTATCGTTTCCGTGACCCACGAGAATGAAAGGATTTCAATAAAAGAAAAACAGCTTACCTTTCATAAAATGTGTGTTACGTCTCTCCTTCGTGGTCCATGGGCCGATTTATATTAAAAGGACTTACATTGAGCAAAAGCGGAGTAAGTAATTAAGCCTTGCCGCACTTTGCTTGATATTTTTGTGATAACGGGTTTGCCCTCAAAGTGTACGTAACGTTGGGTTCATCCAGGAGCCCATAACCCGGAGCGTCTAACTTCCATACTGCGCCTATGCAACGGCGTTTTCACAAGTAGGTTTATTTTTAGATAAGCTTTTCCCGCGAATTGCTTTCAAAAAGCCAATTACTAGCAATTGCGTCATCAAAGATAAACTTTTAATACGTAACTAGGACAACTCCTTCACATTGAAAAAGACATAGCGGACACACGTGAGGAATCTTCAGAGGAGTCTTCTGACAGTACTTCAAACGACAATTTCAGTATTTACACGGAAACTAGCAGTTCAGAAGAAGATTTGAAAAACCTAGCCAGGACGTCTAGTAGGTCGACGACAACGCATAATTCACGCAAAGGGAATTAAATCGAAATCATCTTCGAAATAGCCGACTGTGAAAAGGTCCAAGTGAGCTACTAACAGTCTAAGCGACGATCAAATGCAGGAATTGACCTCGTGGAAGAGTTGTTTCCGCGGGAAAAGCTTATCTAAAAATAACGCCGTTGCACGAATTTATGGCAGTTGAACGCTCCGGGTTATGGGCTCCTGGTTCATCCGAGTCATCAGCATGCATGATTTAAAAAGCCCCTTTTAGAAACAATTTCTTGCGTTCAAAAGCTATAACACAGAACCCCTTTAAAACAGGAGTAGTTGCTCAAATTTAAACGTGCGAAATAATGGCAACCTTAGGTTCGAAGGTTTCGCAGATAATATATCAGAAGGAACAGAAGTACCACATCAACTAGTGCTGTGACTTTCCTTGGCGGCCCAAACAACAAGCATGAGCCCCCTAACATCTCTGACATTAACTACAGCACGATTAAGTAAAAATATCAGTTAATCAGTAGTAGTGTGTGATTAAAAGGTTGAGAACTACAAAACGTACCTCGTAAACTGAAGAAAAAGGACAAAGCTAGCTCTGCACCAGACTTAAAGTTCCGCAATCTGAGCAATGAAATAAAACGAAAGGAACTGGGCGGAAATTAGTTACTTTCGTCCCCAGAGCCTTCCGTGCCTCCTAGGCCCTGTTTACAATGAGGGAAGAGGGTAACCTGGGTACTAGGTTTACCTTAGCACTCGCACATTAAGCCTGGTTTTCATATGTAGGGAAAATCCCAGACAAACAGGGATTCTACTTTTTGCCGACCATCCCAGATTTGCCCATGGGGATTCTCGAGAGACGCCATGTTTATTTGTGATAAGGGGGACTAGAGCCCAGCAATTTAGGGGATTGCTGAATGAGCGAAATCCATCGCCGACGTCCCGGACGGTACAAATTTGAGTTTTCATTTGTCGGGAATGATCGCCGACCATCGCAAAAATCAGGGACGAGTCGGGAAAATAGAAACGCTCCCGATTCTCCCGATTTGTCCCCGTCCATCCGAGACAATCGGGGATATCTACGATTTCGAGTTTTCATTAGTCGGCAAAATCTGGGACAGTCGGGAAACAGTAAAATCCCCAATCGTCTGGGGTTTTCCCGATATATGACCTTTAAGCCTGGTTTTCATATGTCGGGAAAACCCCAGACGATTGGGAATTTTACTGTTTCCCGACTGTCCCAGATTTTGCCGGCTAATGAAAACTCGAAATCGTAGATATCCCCGATCGTCTGGGATGGACGGAGACAAATCTGGAGAATCGGGAGCGTTTCTATTTTCCCGACTCGTCCCTGATTTCTGCGATGGTCGGCGATCTGGGACATCTGGGAAATCTGGGACAGTCGGGAAACAGTAAAATCCCCAATCGTCTGGGGTTTTCCCGACATATGACCTTTAAGCCTGGTTTTCATATGTCGGGAAAATCCCCGACGATCGGGGATTTTACTGTTTCCCGACTGTCCCAGATTTTGCCGACTAATGAAAACTCGAAATCGTAGATATCCCCGATCGTCTCGGATGGACGGGGACAAATCGGGAGAATCGGGAGCGTTTCTATTTTCCCGACGCGTCCCAGATTTCTGCGATGGTCGGCGATCATTCCCGACGAATGAAAACTCAAATTTGTACCGTCGGGGACGTCGGCGATGGATTTTGCTCATCACCAATCCCCTAAATTTCTGGGCTCCAGTCCCCAATCACAAATAAACATGGCGTCTCTTGAGAATCTGGGACAGATTATCCGAAAAATCGGCAAAAAGTAAAATCCTCGATCGTCTGTGATTTTCCCGACATATGAAAACCAGGCTTTACAAAGACGTGTTTACCAGGCAGATAGGGTTAACCTAGCGCTAGGGCCGAACCCTACCTGAGTGCTAGCAAGCGGTTTACCTTACCTGCCTTGTAAACGCTCTGTTAGGGATAACTCGCCTACCCGGGACAACTTTCCTCCGTGATGCGTGACCAGTAATCTTGACAATTTGAACGGAATTATCCAATCTCTAAGCTAAATTATAAATATCTGAACAATCTAAGGCATTTTCTACATACGATGATAATATGGATCCCGTTTTTTCGTGAATTTAAAATGTTTTCCACACGCGGATCCACACCGGCCTTCACCTTTTTACGAAAATCGGTCAGATTCTGCATAATAATTTTTTTTATAACAAAAAACACTTTCCAAATTGAAATCTGGCCAATATCCTGTCTGAATGACTCGGAAACCCAGGAAAGGGGACTTAAAGGAGTCAAAATCCAAAACATTGCTTGTTTTCAGTGTCACCACATTCAAAATAGATCAAAATAAAAATCAAAACCGTTCAATAGATAAGGTCCAGAATCTGAGAAATGAAAGGAGGTAAATATGCAAAGACCCTCGCCAAGATTTACGTCAGAGGAATGCTTCGTATACGAGATATCCGAAGAAATGTTTTACCCAAATTTATAGAAATTTGTATGGAGACGCCATGCTGGTGCCCACCTGGATGGGCACCAACATGGCGGACGGAAACCAACTGAAAAATTTGTCACCGAGTTTTGCTACAAAAGCTTGAATTTATTCCTCAAGGAACTCATAAATATTAAAGTAATACTTTTTCTAATACATGAACTGTTTAGATAGCAAAATTCCTAGAAATAAGTCACTTCTTTAACCTACATGACAGCTCTCTCGGTCGTCATGTAAATGCCGCGTCACGCAAAAGCTTAGAAATTCAATCGTAGTCTACCACAAAACCAATAACCGTTTCTAAGGGAAATGTTTATGAAAATTAGTCTTTAGCTGCTCTAATAAATCATGAAAGTAAAACTTCAGCAGGATCAATAGTTTTGTAGTTTGAATTTTAGTGACGTCATGTGAAAACCAACAATTTGCTGGGGGAGCATGCCCTGGATCCCCAAAGAAGCTTGCGCCGTCGGCGCTCGTTTAGGAAATCGGTCAGTATTCATCCTAGATCCGCGCCTGTTTTCCATAGAGAACATCAAGTTTTTTTTTTCAAATCTTGGACTTTACAAAGAATATCACGCACGACGAAACACGTCAGTAAAGCTGGTAAAGTTGACCCGGGTGATAGGGTAACCCTACCTGTGAAATTTGCTTTACACCAGAGCTAACTTTAACCCGCTTGCTAGGGTAACCCTAGCACAAGGGTAAGCCTTTCTCCTTGTAAACAGGCCCCCAGAGAACGGAGAGCCAAATTGCTCGTGCTCCGGTCCCCACCGACAAGGTGCTTTCTCCAAGTGCCTAGCCTGCGAGCAAGCTCTCCGGGGCTCTCTGAGAGCCAGAGAGCCCCAAAGAGCTTGCTCGCAGGCTACCTAGTGCCGTGTAACATGGAGTTCAGACGAGATACTTCGAGTCGTTTTCTCCTCTCAGCAACTGAGGGAGTGAAGACAACTCGAAGTAGTTGTCTGAAATTCAGACTAGTTCCTGCAGAGGTCTACCGATCTTTCTCCTTCCTCTTATTTTTGCCTCGTCGTGAGTTAAGTCCTTTTGTTAAAATGACGTTTTAAATCAAAGTGTATTCGTGAACACGTCGTCCGTGCGTCCCTCGCCATCCACATTCCTCTTCTCCACATGCAGCCATTTTTTAAAATTTTATGACATCATTTTACCTTCTATTGGCCACGGTGTGCAATAAAAAGGAAAACCAAATGACGTCATAGTAATTCAAAATGGCGACGCTAAGATTTTATTATTTCCTAGCCTCGTTCCCAGTCGTCCTCGGCGATTTTTCAGATGTGACGTCACCTGTCAAGCTTGTCGAGAAAATTCACTCGGTTCCAAGCCTCTTCTGGTAACTCGGATAGCGCGAACTGGCCTGGGTACGAGGCTGATTATTTCCTGGACACGTGTCTTTAGCACGAATAGAAAATAGAATTTAGACTGAGATTTAACATCATCTTGTGCTCCTCGAACTTTCGTAATCAAATATTCATAGATGAACAACAACAAGTGACAAGCAATACCAAAAAGCCCAGCATTTTATTTGAATAAAGAGCAGTTCATTTACATAAATTTACACAAAACCTTGCGAGTCCTAGAAAGGAGATGTAAGCTAAAAATAATACGCAGCAAAGAAAACTATAGATTCTGGCGCGTGCATATTCTAGTAACTATACTTAAAAGCCCTCCATTCTTAAGCGATAAGGAAGACTTGATCACTGAACCCTACTTGCTATAGAAAAGAGAAGTGTGACGTCACTAAAATTCAAATTTTTAAAATTATGGGATTGGTTGGCATATTCAGAAAGAACAAGAAGAAAAAAGACTCCTTGCCAAAAATCAGCCAGTTAGAGAGCTAATCGGTGAGGAGATATAAGCAAGCCTAGAGCTCTGATGACTCCATCAAAATCCCTTCTAAGATTTGCTCGGATCGTAACGTTAACGATATTTTCATGGATTTATCTGGAGCCATCGGAGCATAACGGTGCTTATATCTACTCACCAATTTGCATCAACTGGCTGATTTTTAGCAAGTGGACATTTTTCATCTTGTTTTTTCGGGATATGCCTACCAATCCCATAATTTCGCAAATTTAGTGTTTAGTGACGTTACAGTTCTCTTTTGTCTTTTCTTTCTGTTTCAAGTACCACGGTTAAACTAAACAGCACTTAACTCCAATATCTGAAATGTACTCTTGGGTTTTTGGTTTGGCTCGCAGGGACATCTTTACAAGTATTGTATCTGACTTATATTCACAACCGCTGCCCAGCAGCGAATCAATAATTTATAATAAACTTTGTACCATAAATAAATAAATGAATATTATATACTTCCTCGTGTGGGATCCCACACAACTGTTAATGATTTATTTGACGGCAAAATGATTCAAAACAACCGTATAATAATTACAAAGCGAAATTTATAGTAAAATCTTTCCGACCATCCTTTGCTTAGCAGTAAACCTGCTATAATTGGCCATTTCCGAGTTCCCCCGGGCCTCTGTATCAAAACGAGGTTAGGTTCTCAACCTTTGATATGGAAATGATTTTTCATTCTCATGCAAATAAAACTCATTTCCACAAGAAAGGTTGAGCACCTAACCTCGTTTTGATACAGAGGCCCGGGGGAACTCGGAAATGGCCTATTCCTTGTCCCCTCCGATCACTGACTGTTGTTTGCCCTTATATTACCATTTCCTTGAACACACGACTGTGAATAAAAAAGACAAGTACGAACATAAGTGAGTAAGGTAAAATACGAGAGGGTAAACTCGACTGTTAACCCTTTTAATTCCAATTAAAGGCTACGTCAAACTTCAAGAAGAGTAGACGGTTCTAACTTTTGAGTCTGTAGATGAAATCCTATTGTGTTGCCATTCAAATGAAAGCTATTGAGCAGTACTTTCCTGTGGTACTGTTTATTATGCTGTACAAGGTGGTTCTAACTTTTGAGTCTGTGGATGAAATCCTATGGTGTGACCATTCAAATGAAAGCTACTGAGCAGTACTTTCCTGTGGTACTATTTATTATGCTGTACAAGGTGGTTCTAACTTTTGAGTCTGTGGATGAAATCCTATGGTGTGACCATTCAAATGAAAGCTACTGAATAGTACTTTACTGTGGTACTGTTTATTATGCTGTACAAGGTGGTTCTAACGTTTGAGTCTGTGAATGAAACCCTGTGGTGTGACTATTCAAATGAAAGCCACTGTGCTATTTACCTCTTCTTCAAGCGAAGACTCGGAGAATCGCAGGATGACGTTCTTAAACTTTTCCTCGTCCGTGAACTCCATAGAATCGTTCGTCAGATCCGGAATAAACTGGGGCTCAAGATCAGAAATCTCTCCAGAAGACATCTCCGGCATTGACATGCGCTTAATCTCGTCTGAGCTATCTGAGTTCGAGTTCCATTGCTTTTTTCTCTTCGCTTTCCTTCCTTGAAAACTGACAGGGGACCCTGTGGTGTTCGGACACTCATCCACAGGACACCTACCCTGAAGTACTTCCTGGTCACTGTCACTACAACTACACGACGGTACTTCTTCAGTATGGGGCCATGAAAGGCCATCCTTTGTTGGCTCATCCTGGTAGTAACAGCACTTTGTACGACTTGAATGAACGTTCGTAAATTCGTGTAAGTCCTTAAGAACTGCCCTTGGTGTCCCCGGTGATCTACGACGTTTTGATTTGCTGAGGCAGCTACGCGTTCGTTTCATTCTTTTGGTGTAGTTTTGCTTGTCTTGTTCATCGCTGTCAGCCTCCTGAGCCCAGCCACTGCGATCAGTGGGACTACTGGAGCTACTTGAGGTGTTAGGACTAAACAAAAACATGCAATTAACACCAAAATACGGACCATTCTTCGCTACAAATCTACCAACTTTTCCCAAGTCAAATGCATATTTGTCCGAATTTCGTACAAAATCCAACGATTTCCGAACGGTGCCGAAGACGTCCTGACGACTTCCGAACATGACCGTAGATTCTTCGAAGATTTCCAAAGATTACTGAGGCTAGATATCATAAGATCTTGCCGAGATCACGCACGTCTGGGTCGATGTTTTAGTCCAGAATAGTGCGTTATACATGTGAAATTGTCCTGTATGTGTGTGATCGGCGTTTTCGATCCGCAGGGCGTGTGACACACGTATAAGTGTACGCGTAGCATACACACTGGTAATTTATGCGGCTTCAAAAGGTGAGTTATCTCATTTTAGTAACTTACCAACTTGAAGACGTTTCCTTCTTCAGGGAGAGCTGGCTGTTTAAGACTTTTTCAACCTCAGCAGTGCCTGACTTAAGCTCTGGTTTCATCGGTCTCTTTTTGCTATTTACAACTTTAAGCTGACGTTCTCGTCTGCAACAATCAATGAAAATGAAAGGTTATTCAGCCAGCCTGCCTGTGTATGAAACCTCTAGCAAAAGGGACGTTATCCGAGGACGGCGGAAACGTCGCTTTTAACAGTGAATTCACGTTCTTTCAATCGTTCTTTCAATCGCGATTATTCCAACTCAATTACTTTGTCAAGTGTTGGTGAATTCTGCTGAAGTTGAACTCCTAAGAATCAAAACCCATTTTAGAAAGAGAAGGAAAATAGTCGAAGTCGTGCAGTGACGGCAATGAGGGTGCCCAATAGGGTTCTTTAATCCCGCAATCCCGACTCGAAATTTCTTGCAATCCCGTAATTCCGTAATCCCGAGGGTTATCTTAGGTTATCCCACCTCCCGCGTTCCTCCCGCGCATACTTTCAATCCCGAATCTCACCCAGATTTTCCTTTAAAATCCCGAATCCCGAGTTTCTAATAAGTGAAATCCCGAATCCCGAAAAACCTATTGGGGACTCTCGGCAAACAAATGTCCAAAAAAGCGCGATGCAAACTTGTTGTTTTGCTTTTTAAACCTACTGTTTTTTTGACATTTTCGTTGCTGTCGTCCTCGTTCGGATCTTAAGGTCCCTATAACTTAGCGGGGTCGTCAAGACGATAACGTTGCTACAAAGTGGCTTTTATTTCAGTTTTGTGCAAACAAAACCTACGTACAGTGCAACCTCGATATATCAAAGGGCCAAGGGACTGGCAAATATGTTCGATATAACATGGTTTCATTATATCCAGGTTCTTTTCCATATAATTTGCTGTAACTTTAGTGGCGAAACATATCGTTTGTTATACCCTGGACTTCGTTATATAGAGGTTTGTTATGTCGCGGTTTCACTGTAATCAGCACTCTCTAACTTAACTCTGACCAACTACAACTATTAAACACAGGCAACAAGATAAGCCAATCAGAATCGTTCTCAACTCGTTTAATGCGAGGCGGGTTCCAAGCGCGGGAAAAATTATGGAAGCAAGTACGTGACAAAATTCGCGCCAAATTTTTCTTCCAGTCAGAAAGCGTAGCAGCCCCGCCAAAACCAACATAGCAGGGCTCTGGGTCTGGCTCTGGCTCTGGGCTCTTGGTCCAGACAACTCATCCCCTAACAAAATCATTAACTTGACGAGCAAGAAGCACTTTCCGAGCAGAAGTTTCTTTCCGGCATGGGTGTTAGCATTTACGAAGTTGTTCGCGTCGCTTGTCAGTCGCATGCCGGGTTAGTTTGTTACCGGGGGCGTCAACAGACCAACAACGCGACTGACAAGCCACGCGAAAGACTTCGTAAATGCTAAACGTCATGCCAGAAACTAAGAAAACCCCGCTCGCAGGGTAAGCAAGAAGTGGCCGCGGCCAAGAAAAATATGAGAGCTGCTTACACCGAAAAGCTGGAATTCAGGATTTTCTGAGCTCTGTATAGTTGGAAAACTTTAATGAAAGTGTTCAATGTCCTCTGCTACATTCTGAGCTTCAACCACGGAGAGAGGAGAGAGACGTTAAATTCAATTTCATACAAACTTGACACGAGTCGAAAAAGGTCTTCGTGACAAATTTAACATGTAACAGAGGTTCTAAGTGAAAAAATGGGGATTTGCTGAGAGATCAACATACAATTACAGTGGTTTAATTTTTCGGCAGTAACAGCCAAATATAACTTTATACTAACCATGTCTTACACGGTTTTAATAGATTCTAGGGGTTCTTAGGACTTACCTAAGAAGTTCCCTTTCTCTCGTCTCCAAATGCTGCATGCATTCATTCAGTTCCTGGTATAAACTGTTTGCTCTTTCCAGCTTTCGTTCATAGTGAACTCGAATGTCCCGTGCATGCCTGAAAATACAGAAGAAGCGTGTCAAAACGATGACGGTGAAGCTCCCTATTTGTGTGTGTGTTTCATTGTTTTGTTACTTTTTTATTGACAGCGCTTTAGCTTGTCGCCTTTTTTGCGATTTATGCCATTTCATTTATCGGTTTTTCAGCTTTTCGCTCTACGGTTTCTCAACTTCAGCGTTCTTCTTCCTTTTAATACCGTAAAATTCCGAAAAATAAACCCCTCCATGTATAAGCCCCCCAAACCGGTAACGCGAAAAACCCTCCGTTAAATCGCCCCTCCAAATATAAGCCCCCCGGGGGCTTGTACTCAGCGGAAAATTGCCCTCAAATACAAAGTAAAGCAAAGCAAAAACGGTAAATTTACTTCCAACTATAAGGCTAGCCCAATCGATTTTGAAACGTAAATGTCCCTCCGTAGATAAGCCCCTCCGAATATAAGCCCTTCCAAAAATAAGCCCCTCAAAAAGGGCCTTTGAAAAATATAAGCCCCAGGGTTTATTTTCGGAATTTTACGGTATGTTCTTGTCGGCTTTTTCATTTTATCAACGTCCGACTTTCGTGGTCTGTTCGGGTTTCGATACATTAATTTGCTATTGTTTTCTGTTCTCCAGTTTCGGTCCATTTGCGAAATTGTTTAGTCACTACAGAGTTTTAACAGTCGCAAGGACGTGAATAGTTCTCTTTTGAAAAAATAGAGGCAGCGAGATTTGCTCATTTGCCCATTTTGATCTTTGCAGTCCGCAAGGTGGTCGACCAGTCCACTATTACTTATTGCTATCATTATGGCGTTTTTGCCCTTTTCGTTGCTTTTTTTCGTTCAGGGTTTGCGTTATCATAATTATAAGCCCTCAATGTGCTTAAACTCCTTAGTGTTTCATTGGTCTGTATTTTCTTTACAGATATTTCTTGCGTGTAGTAAATGGTACTATTTTTACCTTAATTCCTCTTTCCTTCTTCTTATGAGTTCCTCGTCCAATTGATGGAGTTGATGAAGGTTTTGCATGTGTGCGCTGCTTCTGTTCTTCATTTTCTCAAATTCCTCTTTGATTTCGCCTCTCCATGTTATCTTTGTAAAAGAAGACATAATAAACCATTTCCGAGTTCCATAATCTCTCACTTTCAAAACGGGGCTAAATGCAAAACCTTTTTTGTGAAAATGAGTTTCATATGCATAAGAGAAAAAAGAAATCATTTTGGTATTTATCTCAAAACACTACAAAGATAAAGTGAAAGAGTTTGAAAACGGAGATTTTTTTCTCCATTTTCAAAAAATTGAGCGTCCACAAGTCGCGTATTCTAATAATTTTTGCCCGCGTACACGTAAATGCATTAGGGAACTTAAGCAACAACGTGAAGTTGTGCTGCTTTAAACTTTGTCGCGCTTATTCCCTCGCGTTCAAGTCGTCAAATGTTGGCAGTTTTTTTCTGGAGTTGAATTCTAAAAGACTGTATCAAAGTACAGAAATGTGCTGGGAATACTTAATTCATTAATTTCCGTTGTAATGTTTTTGTCTGTTTGTGTCTGGAATCATTTGAGAAAATACACGGTCACTTTGAATTTCGTAGAAGCAGTGAAGAAACTTGACACCTGATTACACTCTGCGAGCAAGCTTTCAGGACGGGTAGGAGTGAGGAAAGGGAGAAATGAATGGAGAATTGAAAAACATATCTTCCAGTCAGCCCCATAGGCGCTCACAGTTCCCTGTCGCTTTGTTTAGGAGATGGTGATTTAAGTTGAGTTTGTTACCTGCTGGTTGAGGTAAATTTCTCGTGGTGTTTTAAGAACGTCGCCTGCAGCAGTCTCAACGTGAAGAAGTACTTGTTGAAATGATGGACGATTCTTGGGCTTGCTGTTCCTAGAAAACACATTTCCGGATAAAAACTGGTGTTAGAAGTTAATCAAACTGTTTGCTGGCTTGTGAATAAAGTAAAATGAAACACAACTACTGGTATTCAAAAATTTGTTTTTTACTTGACCACTAATCTTGCTTTTATTGTGCATGCAAATATAAATCTTTTATTACACAAGCGATTCCTTTTTTGGGCCTTTTTGATAGTGCGTAAACTTTGAAAGATTTATTTTTCTTAGAATCAGCTGTGTATCAAAATAATAAACTTCAAAACAGTACAAAATAACCCTAACAAACAATCAAACAAAAATTCATTCAAAAAGAAAACATATGTGTTTCAACCTACCAGCAAATTTTCATGAGCAGCTTGAATCCCTCCGGACATGTTGTGGGTACAGGAAGATGCAAGCTGTTGCTTCCAACACCCCAGATAATGGCTGAAGAATCAACATCCTAAATTTAAGACCAAAATGTCAACCAGATAAATGTAAAATTTCCAGCTTTGAATTTGCTTGATAAAGCAGCTCCAACATTTTGAGATGCCAACATTTGTTTCTGTACAAAATGATGTTTGGAATGAGTATAGAAATTCCATACTGATGAAGTGTCACTTCCCAGATCTTAAGCTAGTACTTCTGATTGGCTGTGCCCCGGGGGGGGGGGGGGGGTACCTGGCTAGTGACATGTCATCAGTAAGGAATTTCTGCACTTGTTCTTTGGACATCATTTCATGGGGAAACCAGTGGTTACGTTGCAAAATGACAGCAGTTTTCTCAGGTTAGCCCTTAATCAGTATATTATGAAAAGCAAATTATCAGTCTTTGTTAAACTTAATTGGGGTTAACAACCATGGAAATTAGGTCACCGATTCAGAATTATATTTTTTTGGCAGCCCAAAATTAAATATATTTTATTTATAAGAGAAATAAAGAGAGATATAAAGAATCAACCATAAGAGGATACAGAAAAAATCTGAGCCCCAGATATATTAATATCAGTGGCATAGGTTGGTTGGTTGGAGGCTCCAAAATAAAATATCATGGTAATACCAATACCAACAATTACTATTATTTAAAATGAAAATACACCACATTCACCCTGTACGGCATCTCTCCAGTTAGAAGTTCCCAGAGAAGAACTCCAAATGACCTACAATGTATTGAAAATAACATTACCTAAGCCTCATAAACTACTGAACTGAAATTAAAACAACTACACATTTGGACAAGAGAAATCTTGGGAAATTCAAAATTTTGACTAATTTACTGCATAAGAATTTGTTGTATATCTTACTAGAATATGGTTTGACATGTATGATAGGCAAATCTTTGTTTACACTTTTTGTCTCATTAACATAACTATGCTTATCACTATCTGATGAAGCTAACAAAATAAAAACTCTGAATATTGATAGGGCATAACAGTTTCAGTTATCTCTGAAAATTTGAAACCAATACACTGAATGGTTTCCGAGAAATTCTCTTCTAGAAACTCGAAATTTTACAAAGAATGTATGGCTCATTAACTTTTTTGCCACATAGCAATTATTTCGCAGTTTTTGATTGCTGATATTTCCGTCAATATTGCTTGCAAAGAGCTGAAAATTGCACAAATTGTTCAACTTAATCAGCTCTTTCAACTTTTGCATTTAGTTCATATATATGGCCATGGCTTCTATGAGTTAAGTCGTACACTAACATTTTTACAATTACTCACCACACATCCACCTTTTCAGAGCAGGGTTCATTTCGAATCACCTCAGGGGCCATCCATGCAACCGTCCCAGCAAAGGTCATCTTGGCACTCTTATCACTAAATTCTTTACTAGTGCCAAAGTCGGATATCTTGAGCATATCACCTGCACCTACGAGGACACTGTGACACGGCAAAGAAAAGTCAAAGGTGCACATGAGACAAAGGCCAGAACGGCTGGAGCTTACTTCAGTTTCTTTAACATGAAGCATGCCTAGGAGTATTGCTACTCCCCACCTGGACGGAATGCTAGCCCATAGCAGGGTTACCCCCAGCAGTATATCACCAGTATCCATTTGTTCTTGTTATTCAAAGTTGAGTAAACTGCATCATTTACTGATAAAGCAATGGTCATAATCACCCTCACTGTAGCAATCTCATGGTTTTTAGGCCTAGATTCACAGCTATATCCCATTAACACGCCACCCATGCTGAACAAAGATCTTCCTTGATTCGTGCAGAGTCTTTCTTGAGTGCAAAGATCTGCTCGATTCATGCAGACTCTTTCTTGAGTACACCAAAATCGAGTAAGTGAAAGGAAAGCTCTGCTTAAAGGGTGCATTGATATTACAAGGAGAAATTTGATGCTGATCACTCTTAGGGTTTTAATGGGTTAAGGAAATCATGACAACTAAGGTATTATAATCTAAATTACGTCATTAATGATAAACCCAATTGATTTACGGGCAATCAGTGTACTAGCCCATTAAATAGCCAATAATATGCACCACAGTCAGTACTGTACTCACTTAGGTGACTTTAAGTCCCTGTGTATAATTTTCTGAGAATGGAGGTAATGCATGCCATCTGCAATCTGCGTGGACCACCTAACCAGTAGGGAGGGAGAGATTTGACGACCATTGCGTAAAACTTCATACAGCTGGCCATTTGGGCAGAACTCCATTATGATACAATACACAGGAGCCTGATTGCATATCCCTCTATAATTAAATATAAATAACCAGTTTTTCACTAAAATAATATTCTTCAGACTAGACAATTCTCGCAAGCACCGAACGTGTGAGCCTTCAAGGGGGTGTTAAGACATGCCCCCCAGAAAATTTTGAAATCTTGATGCTCTGAAGAGCCATTTCTAGTGGCAGCTCTGAGGGGACAATTTCTGTCTGTTTGGTGTTTTTGTATATGTATTATAGAATATATTTGAAATTTCTGAACAGATGTCAAAACCAGGATTTTTCCAATCCCAATTGCATATTGGTCGGGATTCGGGATTTTAAAGCAAAATGAGGAGAATCTTGACAAGATCAGGATGGTTGCACAGTTTGTTCTTGCTTATGGCTCTACACAGGAATCCCATCAATTTTTAAAAATATTTTTGGGAAAATATGTGGAAATTGGTTTTTCAGTGGTGTTGGGAATATTTCTTTGTGTTCTCCCAAATTAAGTTAGCCTGCTTGTTAACAACTGAATGGGGAGGGGTGTGTGATTTTTATCCATTAGTGGAGATTGAAATCAAGGATATATACATCATTAATAAGCTTAATTAAAGCAAAAAATATAGCAGCAGTCAATAGACTACTGTGTGACAGAAAAAATAAATAAGTGGACTAATATTTCATGACAACAAAAAAAAAATAGATTTCTCTGTTGCAGGACAAGATATTTATTATTCCTAACATAAGATGGTATAATAAAATACAAGTCAATTTCAATTCTGATGATATATTCGATTCAGAAAATGAAAAAAAAAGAGATTGATAAACTAGCAAAGTTATCACAAAAATTCAGAGCAAGCCAATTCATAATAATATTTAATATATTCCTACCTGAATTTCACAATGTTGGGGTGATTTATGTTTCTCAAATGTTTGATGTCAGTGTCAACCTCGCGGCGAACTTTTTTTACGGCAACCTGTTGACCGCCATACTGTCCTAGGAAAACGGCCCCCTGGGCCCCCGAACCTAACCATTCCAACTCGCTTATTTCGTCAAACGGTATAATCCAGATATCGGTCTTCTGTTCTTTAGTTGCCTTGCCTAAAATCGTCCATACAGGCCTCAAACAACCTAACAAACGCTGTAAAATACCGCTAAGGGAAGGTGAGTTCGATGAAACATTCTTGTTCGACGAAGCTTCACCATCGATGAAGTTTCCCGCTGTTTTGCCGCACGGGGAAACCCCGCTATTTTTTGATAGCGAATTGGTGGCATGTTGCGGGAATCCTTCATCGTTTGCGTCCATAATCCTCGTCTTTGTCTTCAATAACCCAACATTCTGGTTGTTTTAGCCCGAGGCTAATGTAGTTTTGCCATCGTATAGACACACTTCATTTCGCGAACAGCCATCTGACATCATCATGCTCGACTGGCCATGAATTTTCAAAATGTCATTTTCTTTCGCGTAACTGATAAATAATACGATCACTTTTGGTGACGGAAGATTCCCTGCGACCCGCTTTAAAATCAAACCGCGTTTACCTAAAAATATTCCATATTGACGCGGTAGAAAACCCGCAAATTGTTCAACCGAATATCCGATGTTTATATCTTCCTAGTGATTGAACATGGCCGCCGAGATCACGTGAGTGGTGCGCTTGATCGGCTTGTCAACACCAATCACAGAGCGACAAACAGGTGGCACTCTTCAAACCAATGGGTCGGCAAATAATAACATACGACAGGTCATTTCGAGAAGAAAACTACATTTTTTACCCTGAAAAACCTTGTCTCTATTAATTGGTTCATTGTATAATTCTTCGGGTACCAGCAAAATTATCCCGTCCACTTCACAATGTAGAAATCCCTCAATCGGACAAAGAGGACATTGCTCTTTTATCTGACTTGGTACTTCATTGTGTTGAAATGAGACTCAGTTGAATCAAAGTTGCTATTTCTTGCTTCGCGACTGTTCAGTGAGCGATCAAGTCTTCTTTTTAAATACTTATAATGTATGCAAGAAAGCCATTCCGAGTGCTCACTGGTCAATTTCACGCAAGCTGAAATATGCGCGAAACCCAGGAAACCGTATTGACCCATTCTGGTCTTTTTATGTACAGTCCAGTTATCTGCAAATGCCAAATGAACAAAACTGTCTTGCGCCTTAATTAGAATTCGATCTTGTGTTTAGGCTCTGAGGTATAATTATTGAGGGTTTTTCTTTTTATTTATAGTTTGTTCCGCTCAACACCTTCCGCCGTACCGTTATTCGCGCGAAAGCCAAAACGTGAACCTGGAATTCCTAGATTAGGGTGCGTTCAATGACCTGGCATTTCATATTTTTTGTTGTTGAAAAAAAAAAAGCATAATAAATCAACTGTTTCTCTGTCAAAACATTCATAAAATTTCAAAATAAAATTTTCGTCATTATTGGGGAACAACGCTGATCAAATGAACGTCAAAAAACATTATAATAGAGGTCTTATCGCGTTTCGACTCAAAATACCACCCGTTGTGGTAAGGGTACATACGTTTAGATGAAAAGAGAGGCAATCGAAAGAAACATCTTGATCTCTGCGAGTGTTTAAAACCTTGAACTACTTGCAAAATAAGACATCACTTCTTTACCACATTCGACGCACGTATAAGAAACGTAAAATGTAAAAATATTAAAATAAAAACCTTCTAGAAGTTTAAGAATACATTTCGCTCTTCGATTCGAGCCCCGCCAGTCAATGAAATTTTTAAAACATTGTCTTGAATAAATAACGCTCTCAGCACCTAGCTTAGCGCTGAACTAGGACTGCCCCGTGGTGATCAATTCAGGAATCAAGATCAGTTTACGCTTACCGAAATCTGATTCATCCTCCATCACGCTTTGTGGTACATTTCTTTACCGACCTTTCGTTCGCAAAAAAGATGTTAATTTTCTTTTTGTCCCTTTTTGTGGAGGAAGTGAACATATGAGGAGGAACTGTCATGACACGTTCGGAACTTGAAAGTGGTCTCTAGCAATTCTTTCAACTCCAGTGAAACCTGTTTTAAGCAGGCCTCACCCTACCTTGATTCTCAGACGCTTCAAGCCGCTCACGGCAACGAGAATCAGCCTAACGAAACCGGCCTTGCTTGTGTTCGCAGATAAGGGGTGACCGTTTAATACAGGTTTGTTTTAAGTAAATACAGGAAGAATCGTGTGTCCGCTTAATGAGGTCCGATTAAAACAGGTTTCCCTGTACATTAAACAACCTGAGCAAGTTAGAACAATCGCGATAAGTCTGAAAGATACCCTGCGAGCAGTGGTATCTCTAGGCTGGACGCCACGTAGCGTTACATCCGGCCTGGAGAAACCACTGCTTGCAGGTAATGAAAGAACGCGATCGCGCGATTTAAGTGACGTTTTTCTCGGTCGTCGTCGAAGTTGTTAGTTGAGTTGTTGCTTAACAGTCTCAACAATATGGGACAAAGATGGCGATTTTGCCACTCTATAAAGCTGTGACACAAACACGCATTTGAAAGAACCATTTTTATTAACATTCTTTTGCGCTTCCACTGAAAAGAAATGTTTAAATATTTTAGGAAGAGGAGAACTATGAACTTAAACAAGCACGGCGATTATAAGAAGAAATTCTAACAGACTTGGCCTTATTTTGGAGGGATGAAGGAAAAAAAAAAAGGAAAAGATACTCCGGACCATTCAACTGAGCGTTTTCTCCCTACACCTCCCCCGAAAGTTAGCTCGCAAATCGATAAAGCGCTTCTAGCTTGTTTTCCATACTGCATAAACTATATCGGAGTTGTAGTAAAACTTGCAATCCTATCAGGAATATAAATCTTCAGTAGAAGTTCCCTTGTTCCATAATCTCCTTGGGGCTTTAAAAAATCGTCAACGCATTATACAAATAACTTGCTGGTATCCTTTGCAGGCGCTCGGGCCGCAGTCACACAATGCTCCCCGTCACGAGCATTGCGTGACTCCGGCCCCAGCGGTTGCGAAGAAGACTGGTAACCGCGTGACAGGCGCAAAAAGGGGAAGTGTGTGTGTGGGGGGGGGGGGGGGGGGAGAAGGTAAACAAATTATATTCCCCCCCTTTTGCCCTACTCCTCTATTCCTTTCAACGACTGTCACGTAGGGTTTATACAACTTAGTCCAGTTCTGGCCCCTCTCTCAATGTCACGCAACCCTCTCCCGGCGTTGCGTGACATAGAGAGAGGGGCCAGAAGCCGACTACGTACAATTGACCGCAAACAATGACCTACTGATAGTGACCTGGAAATGTTTTATTATGTACACTTATCAAATAGTTTGCTAAGAAGTAATAAGATATCAGACAGCAATCAGTTCTTATTAATAAACAACTGACAAGAAAGGGGTTGATATCCATCCCTTGTTTGGTAAAAAGTGCAGCGGAAGTTTAGCCTATAACCCAGGGGATTGGTACTTGGGTCAATTTTTGCTTGGTATGTGCTGTTAGCCTCTCAGAACCCCGATCCCATTATGATGTGTAGACCCATCTTAGTCACTTTTAGACAAGATTATTTTCCAGACTTTTTTTGCAGCACTGAATATTGTAACAGCTTTCTATCGCAGATCTTCTCATTTCTTTTCTAACCAAAATCCCTACTTGCCAGAATTTTCTCAAACCTAAATCGTGTTCGACCAATTCTGATTCTCCAACCACATTTTAGTCAATCCAGCCATTACAATCAACGCAATTCAGCAGCATATCCCCATTAGCTTGTTACCAAGAAGTACCCCACCTCCCAGGGGCCCATGGCTACACCCCACCCCTGGGTTCTACAGCTACCTGAAAAGCTGAAAAACAGACAGCAGAAAAGCCTCTTAGGAAAATGTTTATCTGAAAAAGCTAAAGCTACAATTAACAACCAACAACAATACATTTACCGGTATTCTGAAAAGTAAAAAAATCTGCCTAGAGCTACTTTTTCTTTTTGAGATCCTCAAATCTTCTGGTGAGATCATCGAAGTCTACATCCTCCCCGCCAGCACTATTTGCCCCTGGCAAGCTGTCTGGTATGTTTGGTAGGTCTGTTGGTACTGATGGGAGGTCCGGAAAACTAGGTCCTTTTGACGAGCGAGGTGCTGGAGTGGGTGCAGTGGGTGCGGAGGGCTTTTGTGGTCCTAGAATAAAATGGGAAATGGGAAATGAGAAAGAGAGTACTATTTAGATGCTAAATATACTATGTAGGATAATGCAACTTTGCAACAATGCAGACAGAGCAGGGCAGAGTTGTAGGATGATGTACATATCTGTTTTGTTCTTTCAGGATGGCATACATGTAACAATAAAGCAGGATGAACTTTCAGCCGTGACATTTCCCACACACCCAGAGAATCACAGTCAGCACTTTTTAACACCTGTTGAAAGGCCCTTGGACACTTTATGAAGTTTACACAACGTAGTATTCCTTATCGTTTTGGATTAGCCGGTTAAGCAAGTGTTGCCTTTACTGATTAGGGTTAAGCACTGTTTTGAAACTGGTTAGGTTCCTTTTTTGGGTTGGGGTTGATGCTATGTGTACTTTAATCTACCTTGTGTAAACTTCATAAGGTGTCCAAGGACCTTTCGACAGATGTTAACGAGTGCTGACCGAGAATCACCCCTAAATTACATGACCCACAAAGGAGCAAATTAAGACCAAGTGTCATGTTGATGTCTCGCCAAGGGAAAAGGATGGCAAAAACCAACCTTGAATAAAGTAACATAGGTAAACCATGTCTTAAAGTTTACCAAAGGTAATATACCGGGGTATTAGGTAACTATTTAAAAAACCGTCGGGTGCATCTAAGCGTGGACATGAGACAAAAAAAAAACAGATTCTAATAGGGTGCCAGACATGATGTGTATGGTGGCCAAACATTTGAAGTTTGACAGCCATTAAAGCAAACTGTTGTGCAAAAAGTTAAGTTGAAAACATGTTCTTGATCAGCATGTTCGGCTCATCTTTTATTTTTCTCAATTTCCAGTAACATTTCTCACTCACAAACAGCTCACTTGCTTTTAAGAATTATTAATCTTTGGAGTTTTACAACTCCAAAAATTCTTCTTAATGCCTTGCAATAAATATTTTTTCGTTGATTGAAAATAAATCGAGTCAACAAACAGCTACCTACTTTGCACATAAACATTTGTCTAACGCCACCCCAAACTTCAACTGTTTCGCGGCAAAACATTTCTTGTTTTCACCCAATTAGAACATGTTTTTTTTGTCATATGTACATGCTTAAATGCAACCAACAGTAACATAAGTTTATAACTGGTAGGTTTAAAGTTTTCAATTCAAAATATTTCACCTGCTCGTGGAGCTGTAGGGCTGTGGTTATTGACAGGCTCTCCAGGGTAGGGTGGCAAAACTTTCTCAGGGTAGGAGGGGGGTGCACTCTCTGGGGGACCCACTGGGTAAGGTGGTGCACTTCCCTGTAAAGTGAACAATAAACATTAATTTTAGTTGATTTTACAATGTGGGTTCAAAGAGAGGGAATTTTGTGTGACCATTTTCTTAGTTGTGGAGGATTTTCTTGCACTAGAAGAATTGGCCAAAGGATAATTAACCAGTATAGAAAACACAAAGAGAGATCCTTCAGAACTAAGGAGTGGCTGTAAAAAACTCCCACTTTAATAATCTTAAGTTGCCTTATGCAACCACTCCATGATTTCTGGGTGTAAAACAAACGTGTATACTAACTTTTCACAGTGAATAATGAACAGCAAACTCAAATGATTCTGGCCATACACTTCAAGAAAAACTTACATGTGATGGTGGATAATTTAGCGAAGCATATTGTCCAGGGTTTGGTACATTGGGTACATCATAACCTGCTGCAATCCCCTCAAAACCAATGTGACCAGTACCACCACCTCCACCGCCACTGCCACTACCACCAAAACCATTACCCTTTGTGGGGCCAGGTTCATCATACTCTGGCAAATCATCTTCCTAAGCAAGAAATATTACCAAGAGAATGAATATATATGTGCTGATTATTTTTACATCGTGTTTAATTTTTAAAAAAATACCATAATTTTAAGAAGATGAAAAAAAGAAACCCCTTCAGATTATTCATAAAATAGTAACGTGGCCAATGAATGAGGCCATGTTACTTTTTCAGTCTGCCACAGAATTAGGGGTGACACTTATTTGAAGACATTCAGCACAAGACATTGCTGAATACTTTGTGGTGTGTCTACCACATGTGCATATCATTGCTCTTTGCTTCAGAAGGTGCAGACATTAAGCCTTGAGTCTATGGTTTCAGTTTCTGCAACATTCAGCTTTTAAAAAAGGACAGGCTCATTAGCCTTAGCCCTCTTACAGTGGATACAAACATCCTGAGTCTGAATGTCAAAACCTGTTGTTTCATGTCTTAATGAGGAAGCCATGTCCATGTTGGCATTTCAATATTCTTTTTATGCTTTTCTGCATCAATGTCACATTTTCCACCCATCTTTGTGCTGTTTGTCACTATTACATTTGTCTCACATCACCGGTACAAGACCATGTGGCTTGTCAGAATACCAACAGTTGCATCTAGTAGGTGTGTACACGTGATGAAAAAACATGACATGTTTTGCCATCAAACTGTTGAAGTTTGGGGTAGTGTTAGACGAATGTTCACATGTAAAGTAGGCAGCTGTTTGTCAACTTGATTTGTTTTTGATCAACAACATTTTCATTGCAAGATGTTAAGAAGAATTTATGGAGTCTTAAAACTCCAAAAAATAATTTTTAAAAGCAATTGAGCTGTTTCTGAGCGAGAAAGATCACTGAAAATTGAGAAAAATAAAAGACAAGTGGGACCTGCTGATCAAAAACATGTAAACAACTTAACCTTTGGTGTGACAGTTTGCTTTAAAGGCTGTCAAACTTCAAATGTTTGGCGGCAAAACACATCATGTCTGGCACCCTATTGGAACATGTATTTTTGTCTCGCGTCCATGCTTAGTTTCAACTGACGGTATTACCCTAGCAGGGCCTCCCTCATGCCTAACCATACGCCCACCCCGGAGGACCAGGGGATCATGCTTTGTCTGGTCTCTACTAATGGTATACCGATAATAAAATTTAATATTAATTAGTAATGGTAACAGGACTGAGTGGGGTCCAATTTGGTCTGTAATCATAACAATAACAAAATTGTCAAATCTGATTGGCTATCAACTGCCCTGATTTCAGCCTTAATTGGACAGTTTAATAGGACAGTACGCGTCATGCCTAAGTAATTGGACAGTACGCGCCATCACGTGCGCGCTTAAATAGCTTTCTTTTTTCACTGCTAGCAAAACAAAATTTCGAATTTCTTGTGTTTTGATTTAAAAAATAGCCTATTATATTACAAATTTTGTTAATGTTATGATTAATTGGCAACAGAACTTCGTCTCATCCAATTTGGTCTGTAATCATACTCGTGATTAAACAAATCGGACTCCCGCTATGCAGTTGTCTGATTTTGTTAATCGCTCGTCTGATTACAGACCGAATTGGACTCCACTCAGTCCTGTTACCATCACTAATCATATTAATGATTAGGAAAATTGGATGATGGTGTAGTGGGAGTCCGATTTGTTTAATCACGATGATGATTAGTAATGGTAACAGGACTGAGTGGAGTCCAATTCAGTCTGTAATCATATGAGTGGTTAACAAAATCGGACGACCGCGTAGCGAGAGTCCGATTTGTTTAATCACGAGTATGATTACAGACCGAATTGGACGACATGAAGTTCTGTTACCAATTAATCATGACATTAACAAAATTTGTGATATGATAGGCTATTTTTTAAATCAAAAACAAGAAATTCGAAATTTTGTTTTGCTAGCAGTGAAAAAAAAAAGCCATTTAAGCGCGCGCGTGATGGCGTGTACTGTCCAATTACTTAGGCATGACGCGTACTGTTCTATTAAACTGTCCAATTAAGGCTGAAATCAGGGCAGTTGATAGCCAATCAGATTTAACAATTTTGTTATAGTTATGATTACAGACTGAATTGGACGACACAAAGTTCTGCTACCAATTAATCATAACTTCAACAAAATTTGTGATATATAAGGCTCTTTTTTGAAACAAAACACAAGAAATTCCAAGATTTTTTTGTGGTAGCTGTGAAAAAAAAAGCCATTTAAGCATGCATGTAATGACACGTACTGTCCTATCTAGGCTGAAATCAGGGCAGTTGAAAGGCAATCAGATTTGAGAATTTTGTGATGGTTATGATTATAATCTGTTATTGTTGGAAATCTTTGAGAGATTATCGCAGGAAAAAATAAAATTTCTTGTTGAAAAATAAACGTATCAAAAACTTGTGTCACCTAATGGCCTCAACCAATAAAAAAGAAAGCACAGAGAAAATTCTGAGCTCAGCCAAGTGGTCCACTCTCAAAAAACTCAAAACATTTGTATCAAAAAAATATACATATAATCTGACTTGCACAAAAGTTACAAATAAAAATGGCATTCTTATAAAGAGATTTTTCGGATTATAATATTGATGATTGATCAGTTGGGAGTTATTTCATAAAGCAGTCTATATGTGGCATTACCTACCTCCAAGAAAACAGTACGATCAGGTTCAAATGCCACATTATGGCTGCGTGCTATCTCTATTAAGTAATTCTCCACTAAACTCTTTGGTGGAGGCTTAGGACTTAGCTTGAGGATAAGCTAACAAGCAAGCAAAAAGAAAAAAATATGAGCATATTTATATTATTTTTTAATAACATTACTTAATTTATGTTTACACTGATATGAAATTCTATCTCTTCTTAGAATTGGTGGGGTGCATAAGTCTAAAATATTTATGCAATTTTCACTGTATTTATTTCATAAAGACTTGTAGACAAAAATATGTTAACATATATGTCCACAACTCCTTCCAAAGATTGTCTGAGAACAAATGATATTTCCACGGTATTTACCATAAAAGGACCGGCAAAAGCCCAAATATAATGCAGTGCCAAGGGACTGGAAAAATCATTCATTATGATGGTGTTACATTTATACATTAGAACTAAAAGGAAAGAAAAGAAATGATCGATATTTCACAAAAAACATCAATAAATAAACTCAAGTCTATGACAATCAATGAGGCTGCTTACTCTATCATTGACAGTGGAGTTTGCATTGATGCTAGCTTCGTGAGCAAATTTTTTACCATACTTTAATCCTAGTTGATCAGCAATCTATTTGAAAAAGAAAATACATGGTGTTGTTAAAATGCTAAATGTCAAGTTTATAAAACATTTATCAAACACAGACAAGCACAGGCCAACATATGACACAGACAAAATAATATTTGTGCACAGGCTCACCACTCTCAGCTCTTGAACATCAGTTTGTAGACGTGGTGCTGACCAAATTAAAGTTGTTACAGCCTCGATCATTCCTTCCTCACAGTATCTATAAAGCATTTTTCACATTTGAATGACATTCAATAAATCATCATGGAAATTACACAATGAAATGCCTTTGAACATTGTAGACACATCATAATTATTTTAGATGCTCATTGACAAAACTTGTCAATGAGCATCTAAAATAATTATGCTGAGGATAACAGGAAATCCAGTACAATCATATTCCCTAAAACTCCTCCCAAACCCATATATGTAGAACAAGTCCCAGCCGTTTAAAAGGTGGATATCACTTTTTGCTGGATAAATAACTACCCAACACTACATATAATAAACAAAAATGATTATCCTGATACTTATCCACTGCACAGTGATCTGTCTGGTGGATATCACCGGTAAAGGAAATTGAGAATCAACCTACCGGTAGATTAAAAAATCTTAACCGCAATTTATTTTTTACCTCTAACAAAGTCATATATGTAAGTCAACATAAAATTCAGATAAAAGTAGTATTTTCTCATTTCCTGATTTGTTTTACAACCTATTCTGCCTCTGAAAAGCCCTGTTTAGAGTAGAACGCTTACAGTGGCATTCAGGTCTTGCCTGCTTGGAGATTAGATCAAGAAATGAGGAGGCGATCAATTCTACAAGAAACATGATTTACTCACTAAAAGTTTTTTACTTCCTACTCAGTATCGATGTCGATACCTTTTATTTGTTTCTGAATTGACTTAGTACACGTGTTAGTGACGACCAAAAATACCTCTGCGGTAGCAGGCTATATGCGTGTATAAATACATGAAAATTCAAGGGCCTCAATTCCAGAGAAATTACATCATTGCCAGATATCGAAAAAGTGATTTACATGGCACATCATTTCAATCATTGCCAAAAATAAATTGCATGCTCATTCCAAGACTCATTTGCATACAGTGAAAGTTTACAACACCCGACCATCGCAATTTTGCTAATTAAGATCCTTATTTTTTTTCGAGCTCTCAGTAGTGTTCACTTGCTCCAACGTAATCAACACTTTCAAGCAATAGAATTCGTGGACCGTTTTGGAAAAGCTCTAAATTTAATCTTTCCTAAGCTTTCTTTGCAAAACATGCTTGGCATCACACAACAATTCTTAGTCCCAGTTTCCACGGTCTCCGCAAGGAACACCTGGCACAATAACCTGCCTTTTGTGTCTCCAAAACGACCAAAAATTCGGGGGGGGGGGGGGTACTTCCAGAAAAATTGGGAGCGGGTGTGCAGCACGCTTCCTGAAACCCTTACCCTATTTCAGACCAAAATCTGTGATTTTCCCTACCCTATGTCAAACCTGATAAAACAATTGATACCCTATTTCAGGCCTGAAGCCCTGGCGAGTGACTGCAGCGGGTAACAAGCTGTTATGGCACGTACACAGTAGTTGGCGTAAACATCAAAAGGGAAATGGTCTTATCACCAAATGGTGAAGAAGTAGCCAATTCTTCTAAAAAACACACCCAATTCAAGACTAGAGTGCAAACCATAGCCTCTTTCAGACCAAAACGGCTAAAAAAAACGTACCCTTTGGCATGGCACATACCTATATAGCCTATATGAGGGACTATCCCCCCCCTCCCCCGGGTGAAAAAAGCATTGTAGATTATGAGTCTCACTGCTTATGCAAGTGAGACTAATAACACATAACATAACATAAACTTTATTTTCACTCAAAATTTAGAGTAGCTACTGAGCTATGTGATATCTTCAAGCTGACACACACATAAAAATACATTAAATACATAAGAAAAATTTTTTAAAAAGTCTACACATAAGAGAAACTAACATTTATAATTATAATAGTTGCTTTTATAACTGTACAGCCAATGGTTGTACAATGCGATGAATTGCATAATAAGAAGGTTTTACATCTACTGTATTGTACTCACTGCTGTGTTTCTATCAAGCCAAATCGGGCCAACAACAAATCACAGTAAAGCTCCAACATCTCCATTGCTTCTACTAGATAATCTTCACGTATAATGTGTTCCACCTGATAATCACAATACATGAGGTTAATCAAACATTATAATTCCCTTTTTATATCACTTTTGAACACAATCCTTTAAGCTATGAAGAAATGGAAAACCTAAAATCCTGTCATACAACTTCCTTCCCAACCACTTGTCTTGAAATTGCCTTGGTTGCATCATTGAGAGACATGAAGAATGAGTACATAAAATTTGTTATGTAGCAATACTGCAATCAACAAAAAACGTAAAATCTACTTTGTACATTTTTTTACACTTAGCATTCTCGGAAAGAAACAGATCATGTTAATCTTGAGGAATACATTTATAGGTAAATGTTATTTATATTATTTGTACAGGATCATTAAACATGGTCAGATATTGCATTGGAGGTTTTCTTTGTGCGACAAAGTGCAAATATGACAAATTGGTTATGAGTTATGCGTGACTTTCTGCACAAAACACAACCTGATGACCTCACTGGCAATTTTCTACAATGCGCTATATATAATATGCTAGACTTAAATCTACGACAAGGTCACATAGCTAAAGGTTATTTATTTTTATAGAATTATGTAAAGGTGAAATCGAGGACACACGTTTGTATTGTACTCACTCTAATTCTTGCCCGTTCATCTTTCCCATTGTTGATGTAGTCAGAAATTTCTTTCCTTGCTTTTTGCGCTAGTTCAGCTGTGTATAAAGTACGAAAAAAGTACTGTAGCCACGCTATAAACATGCTTGTAAAATGGCAGAATTTAGATAAACCTGGAAGCAGTTTTCTCTGTCACCCAATAGTGGGATTGTTTAAAAACGTCTTTGATTTATCAAAGACTGACATGCACAACTTGTAATTCTCGAAGTTCTAAAAATGCACAGATAGATAGAGCATATATAAATTACGAAATAACTGAAGGCTTACTCTTTTTCTTCTCCAACAGTTTTAGTCGGTTGATAGCCAACTTCAAATTCACCTTGAGTTTTTGCTTGTTAAACCCTGAGCCGAGCATGTCGAGATAGAAGAAAATAAAGCAACCTTTAGCTGACTCTAAATTGTGAAAATGGCAATGTAAGCGCTCAGATCAGACCTAAATATACCAACCCATCTTTTCGAGCAGTTCAATCCGCCATGTTCAATACGTAATGTTTCTGTTTTTAGAAGTGAACCGCAGGACACTGGTGCCCACGCAAAAGACCCCACTCATGAGAGTAAAAAACTATCTCATAGGAGGGGTAGTTTAATTTTAATGCTCTCATCTATTTTTCATAATTGAGCGTTTTATGGTTACTTTAAAAGAAATAATGTGACCTTTAGAAGAAAATATGTATATTTTCTATGGTAAAATAAAAAATAAAAAAAACAGAAGCATGAGAAAGGCCATCTCGAGGTTTCATTTCACTTGCTTAAACCCTGCCCCTACCAGTGACGCTTGGCTCACTTGACACTTTATATCGAGGCACCTCCATTTCTCTTATGGGAAGGGTGGCTAAACGTCTTAACCTTGTAAATGAGCTGGGAGCCTCGTCGATGACTGAAAAATCCGAAAAAAATGGTTTTCGTAGGATGAGTGGCTAAAATTAGCTAAAATGATTTGGCTACCATAAAGAGATTCAAAGGTTGACGTTTCAAACTCTTTTTGATCATCTTCCCTACCCTTGTAAGTGCATATTTGTCCAGAACGTCGCGACGTAAACAAATGTTGCTTGGAAACGAAACGACAGAAAGAGTCGGCCATTTTGAGGTATTTTCCAGTAGTCAGTTGGTTGCTGCTGGAAGCCGTGTACACGGTTTTGCTTTAAGTAAAATGCCTAAAAAGGGGAAGAAAGCCAAAGGAGGAGGGAAAGGCAAGAAAGGAGGGTAAGTTTAGCTGCATCTGAGTACTTTTCCGTCAAATAGAATAACCGATATGTCTAGCACTGGTTTGCGAATTCGACGTGTCTTGATACCCGGAACAGTCTATTATGCATAAAGCACCTTCAAACATTTTTATGGCTTTCTTATTTATATTTCTGTTTATATTATTTAGAACTATTTTCCTTACAATGTAAAAATGACAGACCGTTTGAGCCCTGAAAGTACGAAATTATCAAAGTACGAGAGTTTTCACAATCTATTTTATAGCCAAATGGGGGCATCCATCCCTCTAAAAAATGCACACGATGAGTTTTTATGGATGTGTAATCCTCAAATTGTTTCTCTTGGCCGTAACAGGAAAAAAGGGAAAAAGGAAGGGAAAAAAGCCAAGAAGGAATCTGTTCTCAAGGATGCTGTAGCTAATGCAAAATTGTGGGAGACTAAGTTAGAAGCTTTGGAGAAATCCCGTCAGGAGTACAGGTTAGTAAGTTGCACGTTCTTTGAACCCAGTCATTAAGATATCGGTGAACTAACGCAACACGATGGGAGTGGAAAGAAGACGGTAAACCTTGTGTGACAAACATGATAGTAATTTGGTTCCAACAAACTTTCCCCCAAATTTCACCATTGTTTAAACAGGTATGTTTAAGTACCGGTAATAAGACCAGAAAACATTATGTTAAGTGATGGTCACGACAAAACACACAAGTAATATCCCTGTCGCATTTGTCACACATGAGAGTTTTGCTGTGTTCTTTCTGCCATCCTGCTACGTAAACTCACTATTGTTCAGGTACCAATATAATAAGCAGGGCTTGAAAAGAAATTTGAACTCCTGCTCTGCCATGGGGCATGTACTTGTAGATGCAAAATTTTCACTGCTTATCAAGGCACTGATTGCATAACAAAATTGTGTAAGTTTGCTGTTTAGGTAGAAGAACTACGTAACATTTTGTAAAACTTGCCTATTGGGCCAGTGATTACAGTGACGTCAACTCTTCTGTAACAAATGTCTTGCTGACCCTGATTATAGAGACAGACCCCAAATCCCTAGCAAAAATAAAACAGAGACATTTGACAAAGACAAAACCCCATCATTACGGATTCTCGCTATTAAAGACACTAAGTCAATGTCCTGATGTTGTCAGCAATACATGTAATTGGACTTGACTGAATGAAAGGGATTGAAGTTCGTTGACCTGGGCTAACAGGTGGGACTTTTATTTGGACTCTGATACTAGGTTGTGTATTTAAATGTGGGCCATTAACATTTTGTAAACTGGTTCCCTTTTGATATCAACAGAGACAATGCCAAACGGTTGGTTTACGAGAATGACATGTTGCAAATGCAGATGTCAAGCACTGAGCGAGATACCCTTGATGTGATATCGTACCTGAAGCAAGAAGATGCAAAGAAAGATGAGCAGGTCTGTCATAAATATACTTGTGAGTTGCCTAATAAGATTGTAGAACCTAGCCTTGGCCTGGTTCCTCGAAAAATTGTTAACCCAGGATTAAGCAAAATTTTAAACATGGTTTTCTTGTCTAGAACATAAAACTTGAGCTTACAAACTACTGTTGAGCCTTCGCTCTAAGATACTGTAATGAAAGCACAAAATGTTACTCTAAGCAATACAAAGGAAAGTTAATACAAAGACAGAACAAAATTTTTATCCTGGATTAGTACCAATCAGGAACCAGGTCCTTATGGCCAGAGGTTATTTTGAACAAACACATTATATATTCCTTGGGTTCCAAAATGCAGAACTTCACACTTCACACAATGTTGTCCAGCTCTCTCTTCTTCCCATCACTTTCTCACTCCAGAAGATGCCAAAAAATGTAGGAGAGTCACTTTCTTTTCCTTTTTCTTTGTTATTATTTTTGGTTTTAACAACAAAAGTATTGTGAAAGGTTTGAACCTAGGAGTCATTTCAAAAGTAGGTTGAGTTTGATCGTCCGGGTGAACGTAGTCCTGAATAGGACTGTTGTTGTTGACAGTGACTGACGTTTCGACAACCTGTGCGGTAGTCATCTTCAGAGTCAAAGTGAGTTGTATCACGTCAGTAGATGGTATTAATCAGAGTATATAATACCATCTACTGATGTGATACAACTCACTTTGACTCTGAAGATGACTACCGCACAGGTTGTCGAAACGTCAGTCGCTGTCAACAACAACAGTCCTATTCAGGACTACGTTCACCCGGACAATCAAACTCAACCTACTTTTGAATAAAAGTATTCTTCTACTTATTTTTATCAAATATTTTTAATAATTTCAATTAAAACTGTAACAATCTTTTTTTATCATGTGTGCATTATCTTAATACGTGTAGGTTTCTAAGCTTCAACTAGCTCTTAAGGAAGTGAAGAGGGAGGCTAGGAAAGAACGACAAGCTCTTGTGAGTGTGTTTTTAGTTATTTCTATGTGACCGTAACTCTTATTATATGTAGATCAATCAAAAGGTGCTGTGAATACTAATTTTGCTGGGAGTATTGAAATATCCTTTCTGTCTTACTTCTCAGTGGTGTGCATCTGTAGGAAGTATGGATTGATTTAGGCTTCTGGGAAACTGCCCACCTACCCCTCCCCTAAGCAAACATTTCTTCTCACTTAGGGCAAAATGTTGGCTTAGGGGAGGGGTAGCTAGGTGGACAGTTTCTCAGAGACCTAAATTGATCCAGAAATATGATGCAATCAATGACCTTCAGCTAACAGGTTGCAGAAAATGGCCTTTGTTTTTTTAAAAAAGAAATGCTGTCTCAAAACCAGTGTTTCACTGATATGTACCTGTACCCATACAGTGGTCACGATGAGTGCTTTTGTCATCCATGAATAATGTACCTTAGAGATGTTGGAGAATCCTCAAATGTGTTTTTCCAAAAATTATCCATACCTCCCCCACGGAAGGGATTTTCCCTTGGGCACCCCCCCCCCCCCACCTCTCTGGAAATTCCAGTCAAGCTTCATACATTTACTCAACTTTTTGGGCCTTTGAGAACCCCCCACCCCCCAGGAATTTCCAGTCCCTGCTGTAGGGGGAGTATGGATATTTTCTGGAACTACACAATAACAATTCAATATCGTACATATTATTAATGTTAATTTCCTTTACAATACCTTCACACTGTAGGTGGTGTGGCATAGGGCATAAATTACCTACTCTTGCATAAAATTATTAACATATAGAAATGTTCTTATTTTTAGGTAGATGAGTATTCTCAACAGATTCATCAGCTTCAAGAGTCCCTTGCTGAAAAAACAAATGAGGTAAATCATAAGGATTTTAGTATATAAGTTTTCTTAAATTTCCATCAGTGATCACATTCATGTACAGTACATGTAGTGCAAGCACTGTTTTCTTTATTTGTTTTTCATGAAACTACTGAAAAGCTATCATCAAGGTGTCTCATTTGAGGGCATCTCACAAAAACAATGCAGACTCATCTAACAAGAAAGATCTTCTGAAATTCTGTTGAACCTTGGCCCTCTGACACCAAATTTTAAGAAAATAATATTATTATACTAGTATTTCCACAGAACCTGAGTCAAGACATTAGGGTTGTAATAGCTGTAAGTGGCCGTAAATGTTGATAAATTTGTGTATAACAATACTTCCCAGGTCAAACTTATGCAATCTGAGCTGAAACTTGTCAAAGAATTCAGGAGAAAGAGAGCACAAATGCAAAGGGAGCTGGATGAGGTATAATTTGTAAGAATTATAATACCTTTTGCCTCCTTATCCACAACTTTTATGTAATCTTTTGTCAGAAATATTTGTTCTTCGAAAATGTTTAAAATGGCCTGTTTTATTGCAGATAAAGGAAAGCATGGTTGCGACTGAAAGACACCACAAGGATACATTGCAACAAATGGAACACAAATTTTTTGAAGAAAAGGTACTGATATTATTTCAAGAGGTTAAACAAGCAGTATATGTAACTTGTAATGTTTGGTAGATAATAATGGATTATTTTTGACGAGTTGTGATCTACAGTGTTTATGTGCTTTGTCCTAATTATCAAAACACTTGTTAATGAAAATAAACCAAAATATATTTGACACTGGAACACAGGATGTGAAACATGTGTAATACTGAGGCTTGTTTATTGTTATGGTCAAATGGTATCACTGGGTGGATTAATAACTAAGTTGATACTGATATACGTACACACAAAAGCAAATGACATCAAGTCACAGAAACAAAAAGCAGTTTTCTCTTTTTCTTTTCTGTTGCTAGATAACATGTTAGTAAGAAACCGCTCTTTGAATTTACACATTTTTGTCTTTAGGTCCGGTTACAGCAGGAAGCAAGTAAAAAGATTGCTGAACTTGCAGAAAGAGCGCACTCTGAAGCAATTAGGTACATGTAGATGAATTCTCTTTCTTTCACCTAGAGGATTGGTATTAATTTAGGGAGAAAAGATGATTAGGCTTAGTACTTGATCTTGCAAAGAGTAGATCAGTGCCTTTCAGTCAGTGCCACAGTGTATAATTATGTAGGTACAATATTTCAGTGTACTGTAGAAAGATACATGTAAATGCGTAAGGTTTCCTTTCATAGAAATGGTGACAAACATTAATTTTGTTATACTCTCTGGGATCAGAGTCTAGATGTCATCTCATAAACTGCCATTTTCCTTAGTGTTCACGTTCGTTTCCGTTTTGTTCTCTCATTTTTGGTAGCAATTTGGATGAAACAACAAGGTCTGTTTACAAAGAGAATGTGAGACTTAATGCTGCTCTAGATTTTCACTTAAGAGAAGGGCAAGAATTGAAAAAGGTATGGTTATTGCTTCATTGTAACGTATAGAGCGATTTTCGTACGACCTTGAAAAAAGGTTTCGGTAAGTGTTTGTTATTTGTTTCATCAGCCAATGGATGAAAAGATCAAAACATGGCCTCTTCGTTTTCCCGCCAAAGAAACCCTAATATGGAGAATGCATTGTTCGATTGACCAATCGTGTTGTGGTATGACGTCAAAGCGAAGTATCGGTTGATTTCTAGAAAGTTCTCGGGCATGAAGTTTTTTCACCCGAGCGTTCGCTTAACCAACCAAAAGCCACGCGCGTTTGTATCGCTTCGATAAACCAATCAAATCGCTCTATTTCCGTTCGTTTGTCGTTTCTGTTTTGTTCGGGCGCTTTCATTTCAAGGTCATACGAAAATCGCTATAATCTTCGCTGAGAACTCCAATCACGGTAGTCTTCCCTTGTGTACAATTTACCCACCATTCAAGAGCTAGCACAAAGTAGTGCTGTACATCAAAGCTGATGAAAAGTATGTTAAGTTAGTCAATGAAAATTAACACACGATCGTATCGTTACTTCTAAATAACAGTCTGAAGTGCAGACACGTCTCCAAAATAATTAAAGTTCAATCTCACAGTACAGGCCGCGGGAATTGCAGCATTACACGCTTGTTTCTTGCGTGTAAATCCGCCATACTGGATGCAAATTACACGAGAAAAATACGCGAGAAACACTCGTGTTAAAAAATACACGCCAAAATACTCGAGAAAATCACGAAAATTTACGGAAATTGCGTGTAAAATTTTACACGTAGGGTGAAATTTGTGAAGCGATTAAAGACGATCTCTCGCCCTCAAATGGTTCTTGGATTATCTGTCATCTATGGGGGAAAAATAGAATGATCGTATCTCTCACCAGGACAGAGAAAAAGGTCTTCTATTTTACAACGTAGTTATAAAAGAGAACTTTCAAACTATAACAAATTATGTTCCGTCTTTATTGCTTACTGAAAGGATAAAGAAAGCTTGGATAAGAAGACGACTGACCTGTTGGCTGAAAAGGTAAGTTTTTTGTTGGAGATAAAACCGCTCACGTTCAATCAGTTCATGAAAATGTATGCAAGCATGTCTATAATTATTACAATGCAAATACTAGACTTCGTACCATCTCTTATTGCTGGTTTGCCCGTGACGTGGCGCGGCCATGTCATCGGTGGTCAAGAACAAAAGCATTTCTCTCCTATGGGAACTAAACTCTATTTTTCACGTAAATTCTTCAAGAAAAATTCTATTGTTTTGATTCCCAACACGGCCGCCTTGTCAGTGGTTGCAAGCCAATAGTAGTACGTGCACATTGCATGCTCTATGCCGCCGAACAGCAACTTACAGTCCTTCTAAAGTCTTAAACAGTTTAAAATGAAATTGCGGTTAAAATGATTTCAACTAAGTTTGATTATCAACAAATCAATAATTTTGATATAAGTGTTAATGATATATGAAATGAATTTGAATTTTGATATAGTTAATGCATACTTGGCACCGGGGTTTGAGAAAATAAAACAAAAGAACTGTTTTATTCATCACAGAACCTCAAGGCGATGAAACTTCTGCCATAGAAACGAAAGATCTTATCTTTCAAAAATTAAATCGTTTCTCAAAGACAGGAATTTTCACACATTAAGTGTGGATTTATGAAGAACTGACCTGTCGCTCAGAAGCAACTATCATTTTGCGTTTTTAAAGATCTTCCAAAAAGTAATCCATAGATCATAACTGTTGTAAAAAACCTTTCCAACTTTTATGACTTTCGCGGCAGGATAAGCTCAGTCGGTGGAGCACTTGACTGTAGACCCGGGAGGTCCCGGGTTCGATTCTCGGGGCTGGGGCCCGTTTCTCGAAAGTCCCGATAATTAACGGGCCCATAGAGCTGTTGTTGTTTTCATGCAAGATAGAGGTTTAAATAGTTTTGCATCTAACGTGATAAAACTATCAGTTAATGAAACAAAACAGAGTAGTTTGCTAGCCCGGACACGCGCTCTTATCTTTTATATTTTGATTTGAATATTTGATTTCGGGCCTGAAAAGTTACCGGGACTTTCGAGAAACGGGCCCCTGGACCAATACTATTAACTGAGAAATGAAGGTACTACCTTTGCACTGCAAGCGGCGGGCTAGACCTTTTCGTGGCTCGGATGCCCGCGTAAAATGGCTGTGTTTTGGTCTCCAGTTGGAGACAAAGACATAGGTTCCCCAATTTATCATTTAGTACTTTCCAATTAAACACATTGACACTCAAATAAAGTTCATTTTTTTATGACTTTCATGCATTTGTGCTATTGTTCATACGCCGTTGTTCTCATTGTTGTTGATTTTGTGTTGTCTTCAAAAGGAATTAAACGGCATGATAGTGCAAGAAAAGATTGTAGAAAGTAAACATCAGAAGAAAGAAATTGTTGAGGTGTGTGTCTTAATTTTATTTTTTTTCCTTTAAGACGTAGGAATAGTATTAACCTGCGTATTAGTCTGCTACACAGCCGTTTTTAGTGTCGTCACGCAACGCTCCTCCCCACTAGGAGCGTTGCGTGACGACACTAAAAACGGCTGTGTGGCAGACTACCTGTGTATAGACGTATCCGCTATTGGGGAGTTTAAGAAAAGATGTTTTTGAGTGACACACATCAAGTGCAAGTGACTCTTTTTCCCTTTTAACCCTTTAAGCCCTTAGAGTGATCAGCATCAAATTTCTCCTTGTAATATCAATGCTTTGTAAAACAGAGTGGTCATGAGAATTACGGACATGATCACGCAAGTTGAATTTGCTTGATATTAATTTTTATCAACTTCTCCCCACTACTTCTATAGGAAATGAGTAGGGGAAACAAATGAGACTTTAAATTTTGATCTCAGAGTTTAAAGGGTTAATATGCCTTGACGCGCCAAATTTGGATTGTTAAGCGTCTTTACTCTTACAGAGACGATTTGCCCGAGAATTTGAGGCAAACCACTTTCCAAGAATGCAAAAAGTCTACTTCCGGTTGACGTGCGTGGCTGGTTCTACTTAGGGTAAAAAAACCTCTGTTTCGCTTTCCGACGACATACATGTAAACCTTCGGGTGACAATGGTTGCTTCCGATACAACCAGTGTCGGTGCCATGCGATAATAATCCGTTATGTTGGCTTTGGCACCGTCATTGTAGAGCTCAAGGTACGAATCCCGCAAACCTGAAATTTTTCCAAGCTTTTTTTCGCCACGCCACAAGGTGCTTCTTTAACCCTCTAAGCCCCAGTATCCACATACAAATTCTCCAAACTGATCTCCACACATTTCGTTAAAGAATTAGTGGAGAGAATTTGTTCAAAGATCAAAGTATTTTCTCTTGGGTGATCATTTTATTGATTCTCATAACTTATCTTTTTACATTGTGGATAATTGTAAGGAGAAGATTGATCTTGGACACTATTGGGACTTAAAGAGTTAACTGCGCTTATCTTCTTCTCATCTATTTCTTCATGTCCTTCATTCCGCGGTTCCAATATGTGAAATTCGTTTAATAAATTATTTATTATCTATTATCTCATCAACTCTCTGTGTTTCCTATAAATAGCTTAATGACAAAGTCAAGACCTTGGAAAAGTCCCTTAGTCACGTGGTGCGTGAATTCGAGACTGAACGAGCGGCCCTGGTGCGCAAAGCCGAAGATGACACGCGAAACAGCAGGTTTGTGAACATTCTGTTAAGGGATGGACCATTAGAAAAGTTATGGGGGCGGGGGGTGGGGAATTTTTCGTTATCAAATTCCTTGTATAATTAGTTTTTTGGGCCATAGCATGAATATTTTTTAGGGTTAATTGGCGTGCACAAATTTTTTTATTGAATTTTCCCTTGCGCGAATATTTTTTTTGTACTTCGCCTGTCCCCCATAAGTTTTCTAATGGTCCGTCCCTTAAAAGACTTTTCATGCGCGGTTTCCGGTTTCGGGCGCCGCTTGTGACATCGGCCTGTTCCAAGCGTTCAGATAGTAGAACACGAAGAAAAAAAATGGAAGGGAGAATAACTCGCTCCCTACCATCTGACTGCCGCGCTCTTCTATCTGAACGCCTAGAACAGGCTAGCCTGCGGACGATACCGAAGCATCCCGGCGCACGCGAGAGAAAAACCTCTGGTACCCAGGATAAAGAGCCAGTGTGGATACTTGTCGCGTTCCCTACGTTCGAGTTTACTGCCTTTTCGCTTCCAGGTGATCTGTGACGTCATTGCAGGGGCCTGGGGAAAGAAATTTTAATGCCGTATCCCATAAACCAACGCGCGCACTAATTCAATTCAATTCAATCTGTTCCCGTCAGCTTTGGTTTATGGGATACGGCATTAAAATTTCTTTCCGCAGTGACGTCACAGATCACCTGGTTTATATTACCTTCTGTAAACCATTAGAAATATTTCCTTAATACCACTAGGAAACAATCTTTGTAATATCATTATTTGTCGTTCTTTTAAGCTTGCCCCTCCGAAGGTGCAAGTTTTGGGCTTTGACAATAGGTAGCGAGCCCAGTATGTAGGAAGCGAACTCGGACACAGCGAATTTGATAGTTTAATAGCGAAGCCAGTATAAACGCCAAACTTTGTAAGCCATAAAACCACAACCGAATTACAGTTGCTGTTTGCAGTTTAGATTTCTTACGCCTTATTCATATTTTCCTCCCAACACAATAAAATTCCATAAATATTTCTGGTGTTTCCGGTTGAGCGAACTTCACAGTGAGTGTGGTGTATCACTTATGAACTTGTTTCAGAGCCGAGATTGCAAGGTTACAGAGAGTAGTTGAGCTAAAAACAAGGGAGATGAATCGAGTCAAGCGACTGGCCAAAACTATTCTGGATCAGGTAAGTACGCGCTATTACGCTCGTGAATCACGTGAGGAAACTCGCTAATGGCTGATAGTAAAACAAGGAACGGGGAACGGGGAAAATGAAAAATGGGAACAGAACAGAGAATTAACGTGAAGTTACTGATATGAATAGGGTTCAACTTAGGTTTTTTAAATAGTTCGTTCAATTTCAGCTTTCAGGCGGACGGGAGGAAATTTTCTTTCCGCCTTCCGAATACCGTGAAAAGAGGCCTGTGTTAACCGGGAAATTTTTAGCTCTTTGCAGGCAATATCAAAGGAAATAGCAACCATCAAAAACTGCGAAATTGCTGGGTGGCAAAATAAGTTAATGAGCTCATACATTCTTTGTAAATTTTCGAGTTTTTCAAAGAAGATCTTTCCGAAACTGTTCGCTATATCGGGCTCAAATTTTCAGAGATAACTGAAATTGTTATACCCTTTCAATATTCAAAGATTTAATTCAGTAGCGTCATCGGATAATGATAAGCATATGATAATAGAGAGAGTAAGATTCACGTTTACGCCAAACGGCAAACGTGAATTTGTACCGCGCGCGGCCGGTCAGTTCCGACTTTTAGGAAGCTCCCTTAGTCTCTGTAATGAAGCAAAACATGTAAACAAGGATTCCCCTATAGAGCGACTTTCGTATGACCTTGAAAAATGGTTTCGGTAAGTGTTTGTTACTTGTTTTATTAGCCAATGGATGAAAAGATCAAAACACGGACTCTTCGTTTTCCCGCCAAAGAAATCCCTAATATGGCGAAGGTATTGTTCAATTGGCCAATAGTGACTGCAGTATGACGTCAAAGCGAAGTATCAGTTGATTTCTAGAAAGTTCTCGGGCAGGAAGTTTTTTCACCTGAGCCTGCGCTTAACCAATCAAAAGCCACGCGCGTTTGTATTCGTTCGATAAACCAATCAAATCGCTCTATTTCCTTTCGTTTGTTGTTTCTGTTTTGTCCGCGCGTTTTCATTTCAAGGTCATACGAAAATTGCTCTACCGCGAAAAAGTAACCTCTGTTCGCAGGATACAGTCGACCTCCACCAACGGCAACTTCTCTACAACGGCTACTTTTTTGCTAGTCTCCCTCGCAGCCGTTTTTTGGATGTCACGCAACGCTCCCCCAAAAGAGCGCCTGCTGACATCCGAACTACATTCCTTTCTCATTGTCCTTGCGGGGGAGCGTTGCGTGACATCCAAAAAACGGCAGCGAGGGAGACTACTTTTTTGGCGGACAAGATATACATTGACTCCTGTTTAAAGCTCTCTACAACGGCCACTTTCTTCTCCCCCCGAGGCGGCCGATGTTTAGAGGTTTAACCGTAGTTTTTTCTGGTAGGTTTGTGTTAAGGTTTAGTGTAGTGGCATCACAGACCTGGGAAGCAACACCTACAAAAATTAAGTGTCTCACCTCGAACAGTTTTAAAAAAGAATACAAACTCTTTCTACTTGACAGTCAGGCATCTTGAACAACTCTAATCTGTTATTTAGCTCTATTTAGTTAATTATTTAACCCACTCGTAACCGCTCTGTGGTAGTAGCCAACTCGAAGCTTGGCTCCTTTGGCTGCTATACACTTTTTCCTTTCTTATGTTAGCTGTGTTTTTACTTCTTTCTTTTGATTAAGTATGAATAAATGAACTTGAACTTTGAACTTGAACTTGGTAGTGATGCCATGCACCTTACCATGTGTATTTTGCACTTGTTTGTTAGAGAACGGAAGTGGAACAGTTTTTCCTGGAGTCGCTGGAATATGTCAAGAATGAGATCATTCGGAATAGGTACAGTTTGTTACACAAGTGTGTGCATTATGCAATGAATTTCTGCGAATTTGTCCTGGGGTTATACAAAAAATGGAAGTTGCTTCTACAGAGAGTACGGCCCGCAGCTTTAATTTGGGCCAGTGATACCACTTCAATATCTCATCCACCGACACAAAAAGTTAGAACCACCTCATACAGCATAATTAACACCACAGGATTTCATCCACAGACTCAAAAGTTAGAACCACCTTGTACAGCACAATAAACAGTACCACAGGAAAGTACTGCTCAGTAGCTTTCATTTGAATGGTCACACCATAGGATTTCATCCACAGACTCAAAAGTTAGAACCACCTTGCATGTACAGCGTAATAAACAGTACCACAGTAAAGTACTGCTCAGTAGCTTTTATTTGAATAGTCACACCATAAGATTTCATCCACAGACTCAAATGTTAGAACCACGTTGTACCGCTTAATCAACCATATAAAAGTGGTGCTCAGCTTTCCCCGAATGGCTACAGGTTACGAATTCGTCTATGTACTTTTAAAATTTGTTCGTGCGCGTCATGTTTGAAGGGTTTAAATAGAAAAAGTCTTTATGACTGTCAGTAAGGTAGCAATGTGACGTTTTTTATAGAATTCAATATCGAAAAGATGCTCAACACGCCTACCAACAGCGCATGCTCGAAGCACACGGTGGCAACGGCGATTTCCCGCGCGTCAGAACTTTTCGCCAATTGGACAGCAGCACAAACAACGTTTTTGACGACCTTAAAGAGGCCGAGCGGTGGACTGGAATCCAAGGAAAAGTCGACATGGCCGAGCTGACTTGGGAACAGCGCGAACGTATATTAAGAATGTTGTTCGCAAAAATGAATGGTTTTAAGGAAAAAAGAAGGTATGATATATATATATATATATTTGCTTTGTATGTATGCATATGCTTTATGAATGAATGGAATGAGCAAAGGCTTTTTCACCCGCTCTTGAACACAAATTTCAAGTTATAATCAACAATTTTGCGCGACTTTTGCACGGTTTTATTATTACCAACGATATTTGGATGTACAGGTATGTAGCATACGCCCTTAAAATCGGTGCTTTGTGTTGTCCTTTTTTCTGTTGGTGTTGACCTTTAAACCCTAAGATCAAAATTTGAATTCTCATTTGTTGCCCCTATTCATTTTCTACAGAAGTAGTGGGGAGAAGTTGATAAAGTTCCAAGCAAATTCATCTTGCGTGATTATGTCCGTAATTCTCATGACCAATCTGTTTTACAATGCATTGATATTACAAGGAGAAATTTGATGTTGATCACTCTTAGGGCTTCAAGGGTTAAGTGCTACAAGGCACTTGTCCAGTGGTGATAAGAAATAGGAGATTCTCTTCTCGCCATGGTGACATCTGTAATCTACAACTGGGAACTTAAGCAACGACAATGACGGTGAAAACGTCGCTGAAAAAATAAATTTGCGTCCTTTCAAACTTTTTTGCGTCTCTTTGAACCCGTTCAATTTGTCAAATATAGGCGATTTTTCCTGGAGTTGAAAACTTAAGGACTTAGTCCAGGTTCCAAAAATATAGGAAAATTCGTCGTCGTGTGTTGGTGTCCTCCATAAAAAGTCGCATTGGGAGGTTTTACGTGGTAGTCGTGCCGCCGTGAACGTCAAAGAAATGTACTGCAAAGCGTGATGCACTTGCAGAGCTGTTGCTTTGCTCATAAAATTAATTGTCTTTTGACGTTGTTGTTGTCGTCGTCGTTGTGTTTGCTTAAACTCCCCAATAAGAGAAATGCAACGCGAAGTAAAGTTTCCTGCTAAAGGAACAAAAGCCTTAACCAAGCAGTCACACAAATGAATATTTTCAACATGTTCTAATTTTACTTTGTAGACCAAAGGTGCAATCTTTGGAGGCTATGCCCCCGGATTCCCAGTCGAAAGCATTGCCTAGTGTAGGAGGAGAAACACAGGTAACCCAGGGAGACAGCACATTCCTCACACAACAAGATGTTGACGCATCCTCCGTTCCTGCGGCTCTTCCTCCTGTTACTGGTGCCCAGGCCTCAGCGGCAGGCGCTGTGTCTAGCTGAAGCAAAGAGACGATTGTTGAAAAAAAAAAACAGGAGAAAAGAGAGGATGTAATTATGGTGGAATTTATCTGTATATAACTAGATTTGTATATGGTTAACTGTTGTTAATAAAGTTCGTCTTTTTCTTAAGAAAAAAACAAACACTGTCTTTTGGTTGAGGAACTATTTTTAGCCAAAGCATAGTTACGAATGCAGTAGCTCCTAACCTGAGGTATAAGGCCTTTTCCCTCGGGAACTGCGTGTGTGAGTGCTCAGGTTTCTAGCGATTAATCTGCCTGGGAAAGTAACCATGGAAATGTCCAAAAGTCAAAAGAAAGGTATCATGACAACTGAGTCGTACGATAAAACGAGCAATCAGTAGGCAGGCTGGCTATGAAATTTCCCGCGTAAAATACACGCCGCACTCGCAGGTACCGCGGGAAACTCAGATGAAAAGCTTTTTGATAGTTGTAGTTCACTTGCGGAGACTGGGCCAAGCTAGTGGCAACGATCTCCTAAGTCTAGTAACCAAATTAGCAAAACAACATATTTCACGTGCATTGAAACGCTTTGCACCTGCAAGTAAACACTTTGCACGTGCATTTAAACACTTTGCACAAGCCGATACGCACAACAGGTTACACAACAGGGGTCTTTTTGCATGAGCATGCGCGACCGCTGACTTGGCAAAGAGCACGCGACCAGTGACAGCGACCGTGGTGCATAGTCATAGGAGCCAAATTCAAGTCACTTTGAAAGCTTGCTTGACATTGAAATGGTAGCAGGAACTTAATAGGAAAGACCTTCGTTGTACAAGATAAGTAAAGATCTGATGATTTAAAGTGGAGACTGATGCGCTGAACGAGGTGAAAGAGCAAGTTTCTCAAGGATGTCTGACACGAACATGGCTGCTTGTTATTGTTTGGCGCTCGACTCGTGTCTTGATTCCCGTTCAAGAACCGCAAAGTTTGGCATAGAATGCATTGCTGATGCGTAGTTATTGAGCAAAATGTTCTGATCAGCGGGCGATTACCACGCCGTTATCAGTTGGAATAGAAAGTTGTTCCCTTAAGTATTTTAGCGATACAAAGTTTGTTTATCGGAAAATTGTAGAACGTCTTGTTTTTGCGTGGACTAAAATTGTAACGCATTATGAAGAGGAATATTCATTTAGCCAGAACTTAAGTGCTGTAAAAATTCTTAACTTTTGGTCGGCATCACATGTTTACTGTACTTCTTGGGAAACCTAACCGTTTGTTTCATCGAAATCGGTCACAAGATTCGACTTTAATTTCGGTCCTATTGAATACAGTTTTGACTGTCTCATTGATATACATTTTTTTTATTTTTCGAGACATACAGAGTGACTACCACCAACATCTCACCAGGTGACTAATCTACGTCTCGTGTGCTGTTAATTTTGTAGCTTTTAAGTGCTGGGAAAATTGTAGAACATATATTAATTCACTGCTGAACTCAACACCGGCTTTTGCGCACTTCGAACCCGCTCGCTGAAATTTGCTTTTTTTTTTTGGAATATTTCTGTTCCTTTCCCGTTTCAAAACGAGGAAAATTGAAATTGTTTACTTGCATCAACAGACGTTTCGGCGCTTTGTTTAGACTTTGATGAGGTTAGCGCATTCCTACAGGCACTACATACACGCGCAATGTTGTCCAGGTCAAGTGGGGAGGTGAAATTTGATGGTAGCTCGTGTATTGCTGGTTTTCAGTGTCACGCCATTCAAAATAGATCAAAATAAAAATCAAAACCGTTCAATAGATAAAGTCCAGGATCTGGGAAATGAAAGGAGGTACGTATACAAAGACCCTCGCCAAGATTCAGGTCAGAGGAATATTTCGCATACGAGATATCCGAAGAAATGTTTTACCCAAACTTATAGAGATTTGTATGGAGACGCCATGCTGGTGCTCACCTGGATGAGCTCCAACATGGCGGACGCGAAACCAACAGAAACATCTGTTACCGAATTTTTCTACAAAGGCGTGAATTTATTCTTCGAGAAACTCATAAACATTAAAGTAATACTTTTTCTAATACATGAACTGTTTAGATAGCAAAATTTTCTGAAATAAGTCTTTTTTTTTACCTACATGACAGCTCTCTTGGCCGTCATGTAAATGCCGCGTCACGCAAAAGCTTAGAAATTCAAGCGTACTCTATCACAAAACCAAGGACCCTTTTCAAGCGAAAATTTGTATGAAAATTAGTTTTCAGCTGCTCTAATGCATCGTGAAAGTAAAATCTCGGTAGGATCGATAGTTTTTTAGTTTGAATTTTAGTGATGTCATGTGAAAACCAACAATATTAAAGCCGGTCTACTTCGCTTTTGTTAAGACCATGTTACAGTTTTTTTTGCAAACTACACAGTTTGTTAAATCACGAGCACATTCGCCAAGACCAATAATCGCGACGACGGCTTTGAGACGCGCCATTTTGATGAAGGCAGACCCTGTGGTGAGCCGCCATGCACATCGCTTGTTAAGCGGTCGCGCATGCTCATGCAGAAAAGACCCCTGTTGATACGCCATGAAACTTGACAACATTTGTTAGCGGACTTGTTTTTGGTTGGCGAACAACACTTTGCACCAGCAAGATGACTAGCAAAACAAGACAACTTAGTAGCCAGTAACCAGTCTAGCGAAGGTAAGTCAAGTGTAGTTAACTGGAATTCATTCATGTGAAAATTCTTCGACACTGCAACCATTTCACAAGTTGTTTGCGTCATATACGTTTCTCAGAATGAGCGAAAAAATTGGTGAGAATTTTTCTTAAGAGTAAACAAATAGCCATTACTGAAAGAGAAGAGATTATATACAATTTAACTGGAACAAACGTTTGAAGAAAACTGCTAAAAACCTTGAGAGTAGCATATGTTGATGGTTTATGGTTTATGGTTTTTCTTAGCTGCTGTTTCGTGGTACAGTACTGTTATTTGTTGCGAATTTTCAACTCTTTTTCAGTCCAAATTTGACTTGCATCATGTTTTGAATCAACGTGAAAGCTTAAGTTTACAGTTAGAGGCGCCCAGATCGTGCCAAAAAATCGTACAGCATGTAAATAAAACAGATATACCGTAAACGTCCGCTTATATAAGCCCTAAGCTTATACAACTTCGTTAGGGGTTTTAGAAAGGCTTATAAAGGGGGTCTTATATTCCGGAGGGGGGTTATAACCGGGCTAAAAAAAAGCGTTCCAAAACAAGCTACCTAGCGGTGCTGATCCAAACACTTTTTTGAATTTACTCACTTTGTTAAGCTTCAAAGCGTCTTTAAAGATCAAATTTTCTTCAATACAAGTTAGAGGAGGCTTATTTCCGGGGTCTTATAACCAAATGTATTTTTTGTTCGGTGTTGTGGCTCTAACTATGTGGTTTATAAGTGGAAGTTTAGGGACCGGTCATTATTTATCGCCTGCGGGGGGGGGAGGGGTTGAGGCTAAACAAGGTAAAATCTAGGCGACCCCTCTTTGCATGTTATTTCACTGAAGTGATCCCCCCTAATAACATTTCACGACTTTCGCGATCCCCCCATGTATTCATTTTCCAAGCAAATTTGAGTGGTACCCCTCTGAATCCTTCCAACGTTTTCAGTGACCCCCCCTGTTCGGTTCTCAGTTACGATTGACCCCCCTTTTTTCTCCTAAAAATCAAGTGTTTCCACCAAAAGAATCCTCCCCCCCCCCCCCCCCCCCTCGGGCGAACGTCACTTAAAAAGTGAATTCGCTCTGATTCAAACTTTATTGCGCTTATTGCATCTCGTTTAATTCGTCAAATGTTGGCAAAATTTTCTGGAATTGAATTCTAAAGGACTGTATCAAAGGTCAGGAAAAGAAAAAGAAAGTTGTTGTCTTGTGTTCCCGTCCTCGACAAAACGTGAAATTAGGTACTTTCACGTTGTAGTCGTGCAACGACGGGAAAGACATGTACAAAAGAGCGTGACACACGTGCAGAGTTATTGTTTTGCTAATCTAGACTTATCGTTTTTTGCCGTCCTCGTTGCCCTCGTTGCTTCAGTTCGCTATTACTTAGGGGGTGTTTGCATGACACCGGGGCGACTTTCGCCCCGGAGCGAGTTCACTCCGGTTGCCTCTCATGGCTCTATATTTGTTTACATGATACCACCACAAATTTCGTGCTGGCGCGAATCACCTCGGCGCGAGTTCACCCCGGTTCTTATACTGGGGCGAGAATTTCACTCCGGTACGAAATCTCGCAACGGTATCATGTAAACACGAAACGTCTACCCGTTTCGGTGTGAAATTGGTCTGCCGGTAGACTGGAACGGGTAGCGCATGCGTAATGTTCGCGATTTTGAATCACACGGTATTTTATCAACATGAAGTGTACCTTCAAATAACAAGATGTGAAATGTCCCAGTCATCATGTAAACGCGATACGAAATCAAAAAGTCATGTCGGTATGAAACTCGCGCCGGTGCGAGTTTTCTCATGTAAACACCCCCTTACACTGAAAATTAAAAAGATCTGTTTCCGCCCCTAAATGTCAGCCCTTCCTGGAGCCATTTGAGCACCATTTAAGCCAAGAAAGCTCAATCAAAAGGCTATTCCAGCCCACGCTAGGGCCCATTTCAGCCCTGAGACCAAATCAGCCGTAGCTAATTGGACTGAGGAGAAGTTGTTACGTCACGTTGCCATGGTTGTACAATTTTTGGATGACAACAAACCGATCTTATTCAAATCTTGGCGAAATTTTCTTAAGGACCGAATCTATCGTTATCTAAGGTTTAGAAAAAGAAAGTGACAATTGTTGTGTTGTGTTGTGTTCAACTACTCCATAAAGCGGGCCTGAGGAAGTTTCATGTCGTAGTGGTGCAACGACTACAAAATAGCGTAATACACGTGCAAAGTTGTTGTTTGTTAATGTAAACAAGTCATTTTTTGCCCTTCTCCTTGCCTTTGCCGTCGTCGTTGGTTTTGTTTTTATCCTGAAATAGTACTTCCATGGTAACGTGACGTCACACTTCTCCTCTCCAAATTAAACTCAAAAATAGGACTGTATTTTACTCACCGAAACCGCCCTATTTCGGGAGCTAAAACAGATCTGCGGGTTTACAGTGTGCAATCGCCTTTCACGCGGGTTAAACGGGGCCTTTTTGTTTTGACGAAAAAAAAGCAATTAGCCATAGGTTGAACCACGTTACTTAACAGTTCCTTAAATCGCACAAAAATTTTAATGAGTTAGTTAATCAAACGGTTGCCCGTCGTTTCGAATAAATGTCTACAGAATGTCATATGTCAGGTATAGAGACCATGTAAAGAAAAAATATCCGGCAGTTTGAGTAAATACTCAGTTCGTTGGTAGGACTCATAAACGTCAAAACAGATTACTTTTATAGCAAACAAAACTAGTTACAAGGCAACATAAAAGTGCCATAAGTTGTGTTCGTGCAAATATATAATGTATAAAAATGAAAGATTGGTATTTTCAGGCTGATAAAGCTGTGGCCATTTCACAACTCTTCCCTAGTTTCAACCCTTCTCCGAATTTTAAACGGAATCATTTAATTTTAATGAGGGGCTGAAGATTGTTATTGAATCGTTTTCATAGCCCCAGGAAACGATAAAAATTTGCATTCAATCAAAGTCTGAAATATTTACTGGCGTTTGAAAATAAAGAAAATGACACGGCTAAATACGGACCGCCTTCGGAAAAAATGGCTTACCCGTATTTAATGAAAAAAATCCAATAAAATTTTTTCACTTTTCTCTGAAGGGGTCTAGTTATAATTATTTTCAATATCTAGCCTTCCCTCTTTCATTTGAAACTGTAAAAACTGCGTTTTACTCGTGTGTAGAATGGTACTTATATTAGAAGATCTCCTTATTTGACACTGTTAATGACACAAAAAAAAGCAAGCTCAAAAAGTCCAAAAAGTGAATGAGTGCAATATCTGATCCATTCAGATGTCGTAATAACATCTTAATTAACAATTCAGCTCCTAATTGTTCTCTTTTGTGGCTTAAAGCGCGCGGAGTGGATGAAATATCACTCCGAGATCGGTGAATGTCCCATACGGAAAACCGTCTCCTGTGAAAGCGTGGAAAGCAAGCAGCAAAATTTGACCGCCTGGATAGGCTCCCTACATAGAAAGCCACGTTTAATTGAAAACGTCTTATCAGTGGTTCGAAAAACGCGAACTCGAAACCCGTCAAGAAGGCAGGCGAGGAGACGTCAAATTTGGGTTTTTGTTTTATATCGTTATCAAGCAGATGGCCATGAAACTGAATGTTTAGCTGGAGCCGATTTTCCGGGAATTGATGGCACCGGTTACTTTGTGTACAACTTGATCACAGATTTTTCTTCGTCCTAGATGGGATCCGCTTGTAGAAAGTCGCAGGACACTGAAAACAATCAAAAATATAGCGTTGAGAAGAATATGGATGACTCTTTAGGTAAGCCCACACAACTTCTTTTTCTCATTTTACAAATTGGTCTAGCGAGAAGGCGCCTCGCTCTGACCAGTTTGTTTATAAAATTCATGAAAAATGTATTGTGTTTAAAACCCATTCATATACCTTTCCTCAAAATTTTAGATGCTGTTTTAAAACGTCTGGTAGTTTTCCTTTAAAAAGAAGAGCGATAGGTTAAACTATTCAACTGAAATGGGCTTTCTCATTACGAAATTAGTCTTAAAATGATGTATACCCCCAAAAAGTCGACCTCCATGAAAATACTTAATATTCGTATTCATAAAAATATTTTATTCAGCAAACGTTTCCCTTATCCATTAATTTTGAAGTTTGGTAGTATTGTTTTATGAATACTAGTATTCTTTGTTATCGCTGAGACGGAAGCCCGGCAGTTTAAACGCTATTAAATGACATTTCACGCACAAGCAAGTGTAGCTGCCAAGAAGACTATAACACTTTGCAATTCTTAAAGTTATCCTAGCATCTGAGTGAGCCCGACACCTGTTTGGTGGCGTGTGACAGCCGGCACAAGCATTCTGTATTATGTGCAGACAAAAAAGCAATACAAAAAGGCGACGCGAAAAGATCGGAAAAGCAAGCTTAATGTGGCACGCGTCGCTTCAGATAGAACGGGGCGGGCGTTTTTATTAGCGCGAATACCGTGATTTCACAGCACACGCTCACGCTCTTTCACGCTTTCGGCGCACGAAAAGCACGTTTCCCAGAATAAGAACTGACTCAGAACTGACGCATAGAAATAGATGCTAATTAGATCTGCACCGAGCAAATACCCTGCTAATTAAAAGAAGCTTGTCATCAAAGATTCGCCGGTTGTAAGCTGCTATATGATCGGTAGAATGACTTTTTCGATATATCCGTGATCAGGCGAGCACCTTCCAGTTCATAGCCCATGGAATTGAGTGTTAAAGGAACTGTAAAACTGGTCTTGCGATTTTAACTTCCTGTCGCCAAAGATGCCGAATGCATGTTCATTAATTAGTTGACTGTGCGTTCGTTTTAACGCAGAATTTTTGCCACCAAAGAAAAGAAAATATTCATCCACGGGCGGAAAGAAATGCGAACTTCGCTTTCTGCAAGATACCGCGGCTATATTTTTGTGCGACCAGCTGCCGCTTGTAAAATCACTGGAAAAGGTAAGATGTTTTAAGATAACGAAGCCGCCAGGCGATCAAACCTGGCTTTAGAAAATTAAATTGCAAACGAGTAAAAATGTCGGTTAACCACGAAATAGGTCATTGCTGAAATGGGGTTTTCTCCTTATCTGATCATAAAACTGAAAGTCCGGTAATCTCTTTAAAAAAGGAAAGAGTTCGCGACTGAAAATGATCGAAATCTGATGACATTTAATAGTTTACAGGTGGAGAGGAAGTTTTTGGATTAATTGCCAGAAGTTATGTTTTAAGAGAAAAGAAAACGCAATGTCGCTAGCTATCAAAAGATATTGGAAAAGTTAACTGTCGTGAGCGTCGCGTCTTTTAACTTCTATCAATTTGTGTAACTATCCGCCCAGTTATTTATTAAAATGAAGTGAAAAAGATGTTGATTACGTAAGATAGAGGAAAAAAACGGAATATACAAATGCATAATTCAAGTTATTTTATACCCAAAGCAATTATTTTTCGTTGTTATCTTCTTTGAATGATTATAATGTATGCCTTATATTCTTGTATCTCTCAGTTTTATCTTTGATGATTTTGAATCTTGGATTTGAAATATCGGCAGTTTCATATTCCCAATGGTTTTGGAATAATGGTTTCCGTTGATGCTTCAAAACCTTAAAATGTAGAAAATTAAAATTTCTTCCTGGCGTTTACTCAATTTTTGTTTAGTTTTGGTCAGCTTATTAAATAGATAAATTTGCATAGACTGCTTATAAAGACTGACCTTTGTTGCATCATTTTCTCATTCTTTCATCTTTTTCTCGTTCAACATCAAATGGCATTTTCGCCGTGAAAAGTTGGTATATCTATTTGCACTTTATTTCCAAAGTTATTATATCAGAGAAGCGGTTTGCAGAGACCTGTTTTGTCTTTAAGGTGGCAATTACAACTTGAAGGACAGTTGATGCTCTTGGGCAGCAGTTGATAAATTCTAAGCTTACAATTTCTAGCCTCCCCCGCAGACATTCTCAGGGGTGCGTCACGCGTTCCTTCCCCACCAACGTTCGAACGTTCGTGGGGAAGGAACGCGTGACGCACCCCTGAGAATGTCTGCAGGGGAGGCTAAAAATTTCGGCTCGACTTGCAATTTTGTCTCCTTATTAGAATGTTTACGCTCAGGGGGCCATCAGCTATGCAAATTTATTTTGACAAAAGAAAGTTTTTACATAACAAAACGGTTCAGCTCCCACACACCAACATGTCAGCTGATCTCATGCGTCGTTTTTTAAGGTGGCTGAACACAGTTTTGGCAGTTCGTGAGTATATGTCCTTTGCCAAATCATGGCAAGAGAAAAGTTACAGCTCACAAGCTGAAACTTGGCAAGTGAAAAATATACTGATAAAAGATTTTGACTAGCAGGTAAAATGTGACATTTACGTAGTTTCCATGGCAACATGAACGATTGAATACAACCTTAAAATTTCACTTTTGCTCAGTTTACATAAAATTCACTCATTACATTTTCCTATAAACTTGCACACAGCGTACTATGATTAATCATTACCATTTGAAACTTATTTGACCAAATTTTAACAGACAGGTTTTTAGATAATCAATATTATGATTGTACTGTTATTATTTGATGTGTCACAAAATTCGTCTGTTCAACTTCCATTTTACAGTTCTTATTATTGAAAGTACGATAAAAGTAAAAATTCTGCCAAATATCACAAAATTTTAATGAGTAGATTTTGAGAAATCGGCTTCTGTGTATCATTGCTTTTTCGCCGCCATGTTTGTTTGTCTAATTTAAAAGAAGCTCCGTCACGCAAGTTACCGCTGACCGCCCGCAAAACTGTGTTCAGCCACCTTAAAACATTAAAATGTTTTGGGACACCAATTTAGCGAACGTGACGTCCTGAGAAAACGTTCTATAAGAAGAAACCATGCTCTCCCCAGTAGGTCGCCCTGATGAGGACTCTGTTCTGATGTCAACACTCTGATCCGTCACAGCACCGAAACTTGCATGCAAAATGTTGAGATCCTTTGCATAAACGGCATTGATATTTGGTATATAATTCGTATACATCTCAAATTCATGCACAAGTTCTTTGACTAAAAAGCATGGTCTACAGCATTCATCGGCGCCTATTTTTCCAAATATTTCTATGCATTTTTTTCAGTCTTCCAGTCAAAGTAAAATTAAACACAAACTGTTTGTGGATTTCGCCGGCAAACCAGTTAAAGTGCGGCCTGTCGGTCAACTATATACCACACAAGTGAGTAGTGCTTCGTAAGTTTTTCGTGTATTAACAAAAAATAGACACCCCAGAAAACTTCGACTTTTTTACTTTTTTGCACCAGAAAAGTTAAGACGGTTATGTTTATGGAACGAGTCAACAACACTCCGCAACAACAACAACGACTTTATTAACAGCAATGCCATACATTAACCATACACACTAATGGCCTACTTTTAGCAAAAGCTATTCCAGTTCAAGCCCTCTCCCGATTGCAAAATGATTAAAGCTTCTAACACTTGATAACTTGTTTCTGTCGACACTACCACAATAGGGACCTTAAGCAGCCAGGACGAGTTTGTGGACTACGACGAGAGAAGGCGAGTGAGGTCTGGGTCGAGAACGTCGTCCAAAGCGGGAAAAACAAATGTTTAAGCAAGCTCCCGTCTCGGCTCGTCGCCGAAGTAGGTAGACTGCACTGAATGGCTTCATTTAAAGAAATACGAGAGTTACTTCTTCAGTTTAGCGTTGAGAACAACACAATTAACGAGGAAGAACTTTTCCTACTCTCCGAAGGATTTAAATCAGTAAACCGTTTATCAAATGGAAAGGTTTGAATCGAATCAAACAGTACAGTCGAGCTGGTTTTGTTGTCCTATACATTTTACAGGAGTTAATTGTCGGAGACAAGATTTCCCTACAGTTCCATTCATTTACCTACTACGGATATATGACTCTATTCACGTTGATCAAGTTTACCGGAAACAGTATATACGAAATATAGTGAAAATCTTGCTTTCGAGAGGCAGACATGTACATCTCAAAACACATAAACAAAAAAAACAGTGTGGATGAAAATGCTTCGAGAGATTTTCCTTGGGATTTTTAACCGGTCTCTTTCATGAAAGGGTCCCGAGTATCAACGCCTTTTCCTTTTCCAGTTAAATAGTTCTTCTGGAAATGGAATACAGTTCAGAAGCATTTAAGGAGAACATAAACATTTTACTTTTACTCACAGGTTCTTTCCCGCCAAAGCCATTGAAAACCACGGCTCACGGTTTACCGAAAATCTCATGAAATCTTTCCTCCAACGGCCCAACCTTCGGCAAAAAGTACAAAAAAGGTTTCCTTTTTTCAAACATTGGTATTAAACAAAGTAAAATGGGCACAGAAACTTCAAAGTGCTTTGAATGCTCACGTTCACCTGAGGACGGCAAATCAACAGATGTCACGTCCTGAACGCCATGTGGACGACATCACTGACATGCGCAGAAGTTGTCGGCTTCGTGAGAACACTTCCGGTCGGCGTCCACTCGGCTCGTCGTCTAGGTTGCTTAAGGTCCCTAATATTTTCGCTACCCGTAGTGGTATGACGACGACCCACCGGCCGACCCACCAACTACATCTGCAAAATTTGAGGAAGAGACTGCCGCTACCGCATGAAACTGTGCAGCCACAGAGGTCGCTGTCGAGTCCACCTTGACAAGAGCGCAACTCCAAGTCTCCTAAGACTGACGGCCTACTATACTATGACGCAGGCTACCACGTTTTCCCGCCAAAGTGACGCTGGTTTACGCGCCCGCACTATTTAGTTTTGGGAAAATCTCGTTCTTGTAGTCGTAATTGTCTTAGAATCTAAAGGTCTTTTATAATATCAACGAGTAGTGACGTCATGTGAAAACCAACAATAATATCAACGGGTACGTCACGAGAGAATGGTGTGCATATTACAGAGACGCTGAGTGTTTTCACATGACGTCACGGCGGCCATATCCTGTGGGAGTTGAACTCTTTTCTAATATAAACGCTTTCTTTGGTATAGATGCTGCCCCAGTGAGTGAAAACGCTGTATAGAGCGTTTTCACGTGACGTCACGGGGCCATATTGGTGTTCCAAAACAATGGAACAGCGGCCATGTTGGTGTACTAAGACAATCCTGTGGGGAGTTGAACTCTTTTCGTATGTAACAACGTTCTTTTGTTCCAATAAATTAGCATATATCCTGGCTACGTGAGTAAAAATGCTCTATAAACACAATCGTTGTGTGAGCCTTCTTACAGCCTCTCCGCTTACGTATACTTCAACACCAAGGACTTGATAATCGGCTAACAAGTGACTGATGATTACTTTGTTTTGCTTTTGAAATAGACGCATCTATCCAGCCGCATATTCACGTGACCAAAGTGCCTGGTGACTGCGCATGCGGAGCTAACCAAAATGAGGGTGAAGTGTGCGTCTGCGATGGCTTTCGCAAGTATGAGAGTGCGTCCTCGGAGAAAGCTTCAGTTCTCGCCGTTTCGAGGTAACATAATATATAAAATTTAACCAAGACTAAAGGCGAAACTCCCGTTAATAAATAGACGTCCACTTAAATTTGAGCCTGCCATAAGACAAAAACTTGTAATTTGTCAGCGGATGACTTCAAAAAACCACGCAACCTCGATTGGTCGACCCCTGAGCCCGCGATACGGTCATGTGACACTAGTCAGCGAATACGGTGTTTGACATCTGTCAATTGACCACAACATGAATGTGCAATATCAGGTTACAGCAGGCTCCCACATTACACCGAAAGTGTGAGATTTCACGTTGGTTGCCCTGTGGTGCGGAAGGAAGGGTGGCAGGCGAATGGACGCGAACGGTCACGTGATAGATAGCTAGATAACCAATTTTTTCAGCTATGGGGCTCCGCTGTCATGAAATAAAATGAAATGAAAATTAATGACGAGTTAGAGAATTAACACATCTTCAAGTTTTTTCCTCCAGCATTTTAGAGTCTCACTGAAATTTGCCGGAAAAAAAATGGCGTTTTAAGGGTAATGCAATTACTCCTGTTAACTCAACGTTTTTACTGTGGGCTACAAATAAGGACCTCGCCCTTTATAGCAACGTTTCATCATCAGATGCGGATGGAAACGATTTTTCTCAGTGCATTTTCTTGCTATCCGACGAAACCACCCACAAAGTGAAAATCGAAATTGGCCCTAGTTGCAATGTAAATGTTTAGCAAGTAACACGATCATATCTGAGCAATATGTACTTTCGTTCTATAACAAGACTATTTTAAGGAAATACTCACCAAAGATAAAAACCTAGATTTCTGAACAAAACTGAATTCATACAAAATAAAAATATTTGGGTAAAAGCGGTGAAAATGTGGTGAGTCCAAAAAGCTGGATCCTTCGTGGGGGAATTAAAATTGAATAACGAGAATAATCCCCAAGATTTTCGATTTTCATGAGTTTTGCCAGGTGATCTGTGACGTCATTGCGGGGGCCTGGGGAAAGAAATTTTAATGCCGTATCCCATAAACCAACGCGCGCACCAATTCAATTCAATTCAATCTGTTCCCGTCAGCTTTGGCTTATGGGATACGGCATTAAAATTTCTTTCCCCAGGCCCCCGCAGTGACGTCACGGATCACCTGGTGGAGACTGTGTGGACATTTGTCGAAAAGGGTGAACGATTGGTATCTTTTAGTTTTCGCTTGTTATGATGGAAACTTTATTTGTGTTTTTGTTTGTACAATTGTAAATCTCGCTACGTATAGGCAATTTACAAATGCTGCTTGAGATTGAATTATTAAAAAGAAAAAGAAAATAAAAACAAATAAAAACAAACAAACAGCAAAAACAAAACAAAACAAAATCCAAAAACAAAACAACAAAAAAATCAAAATCAAAATTGCATTAAGTCTGGGCTATCCCAGTTCCTGTTTTTACAACAAAAAACGTAAGATATAAGAAAGATATAGGGTGGCTCTTATTCCTCATATCCGCCATCAACTTCTCACATATGAATTTCCTGCGATCTAACGATGTCAAATTTGCTTGGTCTAGAGCTTGTTGATAACTAGACTTATTTTCTTGAATTGTACGTTCAAGAACTGAATGCGGGCTCTGCACGGAGGGTCACATTGATAGCGTCAGTCTATTCTGAAACCAACGATTACGTTATCTTAATTTTTTACTTAAATGCTTACATGAAGTGCCTCAAAACCCTTCCGCTAATGCCCAATAAAAGTTATTGAAACCTTTGACATACGTTGATATAGAAGTACGTCAACTGGATCGGTATCTAAAATACAAGTATGTCATCACCGAAAACCAATCCAAGAGAAATAGAGAGGAATTTCCATGAGGTTACGCAAGGGTTAATTGATAAGACGCATGGTCATAAAATTAGATTTCATTCAAGGAAAACTATTTTTGTGAAAAAGACCCAACGCATGAACGCATCGCGAAAAAGTGCGGCTGTAAAAGATGGTAACTCCTGGAAACTCTTGTACTGCCTAGATCAGGTAATGCGATTATTTCACGCGAAAAACTATCGAGGAAACGAGTTACATTTAGGGAATGCGCGAGCTTTAAATAATTGAACATTCAAATATCTAATTTGTTCTTCTTCTCGATTGCTGCGGCTGTCTTGAACATAGGTCACAGAGTAGCGGTATGAAACGGGTGATCCAAACCTCTCTAGTACTAAACGTGAAGACGAAATAGGCATTTGGGGGACCCAGGCATCTGGTTTTACCATTTTTAGTATAATTGTATGGGGATCATTATACAGTGACCTGAATAAAATGTAGTTGCGTCACTCTTTCCAGTGAGGAGAGGATCTTTCACACCAGGTATATAGAATGGGGATATGTTTTGATGGTCCATTTGTGTACAGCTATTTCGAGAAAAGTTGTCGGAAAAAATGTGCACGCGACAATCCCGAAAGGTGGTATGGGATATGAGCAATACGCTGTTCCTGACACTGTAGCTGTCGAGCCTACTTTTGTTGCTTTCCTGTAGCACTCGCAAACATATGTCCATGGCCTCTCGTGCCATTCTTTCAAATTTCTTTGAAAGAACAGTGAACTCAAAACCACCCACAATACCTTTCGGGATTGTCCCGTGCACTTCTTCCGACAACCTTTCTCGAAATAGCTGTATATAATGGGGATATGTTTTGATGGAAACTGACCGAGTTGATATGAAACACATTAATTTGATTAGTTTTACAAGTCAGTTCTCTAATCGGCTTCTGAACTCAGCGATGGAAGGGTAGTATTAATGCACTAACCCAGGGTTTAAATTTAAACTCACGTTATGTACTCTGTTCTCGACGGTGAATTTTTCAATCACGGACGCCGGGAACAAAATGTGAAAGAAACCATTCCTCACTTCCTCCACTATTTTCACCATTTTCGCATTCTTGATTTGAAGAGAAGGGATAGTCTTAATTTTTCATTTATTCATTTCAAGTTTGTTAGTCTCAAGTAAAGGCTTCGCAATTGCTAGTTTATAAATTTCAATTTATATGTGCATATTTATTTATGAACACAATTTATATTTGTTTTTATCCCTTATTGATTTGGTCGTGGTCTATTTCTTTCGGCAAGAAAAAAATAATGATAATAAACTTAACCAATCTAATAAGTAAAATAGACTTGCCTGTCCTCGAGTGGTAGGCACGTCATTGCAGAAACGGCTGAGTGAATTGTCTATTGAACAATACGTATTAATCACTTGTTTACCCCAAAACTTTTACTTTAAAGAGTGTTTTCTGAAGTTTAGGAGTGTATGACGTATCACATTATGTATTTGGCACCTGTTTTGTGATGCCTTACGCCGGTTTCGCTACTTGTCCAATTCGCAACGTTTTAGTTCGCTACCTATATACTAGGTTAGCTGCCTATTGACAAAGTTCAAACATACACCTTCGGAGGCAGGGCTTAAAAGAACGAGAAGCATATTGTATATTTTAGATTTCTATTTTCTTTGGCTTACAGTCAAAGCCTAATGTGTAGCAAACGTGTTGCGAACTGGTATGTAGCGAATTCGACAAGTAGCGACAGAAACCCGTCGTTACCTTCGTGATTTAATCGCACAATATCCACACAATAACAAACTTGCTTACATTCTCTTTGTTCTTTTTCTTTATCTACTTTTCAGCATATTCTCGCTAGCTTCATTTGCTGAGCAAGTTCTTTTCCGGATAAATTTCGAGTCATTTTTCTATTAATAGTTGCTGTTTCAAGTCCTACTTTGTTTTCATCCGCAAATGGCCCGTTCATTCTGACAACTTTAATTGTCTGTGTCTCTGTGATTTGGTTTGTTTTTTTTTTCGAAAATAATGGCGTCATTATACTAAAGGTCCCACTGAGTCTAAAATTAGCAAACTCTTCAAAGAATCCTTAAAACCATCATCAGTGCCTTTCGATAAATTCCTCCTTTTGTTTTCTCTTTTTCAAATCTTTCATGGACAAAGATTATCCTGCAGAAGTTTCTTGAAGCTCCTAAACGCAAACAGATGTAAGAAGGAGGAGCATTATTTGCCTGTTCAGCATCTAGGCCCGGTTCTTTTTTCACTCTGGAAACAATTTGCGAGATAATAACATCGTTCTTACGCAAACGGAAGTCGTTAAAGCAAAGATTTGTACAAGTTTACAAACTTACGGACTCGCGTGTACGTAGCATCGATATTCGATCTTAATTGAGAGATTAACAAACATGAATATATTGCTTAACACTATTGGCAACGTGCTAATCCGTACGCCTTAAATGACGTGCCGAGTTTGCGTCATTTCTTTTCCCAAAAGTAAACGGCATTTGAACATAAACTCTCACAAGAAGGTAACACAGTCTTAAGTGTGTTAGATTCTGAGAAAATCCCATTATGTTCTAGAAAGAGTTTTTTTTTTATTGAAAAGAGATTCAAAAAGAGCAATTATAGCCTTGGAGTTATAGCCTAATATTCCTTTCATGTGCGTGCAAACATAAGAAAAGTACACATTGAGAACAAAAGAAGAAAAAGAATTCAATTCCCTTAAGAATAAACTTTCAAACATAGTTCTAATTGACTGTTTACACCTACGATAATTTGCATTCCAGAACTTGTTCTTTTACTGAGAGCGTGAAATCCATCTCTTTTATCGTCGTCGAGGGATTGCAAAAAATATTTGGCTTTTGTTAGTCATGGTGCGATCGAGAGTAAACCAAACTTCTAACGTGCTAGGCTCCAAGTAGTCACATTATGTTTTCCTTTAGAACTAATGAAGGCGTGTGCACTGATTTATAACTTGGATTCGAGCTATTAGTTCCTTACGAGTTGTCGTGCGTGGATTTCTCGTGTCATAGAAAATAGAGCAAACATTGAGGCTCTTTGCAATCTCTCACTCCGCAAGGAACAACCATTATTTTACGCATGGGAGCTGTAATTTCTGGAATTGTGGACGTGCTGACAGTGCGGTTCAATTATGTGGAGACAACTTCAAGAAGAAGGTCAAATTCATGAAATCAGTTGCTAAGCTTAAGTCAGATTTACTTATACAACGTGGTTCGAGATAAGAGCAATCGACTTGTAGACTGAAGACTGTTTTATACCCAGTCACTCAAAGAAATGCTATTTTGACTTTTTAGATTGCGTGAAATTATGGATCAACTGGATTCAGGCAGATCTTTGTCACTGAACGATATGAAACACGAGCTAGGGATTGCAGTCGCCATGTTGGACAAAGCAAACACAGCAGCCCCGGGAAGAGACTTCAGGTGTGTACGCTGGTGTAGGCTTGCACAGTTTACAGTTAGCTCTCTTGTGATATAGTTAGAATACACATACAGCTAACGTTATGTTCACACGTCACTAGACGAAGTTTCTACCGGCTGAAAAATTTGACCGGACATTTTCTCGTTCACACGAAACCGTTTAATATTCTTGCTCTCTTCACACGGAGCTTACAAACCAGTTACTTTTACTATCTATGGGTTTTACTATCTGCCCATACGCAGAGCGCTACTTCCAAAATGGCGTCTCCAAGCTGAGTTACCACGCATAGACTGTTATGGTGTTCACACCTTGCTGGTCAAATTTTCGACCATATCGCTAAAAAATCTGACCTCCATGGCGTTCCGGCATAAATCTTTCTGTCCTTTTCTCTCCCACTTCATTTTAGGAATTCCACAAGCGGTTTAAGTGAAATAGACGAGGAGCTTGAAAGTAGCTTTTACTCTGATGACGTCACTGATGAGGTGCGGGAGTGGATTGCAACCACGTTTGCAAGGACAACTCCAGGCATGCGCAGAAAGAGTTTGGCCCGACGGCATACATTTCGAAGTGTAGTCCAGGCGGTAAAAGCTAGTTTGTACGTCAAAAGGTTAGCAGAAAGAATAAAATAAACGATAATAATAGGTGAAAACGCCAGCATTAGCTAAAACAAAAACCGCAAAAGCATGTTGTTTGACTCTTCCTCTTGGTTTCATATTAGGCACCATAGAAAACAGCGTCAAAATTTCTGCCACTGCGCTTGTGTACTTATCTCACCCAGAAACACTTTGTCCATTCTCGTTCCCAGAACCACTCGATTTAATTTTCAAGACCACTTGACCAAAAGTGACGAGGGGCTCTGACGACGAGAATTCGTTTTGTCAATCAGCCAACATCACCGGCCCAGTTCACAAAATTCTACTGCCCCTTGACTTTTTACTACAAGAAGCGATATCAAAAATTGCTGCAAATACGCCATTTCTGAGTTCCAAAAACTCTCACTTTCATAGACTACAAGCAGTCTCTTTTTTCTGTAGTCCGTCGAGCAAAACGCGAGACAGGCAAATGGCGCGCGTGCACTGCTCTCACTAAATCTGAAGAAAAAGTGAGACTTTTCATAGTCTATCACTTTCAAAACGATGCTAAGTGCAAAACCTTTGTTGTGAAAATGAGTTTTTTTTGCACGAGAATAAATAAGTTTTTATATAAATAGATTTACACTTAGCCTCCCTTTGAAATAGAGGCTTGGAGCAACTCGGAAATGGCCTTTTATATTAACTGATATATACCCATTTTCGTTCTTCAAGGATTTATCAAAATATGGCTCAAAAATCTAAATTTCAAGTTCCAGAGGAAGTACAAGTTTACTACAAGGTACTAACGGAATTATGTGTTTTCCAAAAGACAATCTGATATTTTCTACATTAGCAATTTTACTGATCTTATATCATTTTTATTTTACAATTATTGCATGGATGAGGCCGAGTCGTGTATGATGTGAAGAATTATAATTCAGATCGAGGAGGGTGTTATCGATCAAGCTGGATAACACTTATATTTTCATAATACGTTACACTTTTGAACAACACCACACTTCTGTATATTTATTTTATCACTTGCATTTCTAATGTACTGATGAGATATATTTTTTTTTATGTTCAAGACTTTAGACAACTGGACGTTCGATCCTTTCAGGTTTAATGACATAACAGGGGGGCATCCGCTTCGTTATCTTGGTCACGAACTTTTCATCCGCTATGATCTTATGGCAAAATTTAAGGTGAGCAACGAATTTTATAATTAGAAGCAAAGCTCGTTGTACCAACTCTTGTTCTCAAAAGCTTCGCGATCATTCCAGTTAGAAATCTCGTGCGCAAACCGCCTAAAACATATTAACAAGGCAAGAAACACGATTGCTTGGCAACCTCCTTCCAAGATCCTGCTCTCGTCAACTAGGTCCAGGCTGCTTCGTCCACAGGCTTCCCCTTCTTACTTTTATACCGCGCGCTTGGTTTCTTGGGAAAGATCCATTGCACCAGTTTTATGATCCTTCCCATAATTCTTTATGCTTTCTGTTCCCCGCGCGTTAGTGGCACTTGAGGACGAGGCAGACAGAAGACATTTGGACCCTGGAAACAATGGTGGGGGGGGGGGGGATCCAGGGGAGGGGCCCGGGGGCTCGGGGCCCCCCTTTATTTTTAGAGCAAACTGGGACCCGAAGTGCCGAAAAATGTTTTTGGAGACGCCCCCCCCCCTCCCCAATCTAAGGGTCTGGACCGCCCCCCCTCCTTATCTCAAAGTCTGGATCCGGCACTGGTGGCACTACTTGTTTTTAAGCAGTTTGCAAGAAGAAATTAAGAATATTTGTTTTTTTCCTTCTTTTTTTTGTACTTTCGAGCACTCTTGGGAATGAAGGGTTATCGTTACTTTGACAGATTACCACTGCAACACTGGACAGATTCTTACTGGCTATCGAGGACGGATATAAAAGACCTAAGAATCCGTACCACAACGAACTTCACGCAACTGATGTCACGCACTCGGTACACTATTTTCTATCACGTGTGGGTCTCAAGGTGAGTAATTCCGCCAAGAAAGAAACTTGGCTTTCGCAAAGACTTTTGGGATCATTACTGGGAACGCAAACGTCAGCAATTGGCCAATTTTCCCAGAGGTCGTTGCGATCCTGGCTCAGTTTCTTTCTCCTATTCAGCTACAGTACGTTATCATAGCCTGCGAGCAAGCTCTCTGGGACGCCCTGGCGGTGGGGCCGGGAAAATGAAGGAGAGCTTGCAACTACATCTATGGAATTTGAATATCTGCATCGAAATGCTGATTGGCGGAGATGGCATTAGTAATGACGTCATTACCCTTGGTACGTATTGTCAATGTTTGTTTGCATTCGCGCTCGTTTCCGCTCCGCGGTGATTGGCAGACATTTGACAGCTCAGTCCACAGGGAGCCACAGGGAGACGTAGAGACGCAGTTGAAAGCTCTCCTTCCTTTTCCCGCCCCGCCGCGAGAACGCGCAGAGAGTTTGCTCGCAGGGCTAACGTTATCATTGAGGTCGGGAGGATCCGGTATCTCACAATCCTAGTTCCCTCGTCGCTAGAGTCGATCTTCTCCGCATTTAAATTCAGTTTGAAAATTCAAAGTAAACATTTTTGTGAAAAATGTATAGGCCTGGGTCCGATTCCTGACAGACTGCTTACCTTTAGTCCGGTGTTAAAATTTTGATCCATGAATGTACTTGCCTTACCTTAGATTATTTTAGAATGTCATTTTGTGTTATGATAACTGAGTCTCCCATTTAAGGCTCGATCAACAATATCGTAAACATATAAAAATTTAAAAAGTTTAAACTTTAGAAGTTTTAATATGTTTCAGTTTTTAATTTGTGCATAATTATGTAGATTCGAATCTTACGCGGGATGCTTTTGTTACAGCACTGTATGAGTGACCTGGAAATTTTTGCGCTTCTTCTTTCCGCTATTATACATGACGTTAACCACACTGGAACTACGAATCTCTTTCATGTCAATTCAAGGTATTGTGTGGATTTAATATTGTGTCTAGGTGATCTCTCTAGAACATCAACTTTCATATTAAGGTAGACAGGATAGTTGGGATTTTAAAGCTAACTAGAACAAAATCCACAGATACAATTGCGCTTTTGAATTAAAACGAGTTTAGCAAACAAGGGCAATACACGATCTGAAACCAGGTTCAAATATTAGTCTAAAAATCTATACTTGTACCGACAACGAATCAACATAATTTTTTTCTGACATGGGTTGAGACATATGTAACCGGTATGACCACGCTGTATTAATTGACGCCTCTTCATGGCCTCCATAAAAAGAGGACTGGTGAGTATGGGCTTTAAAAAAATAAAGACCTGGAGAAAAATGCTCTAGAGGTGAAACTTAAACTTCCGACACGCCCTCTTGCAAGAGTTGCCGTAAAATGAGTGCCCAACAATAGGCCAAAATTCTTCGAGGAGAGGATGCCTCCAATAGAGTCGTTACGTCACTTTGCCATCATGGCAAATTTCTGGACTCAGCAAACTGTGGTCCTGCACTGACATGCCAGAAAAAAAAAAACGAAAAAAATTACATTCATGACTTTCCTTTGACAATGCAAATGACCGTTTCTGTCACAATTGCAAAATATTGTTACTATCCAGAAATTTTGCTACAGTGGTAACATGACGTCACCTTCTTTCTACCCACTCTAACTATCGAGTGGCGTTGTGATCGAATCAAACTAGGTATCGCTGTCTGGTGGGTGAAACTGATCAACTTCTTTTTTCTCTCTCCGCTTCATTAGGGAATCTTGCAAAGCTCGAGGTTTATACCGTAGTTTCTAAAATGCTTTTATTTTTAGGTCTGAACTCGCTCTCTTGTATAATGATCGCTGTGTGCTGGAAAATCATCACTTGTGCTCTGCCTTCAAGCTATTAAAATCAGTAAGTATGCATTCGAATTGACCCCGCCTTTTCAAACGTAGAGCTAAAACTTTTTTCTCTGTTTCATCTTTTCTCTTTTGTAGCGAGAACTTGACATTCTTGCAAGCTTAACACCCGAGCAGTACAGGTTAGTAATTAGACTTTTTCGCTATCAAAACTGTCCTGTGAGCAAGTTCTCCATTTCGACTAGTGAGGGAAGCGAGCCGCGAGAGAACACGCGAGAGCGAGGGGCGTTTATTTTCCCCGCCCCTGGCCTTCACGCCTCTTTTCGCGTGCCGCCCACGCTTGACTTCACGCGACTCTCTCAAATGGAGAGCTTGCTCCCAGGCGACGTGCTTTCAAAGCAGATAAAGCTACTTAGCTGATTTTCCCATCTAAATTGCCTAACCAAGTTAATACCATTCACTTCAGGGTAGATCGTGATTTCCTTACAAATTTCCCCGACAGTTTTCCACGCGAGTTATATCTGTTATTTATCATTACTTCTATCCGACAGCGATATAAGAACACTTGTGGTCGACATGGTCCTAGCAACAGATATGTCGTCACATTTTGAACAGCTTCGAGCCATGAAAGCTGCGCTGACGGTGCTTGGATGGTAAGATTATTTTGGTTTATTGTACGCCACTTTAAAACGAGAGGGAACCCGAGCCGACTGTAACTTTCGCAAAGACGTCGGGGACTGTTACCAGCGACAGGGTAGGAACCGGCGCGTACCCAGTAACGATCCCAGAAACAATTGCGGGACGCTTTTGGGTTCCAGTTCCCATCTCGTTTCTAAAATCCCGAATATCTGTCTGAAAATATTTCAGCACTTTCTCAGCGTTTTTTCTTTCTTGGTTTGTCGCTAGCCTTCCTTCAGTTTGTCCTTATTTATTGGCTCTTTGAATTCAAATTTAGACAGTATATGCTATCTTTTACTGTTCTTAAAACTTTGGAAGCGTTGAGAGAAGATTTAGCGTGATTGACACAATTTTTTTTTGAAGTCAAGTAGAAAAGGGTCAGGCACTGGAATTCATATTGCATGTAGCTGATATCAGTAATCCGGCGAAGGACTGGGATTTACATCGTCAATGGACGACTCGTATTATGGAGGAATTCTTCTGCCAGGTCAGTGAGCAGTCCATGCTAGAAGTAACCAAAGTTTTGGGAGTGCGGGGAGATCGATCGAAGCTGTAATTTGCTTTAGTTTCACGTGATAGAAGGTCCAAGCGTGTGTGATCAGATTACATTCTCCTCACTCCATTCAATCTTGGTCAGCACTTTTTAACATCTGTCGAAAGGCCCTTGGACACCTTATGAAGTTTACACAACGTAGTATTCCTTATCGTTTTGGATTAGCCGGTTAAGCACTGCGTTTTACAGATTAGGGTTAAGCACTACCTTTACTGATTAGGGTTAAGCACTGCCTTTACTGATTAGGGTTAAGCACTGCCTTTACTGATTAGGATTAAGCACTGTTTCAAAAATGGTTAGGTTCCTTTTTTGGGTTGGCATTGAATCAGATGCTATGTGTACTTTAATCTACCTTGTGTAAACTTCATAAGGTGTCCAAGGGCCTGTCGACGGATGTTAACGAGTGCTGACCTTCAATCTTAGCGGAAGTCAAAACGAATGCTAGCTACATATAATTTTGTGCCCAGATCTCACTATGTACCAGCCGCGCATGTTTAATTAATAGGAACCTTGAGACTGGGATTGTAGCGCTCTTGATTATCAGTCGTATGAAAGCGTAATAAACATTTTATTTCACCTCATCATGTAAGTCTTCTCAATGTCTTGCATTGACCCAACGGCACTTCCCGAAACAACCCTCGCTCTCACTCCACTGGACGTGAGGAGGAGAGGGCCTAAGGACGCAGTAGCACCCGACGTTGCTAATAGACTCCAATTGGCCATTTCCGAGTTCCCCCGGGCCTCTGTATCAAAACGAGGTTAGGTGCTCAACCTTTCTTGTGGAAATGAGTTTTATTTGCATGAGAATGAAAAATCATTTCCATATCAAAGGTTGAGCACCTAACCTCGTTTTAATACAGAGGCCCGGAGGAACTCGGAAATGGCCTATTGCGTTTATAATTCGTAATTACGTACATAACTCTTTAAGTTTCCTCACTTAATAGCAGCATGTTTTTGTATAAAATAGCACCAACTAGGATTGTCTAAAAGCTATTCCTTTCTAAGCTATTAAAAATATTCTAAAGGCCAACCCGAAAAGATCAAACTATTTCCTTAAGGTTCTCCAGAGAGATGAGCCGAGACCATTCGAGAATTTTGTAAGCCCTTCCCCCCCCCCCCCCCCCACTCCTGCCTCCTCCTTCCCTCCGCTTGCAACAAATTAGTCCCTCGGTGACAGTACTATACCCCTCCCCCCACCGGTGACAGTACTATACCGTACGCACAAGAGAAATCTCCCTTGATCAGCGGCTTACATGTGTCGCTCGATTCAATTACATAATTAATGCTCTTGTACTTCAGGGAGACCGCGAGATAGAGCTGGGTTTACCCATTTCACCGCTTTGTGATCGTTCTGTTACCTGCATACCGGAGAGTCAGCTAGGTAAGCAATACATGCAAAATCATTTTCAATACGATTTTTTTAATTGTGGATAGGCTTTTCATTATGTCGTCACCTGAAGCTTGTTTGCATCAAACCAGCTAATTTGACCACCGAGCCTCTTTAATTCACAATAATGAATTCCCAGTATAAAAAAGCTGAAAACTACTCACGCACAAACAGCAGGTGTTAAAAAATTATGCTTGGTAAAGAAAGAACCTACTCTGAGGTAGTAAGAAAACGGAAAGTACGCGGCTATTACACCCTTTTCACTTTTCTTCAGCCTTTTCCAGGTTCTTTGATAAAAATGCGCAGAAATCGTTAACACTAATGCGAAAAACACGCAGGGACTGGGAGAGAGAGAACAAGTGTTTGACCCATTTTTTTTCCTGCCGCCGCAGCCTCCCTTCCCAGAGAGGGTGCGTCCTATTTTCCTTTAACCTTGTTTTCGTGATGTTCCTACCCTCTGAGAGCCTGACACAGCCTACTTTCCTAGTCTTCTTATCCCAAACCTTCCAGTACAGGGCCGAGTTGTTCAAAGCTGGGTTAAGATAACCCAGGGTTAGTTCGAAACTTGAATTCAGATATGAAAGCTTAAAAAGCAAATTCAGTTTATTTCTTTTTGTCAACAATTTGACGATTAGCTACTCTAAAAAGAATAGAGAAAATTGTCCGAGAAAATGCTTTTGATGAAAAGAAAAAGAGACCCGGGTTAAAATTTAACCCTTGGTTAGCGCTAATCGGCCTTTGAACAACTGGGCCCAGAAGTGTTTCATCAACTCAAACTTATTTTCTACTTTCTGCCAGGATTTATCGAATTTATCGTGCTACCAGCGTTTGACTTGTGTGGCGAAATGATGGACATTTTACTGGAAACGAGGATTTCACAAGCCGCGAGTGAACTTGGCTTAGAGGGATCTGGGGGTAAGGAGAGGGCCTGGGTAGCGCCAATGGCGGAAAATAGACGGAAGTGGAAGGAGCAATGCCAACCACTTCAAAAGGGTAAGGGCTATTTCTGGTTCCGGTTACGTTCATTTTCTAATCAGTAGTTACTCGTTTAAAAGCCGATTGCTTTCCTCTGGTCATCCCTCACACCTAACCCTTAAAGTGGTCGAACCTTCAAGGGTGGCATCCATTCATAATGTGCTGCGGGATCTGCGAATTGTTGGTTTTCCATTCAAAATAGATCAAAATAAAAATCAAAACTGTCCAATAGATAAAGTCCAGAAGCTAGGAAATGAAAGGAGGTACTATACAAAGACCCTCGCCAAGATTCAGGTCAGAGGAATATTTCGTATACGAGATATCCGAAGAAATGTTTTACCCAAATTTATAGAGATTTGTATGGAGACGCCATGCTGGTGCTCACCTGGATGAGCTCCAACATGGCGGACGGAAACCAACAGAAACATCTGTAACCGAGTTTTGCTACAAAAGCGTGAATTTATTCCTCGAGAAACTCATAAATATTAAAGTAATACTTTTTCTAATACATGAACTGTTTGAATAGCAAAATTTCCTGAAATAAGTCATTTTTTTAACCTCCCCCTTGTATTGTCTCCCCTTGTATTGAACGAAAGATTCTCAACCCACTGTTTTATTGCACTCACACTTTATTCAACCCTACAAAGCCTCCCAAAATGACCCAAACACCACGCACCCTCACGATTTTGCCGACTCTTATCCAGGTGATCTGTGACGTCACTGCGGGGGCCTGGGGAAAGAAATTTTAATGCCGTATCCCATAAACCAAAGCTGATGGGAACAGATTGAATTAAATTCAATTGGTGCGCACGTTGGTTTATGGGATACGGCATTAAAATTTCTTTCCCCAGGCCCCCGCAATGACGTCACAGATCACCTGGTTAAAGCCCCTCAACTAATCTTCTACCCGTCTGCTCCGTTGTTTTTAGAAGGAATGGGTGATGCAAGGTCATCATCTAACCTCAGTTTGGCGAGTCGCCGCTCATCAGCAGGTATAACTGAGGGAAGAACAGACGAGAACAGAAATAAAAGCCCAAGAAACAGTAAAGCCTTTTTGACGCCAATTATCTCCTAACATCACTACCCCAAAGGAAAGATGTGTTCACGGCAGTCAGTGCAAGGCCCGCGTCGCCTGGGTTGCTACGCAACGAGTTGCCCATGGGTGACAATTGCCCTTGGATAACGCAACGAGTTGCCCATCGGTGAAGGATAATAGTGATACGATGCAGTACGTTTGCTCGTCGCTATCATTTTCCACCCTTTAAATTTCTTCAAATTCGCATTCTCAACATTTTCGGTCACGGTTGACATGGAGAGAGGTGGACACAGAGTGGCTAGAAAGTTTGCCAGACTACCCGCACGAGCCGGTTTACTATGACTACAATTGGCTACCCGATTCGGGGAGTATATTGGCGACGGAGAGATGTTTTACAAGCAAATTCGTGTAATATGCTGACCAGTGGCATCAGATCTTTATATTAGCTAATTTTCCACTTTCCTTTCCGTAAGATTGCTGTTTCGGTGTTACACTAGCTCCAAAACAGTCTGTATTTTTGCGTATTCAAGTACGCGTAAACAGTCAGAAACTAAAGGTCTGAAACGAGGCTGAAAACGGAGAGCGAGACTGGGAAGAGTCACACGCGCTACGAGGCTCGCGCGCGTGAGACTCTTACGCTATCCAGTACGCTACGCTAAACCGATTTTGAGAAAAAATTCGTCTGTTTTGCAGTCTATTTCGGTGTTGGCGAGAACTTCAGGGACGAGAGACAGAACAATAATCTGTCAGCGAGACATCTTTTTTTGACCGCAAAGCGATCTACATTTTTGATATCAGCAAAACATGAACAATTTTAAGTAGGGAGCGACCTTTCCCGCCTGGTGGTTCGAATTTTAGAACTGCGGTTGGTAATTAAAATCTCTCTTCTTAAAGGAAGAGTGAGAAAAAGTCACTCTTAGAATTGTTTAAATGAAATTTTTTTGATAATGATGATATATTTATTTCGTTTTACTCATTAGTGAAACTTGTTTAATAAAGGGACTGTTGTTGAAACAATAACTTCTCGTAGGACGTCACAGGAACTAAATATTTATTGGGTAAACGAGACAAGATTGAAGTGCGACTTTTGGGACTTCCAAAACCAACATTGCCAGAAAATTATCCAGGATTGTTTGATCCAGCAATACTTTCCATCTTTTCAAAAACGCATAATCCACCGACTGTTAACCTTTCCGCGCCTGATAGATAGCGCTATTCAGGTCTTGCACACATGGAAGAATACCAGAATGATTTTTCTCCCAATTTGTTTGTTCGGGACTCATTCGTGAAAGCTGGCGCACAAATGTACTCCCAAATAGGTTATAAATGCTGCAGTCTCTTGTTGTCCAAAGGAGGACAAAATTAAACGAAAATTGCTGATAAATCATTAAGAAGTACAGTTGTGAAGAGTTCACAAAGAGTTTTCCTTAGTGACATTGCAGTTATCGATATACGAAAGCAAAGAATATAAATGCAATAAAGTGAAAACGAAGGTTACCATTAATGAGAAGTGAAACTCCTCAAACAAATTAAACTGAATAAAAAATAACGCAAATAATGGCAATAAATTTATAACTTTATTTGTTTCCTCCTCGCTCAGTTGGAAACTTTGCTAATTCTTGGTTTCGATCACTTTAAAAAGCTGTACGCATTTTGTTGTTGTTGTTGCTTTTATGTGAATATATGACTGGAATAAGTAGGAATATACAAAGCCCTTATTTAACGATTAATAATTACATCTAACGAGTTGCAGCCCTTTTTCCCACCATTGTGAGTTTTCAATTGATACCTTCATGTTGTAAAACTTCTAAATTTTCCGAACAAAACCTTTTAGCTTTTTTATAGGGATAAATTCTATACAATATTTTTCTTACACTGGAAGGAAAGACAACCTTGAGAACTTTTCCTTCCTGCCCAAGACCATCATTGACATGATCAACGGAACACTTCCAGTCTTTGCGCAGTGGAACTACGGTATTATATGCCATCCAATCAGCCGCCACATTCCCTTGAACAGGTTCCGTGTAGTTGACGAGTTCCATGCTACAACGAGCAGAAATATAGCAGAGCTGCAAGATTCCAACTTAACCCTAAAAACTCCGATGAGTGGTCCGGCGAGAGTTTCGACAGACCGTAGTATACGCTTTTAGATGAGCGAAATTCCTGGAAAAGACAATTATCTCGGTAATCTGACAGATAAAGCCTTTGACCTGCCAGCCCACTCCATGGACCCTGACAAAAAGGGAAAGCTGAACTCCGCCTACTATCGTCGCTGGTTCAGGGAGGGTAATGGAGAAAGACGCTATGGGCCAATCCATGAGGCGTCGAGGCTATTCCGATGAAAACCTGTTCGTGGCTATGACCACTGAAAGTAAAGTGGCTGGAATGAATGTAAGAAGCTGCAAGCGTTAAAAGGGGAAACCGAAAGATTTCCGGACGGTACATCAGACGGTGACATACGCCTTTCCTCTTGAAATAATCTACCTGACGCCCCTAAACCGCTGGAACCCATTTGATATCGAGGATAAAGGGGACGAGAGGACACTCTACGGAAAAACTGTTTTTCAAGATGGTCGCAACGGAGGTACAACCCCCGAGAAGGTTTACAATGGAGTAAACAGCAAGAAGTACTACTTGACGCCATCAGCCTTCTTCTCAGGGAAAGAAGTGGCCTCAGACGCCGCAGACACCGCCAGGAGCTGCGTTGGAGTTTTGGATAAGAAGGGTGCATCTTTCTGCCTCCTATAAGTGGAGTGGGAGTCTTGCGACAGCGGTATCCCATAATACCCTTGCATGGAGAAGGAAGTGCTGTGTGGAAGGAGCTAGAGGCAACCAAAGACGTCTTGATAAAGTCCAAAACGTACAGCTATTTCTACAGGCAGGTGTTATTCCAACGCAATGTCCCAGTAAACCTTTGACGCTCAAGATGGAGGACACCACCAAGACTCCTCCGGGAGCTCACAGTCATGACACCGGAGGAGGCAGAACGTGCGAGGAGAGGTGTCACCATCAAGATGCTTCTCACATCAACTGGAGCGGGTCACCAGCACAACGTTGATGTAGTTTACAAGAAGAACAACTGGCGGATCACTCACTGTGGTGATTATGACAAAGGAAAACATCAATGCCGTGATGGACATGGTATGTGGTTGTCAAAGGTATCTAATGTTTAGTCCACCTACCAAACACTGTCACGATGTAAGATGTTCTAGGAGTGCTTCTCGAAGAATAGTCACGTAATTAAATATTAAAGGTGAATGTAAATTTGGGGTACAAATAAAACTGCAGAGTTGAAAACTCGCTGCCTACTATTTACTTGCACTGCAGGAGTAAAAAAGGGTCTTTTCCCTCGAAGCAAAGTCGGGTGGGGCTAAACAATCACCCTAAGATCGAATGAACTGGACGGACATTGCAAATCGTAGCAATAGACCTCTAACTTGTACATGCAGGCCTCAGGGGATTTTCCCTTTTTTAAATTATACGTACATATGCTCGTGAATAAGACGAAATTTGAATGTAAACAGTTCCCTAGAGTATTATCACATGACCAACATGGCTAGCAAAATATACAAGCTACACTAACAGGGGTCTATTCGTAGCAAGAGACAATACAATGTGGAATTGCTGGTATTCAGCTGACGCCTCATCATGACGTTATAGCGGCCATGCTGGTAAACAAGAAAAAAAAGCGTTTCCCTTCCCTGATGGCCTCCCACGCAGACGTTGTTGTTTACGCATTGTGTGTTGTTTTTGCCACCACACCTGCCTTGCACGCGGTTAAAAACCAGTGATACCTTATGGTTTTTTGGATAGTTTTTTGGGAGAATTTCTAAATTTACAGGTTGCTTTCTCAGTTCCGTATCGTAATTTCACCGAAAGGATACGTTGATTGCACTTTCAAAACTTTTGCGCTGTTTGGGTCGTCACATGATCTTCACACTTTCAACCTTACTCTCTTAAAGTCCATTCCCCGTTGCACCGCTTAGACTGCACAACTTGCAGAACTTCTTCAGTGGGAGAGGTTGTTGTATGGTTCAGGGAATTTAAAAATTCAACTCAACCAATTATTCATCTTTCTCGCTGTTAGACAGTTTTAAAACTCTACTTCTATCGACAGAAGAAAGAGAGACCCTTGTGCAGAGGCGCATTCTCCCCCCCCCCCCCACCCCCTCACGCCAAAGTATGACGCCATCGAAAGGCACAACCTCATTCCCAGGCGCTCAAGGGGACGAGAAGAGATACCATGGGAACGAAATTGATGAAGACGTGAGCCCGTGTTAGAGTGCAAGGTCTATAGAGCGTTTTCATACGACGTCATGGCGGCTATATTCGTGTGCCAAAACAATGGAGCGTCGGCCATGTTGGGGTTCCAAACCAATTCCGTGGGAGTTGAACTCTTTTCTTATGTGAAAGCTTTCTTTTGGTCCAATAAAGTCGGCAAGTGAGTGACAACGCTCTATAGGCTGGCATTTTTCTTGACGAAAAAAGAGCGACTGCAGTCGGATTGTGAAATGTTTTTCTTTTCTTATACAGTACTCGTATAATATACGTTTACTCATGCTCATAATTTAAAAGGAAACATGCTTTTTAAATGAGTATATAAATATGGCAAAAAGTCTCTTGGAATGCATAGTCATTTATCGTACAAGAACCTATTAAGAGCGCGGCCCAATGATGCTTGCGAAAAAAACTTATTTTACAGAGAGCGCGTGAAAACAAATCCTTCAGTTATTTTAGCCACCCTTAAAAGATAAAATAACGTACAGTGTATTTATGACACTCAAAACAAAGTCTAAACCAGTGACATTAATAGAATGGAACTCCTGTCTCCGACTACCTCTCCCCCAAATATTAAGTATTACGGAGCATTGATTATTTCAGTCTTTAGCTGAAATCCTAAACCCTAGAGGGGTGTAGCTAGGAATTTTCAAATGTGGGGAGGGGTGTCAGATTGTCCCGTCACCTCCATGCTGCGATTTGCTAAAAGAGCCACAGTTAGCTTGAGAAGAAGGGACCGCGGCGAGAGGGACCGTCTATATAAACCAAAGTTTGGTCCATACGAGAATTACGGACGAAAACTCTTTGATACAAAGAAATTGTTTTTAAAAGAGTAATCTTTCAAACGATGGGTTTCGGAATATATTTGGATATGAAATGGATAAAATACGGTCACTCGAAGAGAGTGAAGTTTAGGATTTCAGCGTTGACTTTGGTCATTAATTTTTTAGCGTTCACGGAAATAGTAAGGATACCTCTCACGGGTGGGGGGAGGGGGGGCGGAAGAGGCACTCCAGGACCCTCCTCGCTACACTCCTGCCTTAACAAAGTGACCTTTAAGAGATAAGTACTTTCCTAGGACTATTTATTCCTCACTTCAGAAACTCTATGGAGACTGGGTACAAGCTTTGGGTGCAGTGATTTCTGGGATCGTTTGGGTGGACAAGCGTTAGTTATGATAGGTCGATGGTATTTACCAGCCTAAGTAAATCTAACACTTATCCATCAAAACGATCCCAGAAATGGTTGCGCTAAGAGCTTGTACAAATTCCACCTTTAGTTTCTAGATTGGGGAATTATGCTGTACAGTTGTGTTTCATAAACTTTCAATAACATTAAGCACGGCTATTTAAACAGTAGATGTAAATTTCTTTGGCACCGCTATTTTTTCTTGTTATTTTACAAAATAATAATAATATTTGAGATTTTAAAAATTGTTGTTTCTTTTTCTTTGGCAGTAAACGATTTTATTTTGAAAGCATAACAAACCCTTAAACATGATTGTTAATGTTATATAGCTGGAATTTTTTTCCCAACAGCGCGCGTTCTCACTGATTACTTCGAAGTCACATCACATCTAACAATAAAACTGTTTCCTGCCAAAATCTCTGAGCGGGCAACATTGCAAAATCTATGACGTCCGAGGGTAACAGTGCACTGTTACCTGCGAATGTTGACCGACGACTGCCGTTACAGCGAGGTTTAATGAATTTCCAACTATAATTATAACAAATCATTGAACGACTGGTCACTCGGGAAACAGTTGATCCCTCGCATCAGTCATTAAGTGCCTATGATTTATGTATACATAGTCCATCGAATGAAAATAATGTCGTCTACACATGTATATTAAGAAGTTATGGAGGTTTAAATTGAAGGCAGATGATCCATAAGCTTGCTATGTTTCGCTTTGTCCTTGTTTTTGTCTAATAAAAAAGAGAGAAATCTTTACTAATAGAAATTGGTCAAAATAACAAATTAATGCTGTTCGTGTTTGCCGTAAACAAGATTAATTTCTGTATAGAGTGTTTTCACATGACGTCACGGCGGCCATATTGGTGTCCCAAAACAATGAAACGGCGGCCATGTTGGTGTCCCAAACCAGTCCTCTGGGAGTTGAACTCTTTTCTTATGCAAAAGCTTTCTTTTGTTCCGATAAATTTGCATAGGTGCTGGCCACGTGAGTGAAAACACTATATTAGGGAGGCTTAAGGAAAACTGAAGAGTCAGTTGCCCTCTAGACGGACCGAGAAAGCCAAGAGCGAAGAGCGAAAAATGCGAGCAAACCCGAACAATCATTCACAATAACTGAGCGATTTCTCGCGAACTGATTGGTCGAGAGCTAAAGTCGATGAGAGCAGAGAAGATGGAAATGACGTGATGGTGGGGTAATTTTTTTGTTAATGCAGTAACTCGAGTTTCTAACACGTCAATAAGAGTACAGACCATGGAGAATTGTCGTCGATTTGTTAAATTACAAGTTATCACAATACTTCCGTTACTCATTACCAACGGCTACCTTTATTATAGAATGAAGGCGACCACTCTTCATTGACAACGTAAATAGAGAAAAATGACTATCATAGTAAGGTTTTTTCTCTTTCAAGAAAGCCAACTTTTTTCATTTACATTGGCAAGTTTAGAAAACCTTGAATTAACCCAACCAGCACAACAACAATAACGCGTTTTGCACAACCACAGCTGTAAGGCGCGAAGTTTTTCCGCATGCAACACAGGGCACATATGCATGCGGGCTGTACATTCCTAGCGCGATGGTGAATTGACACATGGACAAACGACGAAACAGTAAGAGTATTTTGCTCTATGTCAACTTGGATATTCTTTGGCTGAACATTAGACACACTGAGCGAGTTGGGATGATCGCGATGAAGTCTGACAAAACGCAAAATCGCAATAATTACCTTTTTGTTGCGTCCTTTCAAACTTTATCGCGTCCATTTGGACTCGCTCAATTTGTCAAATGTAGACGAGTTTTCCCGGAGTTGAATTCTTAAAGGACTTTATCCAGGTTCAAAAAGAGAGACGAAAATTCGTCGTCAAACGTTAACGTCCTCCACAAAACGTCGCATTGGGAGGTTTCACATCGTAGTTTGTGCAGTGGACGTGAAAGGAATGCACTAAAAAGCGTGATGCACGTGCAGAGCTGTTGTTTTGCTCATAAAGCCAGTTCCGATTAATGACTGCAAAGAAGTGCCAGAAATTCTTTGGTTTACGCTCCCTTACCTGTTCTATCCGGAGCTGGTGATTCTGTAGCAAGCTGAGGTAAGTGATGCGAGGGAGGTTCATTATCCGACGAAGGTTTAATTCGTTGCTGAACAAGCGAGGAAAGAAAACTATCTATTAGAATTACTGACTGTATTCAAATGAGAGCTACCAAGTAGTTCTTGTGGTTTAAAACACTGTGCTGGTATCGTCAAAATCTTCGTGTAGCCATTTGAAACAAAGCAACTGAACAGAACTTTCCTGTGGTGCTTTTTATTATCCTGTACAAGGTGGTTCTAACTTTGGAGTCTGTGGATGAAATCCTATGGTGTGACCATTCAAATAAAAGCTACCGAGCAGTACTTTCCTGTGGTACTGTTTATTATGCTGTACAAAATGGTTCTAACTTTTGAGTCTGTGGATTAAATCCTGTGGTGTGACCATTCAAATGAAAGCTATTGAGCAGTATACTTTCCTGTGGTACCGTTTACTATGCTGTACAAGGTGGTTCTCACGTTTGAGTTTGTGGATGAAATCCTATGGTGTGACCATTCAAATGAAAGCTATAATAAGTTCTTCCTGTGGTGCTGGTTATAAAAATATGTAAGGTGGTTCGAATTTTTGAATCTGTGGATGAAATTATCATCTTAAATGAAATGTGGGACTTTTGTGAATTTCTATTGTTGAAACTCTCGCGTTTGGTTGAAAGAACCTACCCTTGTTCTTCTTGTTTTAACAGCAGGAGCTCTCATTGGTTCATAATCATCAAAATATGCATGTGCCAGAAGCTCGGCACAAGTTAGCCGCTGTTCAGGATCCATTTCAAAACACCCCTACGTGCAGATAAAACAATAACAAATCACTACTCTTTCAACTTTTAACTATTGGTGCCACAACACTATTGCACTGGAATTTAGTTAACGATAATGGTTAAGTTGTTGGTGATGATGATGACGATGATGATGATGATGATGATGATGATGATGACGATGATGATGATGATGATGGTGATGGTGATGGTGATGGTGGTGATGATGATGATGGTGATGGTGGTGATGATGATGATGGTGATGGTGGTGATGATGATGATGATAATGATGATGATGATGATGATGGTGATTACGATGATGATAAGGACTGATAAGGATGATGGGAATGATTATGATGATAGTGACCATGACAATGCTGATCAATAAAGTTGGCTTTTGAAGTGGATAATAATATTATATATCCACGTACCTTCATAAAATTCATAGCTGTGCTTGGTAGCTTGAATTTGGATTCTAAAGGGTCCTGAAACAAAATCAAATCGCTTCAACACTGTTCTTACAACCTCTGCATACACTGCAGCACAAGAACGCCAAATAATAATTATTGACACTTGTACTTCTTGGTTCAACTTTTCTCCTACAGCAACGAAAGTTGTAAATGCTGCAGCCACAAGAAAAGAGATTGAGTGCTACTAAATGTAAGTTGTTGCAAACTTCCTTACCATTTCTTTTGGCTCTGGTATTGTATATCCATGATAAAATTTATTTTCCCTGAATATCTTCTTTTGCTTCTCAGTAAGATCACCTGCAAGTGCATTCCCACAAAACATATGCTTATTAGCATACATGCGGTAGTTAATGGCCTGTGTTTACCTAAAAGCGCAATGCAGCCCTTATTACATATTTTGGCTCGCTGATGTGTTTCATAACCCTCTAAATCCCAATATCCACATACAAATTCTCCAAACTGGTATCTATACATTTCCACAAAGAATAAGTAAAGAGAATTTGATAAAAGATAAATGCATTTTTTCCTCAGGTGATTATTTTATCAATTCTCACAACCTATTCTCTGATGCTGTTAGGAGAAAATTGAAGTTTGTCACTCTTCACTTGGGACTTAAATGGTTAACCAAGGAAAACACTTTTTTTTGGGGGGGGGGGGCTGCCACAGGTTCATCAGTATTTTACTGTAAAGTGCTATCTTCCCACAGGGGGCTCAGATTTTTTTGCAAGCATTACTTTGTTGTACAAAATGTACCTAACATTCATTTCTAGTTTCATTGCACTTGGTGGTTGATTATCATTATTTTTATAAATGTTATTACAGCACTCAGAAAAAAGCTTAAGGCTTGCTCTGTTATTAAAAGGGTATCAAAACAAGATTGGGGAGTACAGTGCATTAAGAGACCAAAATTATGTTCAAAACAAGTACAACAGTTTTGATCACATTTCACAGTCCTGCTTTCACAAGCATTGATGGCAGTGCAATTTGACTACAATGCCAGAACCCTCAGTTACACTATACATGTATTCAGTACTATACAAATGAATGTACATGTACTTTATATATACCTAATGTCTTTCTGATCAAGTGTATTTGATCAAGATCTGATCTGCCTGGCCATAATGGCTGCCCTGTTATAAGCTCGGCAAAAACGCATCCTATTGCCCACACATCCACTGGGAAGCTATACTGTACATCCCCCACAAGGAGCTCTGGCGCACGATACCACCTTGTTGCCACATAGTCTGTACACTCATCATTTTTTGCTAAAAGATCAAGAAAATAAAGTAATTAGAGAGAGGTTCCATCATATATTACGAGCATTGCAAATCTTTTCACAAGGCACCATGATATATACTTCCATACAGAGCCTGTTGTTTTGACTGAAAAAAATTTGCTGAAAAAAGATATCCGAGATTTATATCAACATTAAGGGTGACTGTTCACTTGACATTGAAGCACAATCAGCTTTTAACAGTTTGTCAGTTATAACAGAATGGGAGGTTGTTTAGTTTTTAGTAATGGGAAAAAATAAAGAATGGGAACCATTTTCTCTGTGGTGCAAATTTACCTCATTTTCACACAAGCTAACATTGTACTTGCCCCATTTTCAGGACACACTAGGTGTTATGTCGTTGCAACATGTTGTGGTGACAAATCAGGTCAGTGTACAGGTCAGGAGATAAGCTGCTGAAACAAGTTGCGCGACACTCACAGCAACAAACTGCTTTGTGTAAACTGGAGAATTTTTGTGAAAATCTTTCCCTCAGCAACAGAATTTTACTGCAACCAATCACACAAATTCAGTCTGATTCGATTTTGTGAGACTTAATGCGGCGACAAAATTCTGTTGAGGAGACAAAGATTTCTCTGTGACGTGTCAAAGGGATGTGTTGCTGCAACTTGTCTGTTTCAATATAAAGTCAACTCACTTAAAATTCTGGCAAATCCAAAGTCACAGAGCTTTATAACACCATCTTTAGTAATCAGAATGTTTTCGGGTTTTACATCTCTATGGACACACTGAAAAAGGACACAGAAAACACCAAGTGACATGAAGAGATCTTCAGTAGCATACATGTACATGTATGTTTGTTGGGAGAGGGAGGTGTGAACCTACTCTCTTACAAAACTGGGGCCACATACTACTCTCCTACAAAAAAGGTAAAGAAAAAGGTGCACACAAGCCAAAGGCCCAAAGGGCCGGAGCTTTTCCCAGTTTCCTTAGCACAAAGCATGCCTAGGAATATTGCTACTCCCCCCTAGAGGGGATGCCAGTCCATCTCGGGGCTACCTCCCAGCAGTACATCGCCAGTACCCATTTATTCTCCTGGGTGGAGAGAGACAAAGTGGAGTAAAGTTCCTTGTCTAAGGAAACAACATTATGAGCAAGGCTGGAATTCCGGACCTCCAGGTCTGGAGTTTATCACGCGGGCACACACACCTGCATCAAAGATAGAACTCCTAAGTTATTTTTAAGACTTTGAGGCCCTGCAGTTAATTCATTGAATAATTTCAATCAATAATTCAACTAATTAAGTTCATGTGAAGATTTAGCCGGCCTAAAGTGGAATTTGATAAAGCTGATGCGAAGAATAGCATCTGAATCTAGGTGTTTGCCTAGCTGGGAATTGAACCCTTGCAAGGCTACCATACCATAGTCAGAAAGCCCAACAAATTGAGCTAACTATGCACCTCATCATGAAGGAAGCTACTCTGGGAGGGGAGGGAGGTGCTCTCTTACATGACCTGTACAGGGATGTACCACTGGGCAGGGTATCCTTTTTGTCCTCTCTGTTCTAAACAGGGTATATAATTTCCCATCAGTCTGTCCTAAGCAGTCTGTTCTTATCATAAACTGGGTATTGCATGCGCGATTGATTTGATTTGGTTGATGAAGTTTTTTTGTACTTCCAAGCAAGCAAATGGAACTATTATAACATGTATTTGCTCTACTGCAATTGCCAATAAATGGCTTTAAAACAAAATGGCGAACATTTGTCCTGTCCTAAACAGGGTTATAAAACTGAGGTTGTTGTCCTAAACAGGGTATGTATTTTGGGAATTGTTTGTCCTGAAGAGGGTCAGAGTTTCAAACCCTTAGCAGCTCACCTTTTCCCAAATATTGGTGGAGTACTGGAGTACCCCCCCCCCCCCCACCCATTTCCTTATTATCTGTGTTTGCCAGCACATTGCACACTAGTCTGCAATGTACACCTTTTTACACCTTGCAGTAAAAATAATGACATGATTATCAAAATTTGCCTCTTTTCAAAACATGCTGTAACCTTAGAAACCACTCACTTTATGTTGGTGACAAAAGTTAACTGCTTGTAGAGTTTGGTAAATAATACTCTTGACCATTTTTTCTTCCACACTACAAATAAAACGGGAACAATAAAGTCAAACAAACTGAATTTCCAAGCTTCTGCTAGTATATGCAAGACAAAGGTCTCACACCATGAACTTCTTTCAGATGCACTCACACACGTTTTCCTTGAAAAGTCACTCCCAGGCAAATAAATTAAGAAAAGGAACAATCTTACATGCACTTTATTTCATTTCAAATGTTTCCATTTCTGTTTTGTTGCAGTAAAAATTTAACCTTTTAAGTAAATTGCACTGCTCGTAGCCAACTCAGAAATTCTATGCAAATTATAAATATTTGGCAGGTGTCAGACCAATAATATTGTTATCCAGGTGAAATTTACCCAAAAAAATTGCAACGAAGTTTCCCGCGAAACTGGCCGATTTTTTCGCAAGTTTGCCACTGAAAATCCTGCAAAATTTGACTTTTTTTCACAACCTATCAGAAGCCCTGATGATCTGTGACAGAGCCCCTGTCCTAAACAACCCCTCCACTAAGCGACCTACCAATTATGTTTTTCACTGTTTTTTTTACAGTAGATTTGAACCTACCCTCTTGGATGGGCTTCGAGCTCATTCAACACTGTATGATCACAGTACTCAAACACCATGTGGATCTTGTGTTTTCTTCTAAATACCTCCAGTAAGTTTACAAGATTTGGATGCCGCAAGTTCTAATAAGGACAAAAAAAAGAGATTTTTATTTCCCCTTGGAATATTGTGACACAGGAGAATAAATTTCAACCAAAACTACAAAAAGTCAAATAAATGACTTGACAACCATGGATTAATTATTGATTGACAACTACTGTTCATTTAAGGACCTACTGTACTACTATCAAGTACAACTGTAGAATTTCTGGGGTTATATAATTACATGTTCAATTTAAAAAACCTATAATCCTTTATTTGCTTTGTTTAGCAAAAAACATCAAGAATTAATCCTTGTTGGCAAGATGAAATAAATGTAAAATAGATGAGCAGACTTAACTCAGCTTAAATTCTTTTGCAGAAAAATTCTACTGGATTTTCACAGCTTAACATTCCTCCCTTGGCAGGCTAGAGGTTTAATACAGGTTACAATGTGCCAGCAACCAGCAAACAAGGGAAGAAATTGATGTATAATAATAAAATTTCTGACGAGAGAAACAGACTTCGACCTAGAAGTAAACTTATAAATTATTAAGATGTTCTACCAATTAACACGTACAAATCAATTCACCAGAAGAAGGAAGAAAATTTCAGCTTATACCTTGAGCATTCCAACTTCTCGCATCGCGATTTTCCTGATCATCGGATCATCTTCGGACTCGACAAATTTTTTGATCGCAACGATCTGTCCATTTTCTTTATTTCTGCATTTGAAGACCACTCCATAGGATCCCTCACCGATTTTCCCCAGTTTTTCAAATTTATTCATTTGTGAAACTTCGATCTACTCGGCGAGCCGTTGAGCTCGCCTGTAGTATCAGTAAAATATTATCAACCAAACGAAGTCACAAAGGTAAGACTTTACACGAAGGAGGACGCAGATTGTCCTATATCAAAGGTAGAAACAAAACCAATTAATGAAATGAGACGATTCTCTTCTGCGCTTCTAAGCGGCGCAATCAACACAAAAACACAAAAACATATCGCGCCATAACAAACTGTAATCCTTCGACAACAGCGAGTACTCAACTTACTCTTTTTCCCAAAGCCCCTCATCAATTCGCGCCGAATAACGCTTCCTCAACCAAGATTTCCCATCATTTGAACAGCCCGTTACTTGGATGAAATCCAACTAATTGCATACAAGGAATATACCAATGTATTATCACGGACTTTCATTTAGTAAGGAATAGTGAATCAAGGAATAGTGTCGTGACGCAAAGTGCTCGAAGCGCGGCTCCTTATTGGGAAGTCGCCATGACAGCAAGTCACGTGCTTTAAATTTAGAGGTCCGCAAGAGTCTTTGCGCACACAAAATTCAAACAATTTGATTTTTTAGAATCTTCGATCTTGCCAGGGTTACGTCAGTCCACTTTAAAACATCAGTTACTTTTCTGTTCGAGTCAAACCCGGATCAAAAAGCAAATAACGTATTAACCAAAACTGTAGCAAAACGGTTTTTTTGTCCACTTTTGATAACAATCCATGACGGCAAGCGTACGTGGGTAGTTTTCAAAATTTTCTCCCATGGTTCATTTAATTCCTTTTTACATTGTTTCTTTTGTTACCACGCACAAACCATTAAATATCAGCTTGAAGCGTTTTGCGTGTTTATTACTATTAAAAATGATAACGGATTTATCGTTTTATGGCAAAGCTAAACGAAGTATTGGAAAAGGATCTGGATTGGTTAAAGTAGATTTGATTTCCGTCTCTTACATCTACAAATATCAGTCCTCGAGGTAAAACTGTCTTAAACTGATCGAAGCAGATAGTACATGACATTCCGCCTCTTCGTTTCGACCGACCACTGGCACACCTTGCATCGCGCCAGATTCGAGCTGGGAATAAACAAATGCACCGTATAGGCTCAATGTTACGAGAAACGAGAAAGCACAAGTGATCTTTCATTGTTTAATTCATTGAGATTATTTTCGGAAAATTCTACTGATCCCATTCTGTTATTTAAAAACTTCCTTTTGACCCAGGAAACTTAACATGCACCTGTCAGGTGACCTGCTGTGGGCTAATGAAACCACAAGCAGCTATAGCCCAATTATTGACGCGAAGCTTTTGTCAAAAGTGTTGGCCATTGTTTTTAAAACCACGCTCGACCTCAAAACAAATCACTTTATTTAGGCCAACGCCTTGAAGTGCCTATTTTTGCTGTGAAGAATCGTAGGCGGCGAACGTAATCGAAGTGATCGATTTGGCAAAATGGGTTACATGACAAATATGTTTATTTCTCGAGTAGATCACAACCTTATCTGTGGGATATGTACTGGAGTGTTTAAGAGACCAGTAGTGACGCATTGCGGGCATACATACTGTGAAGAATGTATCAAACTTTGGGTGACTGACGCGTGCGTTAAAGAGGAGAAAACGTGCCCTGAATGTCGGCAGGAAGTGAGTCTCTCTGGAACCTCGCCTGTGTTAGCGCTGAGAGGAGTGATTGAAGGGCTTTCGGTCGAGTGCCAGAACTCTTCTAATGGCTGTCAAATAGTTTTGAGACTAGGTGATATGGAAAGCCATTTAAAGAACTGCGGCTACGCTCTTGTCAAGTGCTGCAGTTGTCTTGAGATGATTCCACAAATTCAACTGCGCCAGCACCAAAGCAAGTGTAAAGTTGGTCATAAAAGCTCGTTCGATAGCCATCTTAAAAAGGAAATAGCGGTGTTACAAAACGAATTGGCCAAGACTAAGAAATCCCTACAAATGGCCGAGGAGACGATCAAAAAACTTCAGCGCAACTTGCGAGACTTGAGAGTCAAAACACGAATCAAGCCAATCAGAGCGAACGAGGAACTTCAGTTGGCCTGGGATTCAGATTACGGTTACGGATATTCGCCTCGGAGTGTCATCGAACTGGCTAGTTTTATTTCCCGGTTTCTCTTCGAGAGACCTCCCTTTGTAGACCCCCAACGAATTTTCACTTGTCTGACTCGTTGCTACGACTACTACCGCAATTCTGCGGCATTCTGGCAAGATGTTCATATGCTTCTTGCGACAGCTGCTGCCAGCGATTGGTTCACGGATCAACAGCGCGAAGTGCTGATTTCGTGGCTTAAAAACCTAGCACGAGAAAAACTTCTTCTTATCTGAGTCGGTCCGGTAATAATTGCAATCATTTCTGCGAAGTTTTAATAGCTTTCATTTAAAATGACTTTAAAGCATTAAAGTCGTTTTTTCGGAAGAGTATGGTAAATCCGCGGTCGATACTGAGTAAACTTAACATGGAAATCAAAACTAACCTTTCGCCCCTTCTGAATGGCTGTTTATATTCATATGTTGTGTTAGAACATTGTACTTTTGAACCTTCATGATTGGAGCTTGGGCTCTGTACACAACTAAGTTTTTACAGATTCTGCTCATAAAAAAGCGGCATTTAATTTAATTCTATCAGCCTGCCCAAATTTTTCAGAAATTATGCTTTTTTGGAAAACATGCTAATGTTATGGTAGCTAAAATATTTGTTTTTTGGACCCTCATAAAATTTTACTCTAATTATGCGACATTTACCAGCACGTGATTCCTGGGTCACTTCAAGTCGCATCCAGATCCCTATGCAGGTGGTGTCTTCAAGCGCAACTGGCAGCTAATAAAGATCGACCCCATATAGTATCCAACGTATATACAATCACAAACTAAATCAGCAGACCAGTGAATTTATTAAACAATAACAATACAAATATGCCTCTCGCCACAAAACAAGCTAAATTCGCTGATTTTATATTTGATGGCAGTGCTTCAGTTTCAAAATGAAAGAACTAAATTAAAAACACGACGAGTGAAAATGTCTGCTTCTTACTGAACCAATAATGCTACAAATCGTGGTGGCACAATCTGTTAATCTGTCAATCTACGCACACTCTACCTTTCCTTCCCAACACACGCCTCTCCTTGCACAGTTACGAGGCACGCAAGGTATCGTGGGAGGGGTTTATCCCTGTGCCCCGCGTCCCCTGTTTCCCGCGCTGCAGTGTCGCTTAGTGACCAGCAGGGCACAACTCACTTCATAGAGAAGTTTGCTTCGTATTTTACCCAACACGGCACGAATGTTTACCAAACGTTTCTGACATAAAGAATGAAAAAATAAATTGACGGAAAGTATAGAACCAAAACGAAAAATACGTAGTTTAGAAGGCATAGATAGATTCCTCTTCACAGGCTGTGGACATTTTTTTCAATATATGATTAAACTGAATGCCAAATCTGCCAGTAAACTCGATGCTAAGTAAATACTTATTAGTTTTTGCATAAAGAATTGGCACTAATAAAGGCAAAACCAGACAAACTGGGTAGCAGACGCTTTTTTCGGCGGGTGAAACGTGGCTTTTTGGGTTTGTTGTCATCCAAAAACTTTGCTACCATGGCAATTTGACGCAACATTTATATAGAGCGTTTTCACATGACGTCACGGCGGCCATATTGGTGTTCCAAAACAATGAATCAGAGGGGTGGCGAATGGTAAAATCCGAGACTCGCCGAGACGCCGAGATCCTAGTTAGAAATCCGAGCCCGAGACTCTTTGGTAAAAAGTTTCGAGACTCAGAAAAAGTAAATACAAACCATGCAAAAACGAGACTTCGAGACTTATCAAAAACGCTTCCGAGATTTCGAGATCCTGCCAAAATTTTTCGAGACCCACGTTTTTCGAGGTACCATTCGCCACCCCTAAACGGCGGCCATGTTGGTGTACCAAGAAAATCCTCTGGGAGTTTAACTCTTTTCTCATGTAAATGATTTCTTTTGTTCCAATAGATTAGCATAGATGCTGGCCACGTGAGTGAAAACGCTCTATAGAGGAATATTAAAACTATATTCGACGTTTTTCAATTAAGCTGGGGCATTTTTCAGAGATTACGCTGTGGGCTTTTAAAAAATTAATAAATGTTATTTATCCTTCGTTATTATTAGTTGTAAAGCAAGCGTTCTCATAATATTTGTTACCATAGAAATGTGTCTTTTTCGATAACAATTATAGTTGATATAACTCAGCTTGAATTGAAAACGATCATCGCAAGTACACAATGCAGCCAATTTGAAATTTAAACGATGCAATATTTCATGAAAAGAACAGTACTCTTCGTTTGGTCCGGATTTGGCGTATTTTTCGTTATCGCTCAAATAGGAATTTTTCGGGTTACCCTTCCACATGATGACATCAGTATCACCAGCAGTACTGGGGTAAAGACTCTGCTAAAGAAATTCCCAAAAATTCCCTATCTGGGAAAAGGTAAGCGGCTTGAATTTCTTCCTTATTAATCTGAACTGTAAACAATTGAACAATTTGTTTTGCATTATTATTTGATATTTGTGAGCTAAAAAGCACCGTCGCCTTTATTAGGCCTATTATTTATACTTTAGAGCAAAAACGAAGCGCTTGCATATGGGACATTTATGGATAAACCAGTTCGAAAATTTATTGACATTGTATATCTAATTTTGCTGCCGGTCAATAGGCCATTTTACAGTTGTGGGGTTGGTGTCCAAGCCTTTGGGTGAACGTGAGGCTGAGGAATAAGGCTGAGCTTGACCTTGTTTTGATACACGCGTCCTTCCTTCCCCTTCCTTCCCTGATGAAAATTTTGGAAATACTAGTTGGCATAACAACAACATGATTTACATAATAAAGTGGCAGGATTGTATCAAAACAAGGTCAACTCCAGCCTCGTTTCAAACTGTAACTGTAAAATGGACTATTCCAAGCGTCCTCAGGCAGCCACTTCTTGGGTCCGGGATGCGCATTTGTCACCCGGCCGGGTGTCAACAACAACAAGAGAAAAACAGTCTTTATTCTTATTCTCTCTGTCCAGGGTTAAGGTATTTTTTCATCGATAACAAATTCCACATTTTCCACAATTATAAAATATATAGCATAAAAATATGACCTGAGAGGGCCTCAAATGTATGAATTAGTACACATACACATGCTGTTAAACCTAAGAAAGATTAGAGAACCCAAAATGAATTGGGTAGCGTTATATCAAATCCTTTCATTCTAGATCATTATACTTTTCTGGGAAACTGCCCACTTACCCCTCCCCTGAGCCAACATCAACACTTACTTCTCACTTAGAATTGCGACTATTTGCTTGCTTCTTTTTTTTCTTTTTTTTTTACCACTTTTTCTAAAAACAGAAACGACTCTGAGGCAGTCCACCTTTAGTGAAAAAAGAAGATTGGCCATCGTTCCTTGCTCCCAGGGTTCTCTCTCCCAGTTTTTTCTTTTTCTTCCTTTTTTTTCTGTTCTCTACCTCTTAAGCTGTTTTCAATACTGACCAATATTGGTCCTTTGTTTTTTAATCAAAACTTGTGGTGCTGAATCTCTTCGCTCATTCGTTTACGGCGTTTATGCGTTGGTGCGAATTTCAGTTCTTTTCAAAGAAACATTATCTTTTTCCCCGGGGTGGGGCAGGAATTTTGCGATTGCATAAAATAGAACCAAGAACAAGAAGTCCAAAGACTACTGCAAAGCTGATTTAAAACAACGTATATTGTTTTTTGTAACAATGTTTCGGCTGGCCAAACCAGCCTTCTTCAGGTTTACAGATGTTACTGAACTTATGTAGCAATCACAATATTATATAAATGGAGAATTACGCAATAAAAGGGAGAGGCGGAAATGACGTACAACATAAAGACTGGAAAGGAAAAATACTAAGGATATGGATTAAAATAATTCGTCACGGCGGTTTAGGCCATGAAGTTCAAGAGTCATGGCCTTATCTATCAAATGCGACTCCCTGGCCTTACGAACTGAGTCACGTGAAGAATGAATTTTCTCTAGTGGGATTAACTGCATGTCAGTATGAGAATGGTTAGAGTGAGAGAGAAAGTGTTCAGAAACAGTAGTGGGTTTAGATTTAATGTTAGTTTTGTCGACTGCACGTCTGTGTTCGTTAAATCTGTCCTTGAGACGTCGCTTAGTTTCACCTATATATTGTAAATTACAACGGTTACATAAAATAGACCTTTTTACCGATACGGCGGCCATATTGAATTAATTGGATTTAAGGAGTATTATAGGATGCCCAGGGGGCATGAGCACATTTCGTTTGTATTTTCGAGCGCTTTTCGGGACATTTTTTCGTAAAGTGTTCTTAGAATAAGATTGGAATGGGACAAAAGATCCTTGAGCCGTGTTTTGATGTATATAATGATCGCCCTTTTCCCGAGAAATATACAGTGAAAGACGGGTGTCTCGAAAACTGAGACCTAAGACCTAAGACCTCGAAAACTAAGACCTCGAAAACTAATTTCGAGGTCTTAGGTCTTAGGTCTTAATTTTCGAGACACCCAGTGAAAGACTATATTTTTAATGGATGTAGCAGCTGCTCGGAAGAGAAGTCACCAATGGTGCGTTTCCCTAACCCCAAACAATACTAAATCAATGGGAAGAATGACATGTCATTGTTTGCAGTGACCAATTAGGAGAGACCTTACGAGCAGCTGCTACACTACTGTTTTTAATACTAAACTAGAAAAAGGCGATCATTATTACATCCAAACACGGCACAAGGATCTTTTGTCCCATTACAATCTTATTCTAAGAAAATTTTAAGCAAAAATGTCCCGAAAAGGGCTCGAAAATACAAACGAAATGCGCTCATGCCCCCTGGGCATCCTATAATACTCCTTAAATCGAATTAATTTAATATGGCCGCCGTATCGGTAAAAAGGTCTATTGCGACCATCTTGGATTCCTGGCCCGTCGTTAGACAGTTCACACTGACGTCAACAAAACTAAAAGAGGAGTCTTTTATGCCACACAAAAGTCAAGCATGGTTAAACCGACAACAAAAACGTGCAACTTGTTTAGTTTTTGCAACATTGCTGCAAAAACGATTGGAATAGCGATGTTGCACGTTTTACGTATACCACTCACGAATCAAACCTGACTTGCAACAAATCAGGTTGTTGCAGAAAGTAGAAAGTATTTCTACTTTTTAATCACTGACCCAAAGGCAAACTTGATTTGCAGTAAGTCTGTCTGTATTCACGCAACTGGCCAGCAACCTAATTGTTACAAGAACGTGGGTGGTAAAACACGCAACTTTGCTTTCCAACTCGTTTTGCATCAATTTTTTAGCCACCGTACTGGGTGGTAAAGGTATAAAATAGATAAAATAAAAGAATTCGAAGGAAAAAGTCTAAAGGCCAACTAAGCAATGGCTACAGAGACAACATCTAAACTTTTTAGCAAAACCTCAAGACTTAGGACAATAATCGATGATTATATTCGCAACCTTTTCACAATTGTCAGCGCTATACACTCTTCCCTTGGTCAAGGTACTGTGGACTAATTGGGAAGAGCGCCTCTCGGACCAAGCTAATGCGAAACTTTTCTTGTGAAAATGAGTTTTATTTGCTTGGAAAGAAAATAAAACTTTTTGATAGAAGGCTCCACTTGCTCTCGTTAATACAGAGGCTTTACAAAAAAAAAACAAACAGACAATAATCAGTTCTGACCTACGTGAAAATTTGACTAAGAGACACACTGGCGAGCCTTCAATAGATTAATAATGAGCTGTAACTATAGATATATGGTCAAATTTAGAAATATCTTATTGTTTTCTTTAACGCCGGTAGTTACAAATGACTGTCAAAATGGCTTGGCATTAATTGATAGCCTCTGAAATGAAAGCCAGGAGGATCTTCTCGAGCAAAACTGTAATTTTCATTTGGTCTATTTTTGCCCTGTTTTTCTTCACAACTCAAATCAGTATTTTCAAAATAACGTCCCGTGTCACGGACGAAAAAAAGTTACCTTTTAGGGCTCAAAAAGGTATTGCAGTGGAGATAAAAGCACAGATATTTTTCAAAGGTAAGTGAGGATCTTTTATTTCAAACGTAGTAATGTCAACACTGCACTTACATAGACCGCTTTTTTGTCTCTCCTATTTATTTGGATTGAAATACATGATTTATCCATACGAGTTCTTCGTTGCTTCAGTTCATATCATGTCGTGTGATCGCTGTGTAATTTACTACGCGCATTATGTTTAGAAAAAGAACACTAATTTTCTTACAATTTTATTTCTTTAATATCCAGCGGTAATCCTAGTTCAATGAAAAAGCGTCGTTTTGGATTCCTAGTTTGCCACCTAAACGAGCTTAGATAGAAAATGTCGTTTCATGAAATCCTCTTTAAAAAGTAATCAAATGCCGATTGCAAAAAAACAAACAAAAAAAATCTCGAGATACCCCGCTAGACGAATCTTAAAGTCGTAATCTTGAGTTTTAAAAAGGTTCTGCTCATTGTACTGATTGTGGGATAATAATTGTTCTATCAGCCTGCCCAGACATGACACCTACGCGATTCTTTCCGCCGTTTTGCAATTCCGGGCGACGGAGCCCTTAAACGCTGGTATTATACATTTAACTCACTATCTCTTTCCTGATTAGCCGAAACGGCGTACAGTAAATTTTCGAAATCAGCGCTTGGGACGTCATCTAGCTGCAAATTATGCAATACTCATGTCAAGGACACTCTAGGTCACGGGTGATTATGTCATGTGTGACCGCGGTGCATGATTTCCAAGGGTAATCATGTCAAGTTCGCGCGCTTTGTGTTGCTAGCCGTTTATAATAAAACAATTATTAGATTCGGTTTTTGTGATATCTAGAATAATCAAGGTCTCGGTAAGAGTTATTAAAATCGGCACAGACCGTTAAGTCTGTGTGCCGATCATCGTATTAAAATATCATGAGCTTCTTTCCTTGAAAACGATTCGTGCCCGAGTGAAATAGTGTTGAAAATTGACTCCGACAATGACGCCATTTTTCGTTTTAAAAGTCTTACGACTTTTTTTAGCTAGCTTTAATATAGTTTGGTAAATTAAAAGCGGGTTGCAATTACATCGGACTTAATAAAGTGAAAGTAACAACGTTAGCTTTACAAAAATATAACGGCGAAAATGCAAACTCATAATTTATGTCTTCCTAAGGAGGAAAGTAACAATAAGAGCCGTGAAAGTGTACTCTCTGCCCAACACCGACTCGATTACTAAAGCTTTAAAATGGTCGCCAAGAAGTGCGATCCTTTTGGCCAGTACCACCTTCGATTCGTGGCGCTGACCAATGAGAACACAGCTCTGGTCGGGAAAACCTACATCAGCATGCGCAGAAAGATAAAGCGTCACATAAGGTCATTTGTTTTCTTTTGCCATGTGGTCACAAGGAAGCCCAGAGGCTCGGGGGAGAAGAGAGAACGGCAACGAAAGCGGGTTGGGCTATGTTCATACCGTACTTGATCGCTTAACTTTGCGCTACGAAAATTAAGCTAACAGGTATGGCATGAACAGCAGCCAGCAATGACACATCGAACATTGAGCCGGCGCGATTGGCCGAGAGGGTTTGGTGCACTAAATTCCAGTTCTCACTCCTGCATATTTTCTTCCGTCTCAGTGGGTTCCAGTCCTCGCTCCTACTTCTTTGCTTCCGCGACGGGCCGAATAGGTGTTCCTACTGCGGTAAAGTATGGCACAGAACCTGTCCAACAAGTGACGCTCTACAACGATATCAGCGCTGCGCAGCTTCGCTCCGTCACAGAAATCGCACCCCCACAACCGTTATTTTGTGTGGAAACAGTAGCCCTATCCGCGTGTCTCCCTCTCACGCGCTCCTTCTTTCTTGCGCCCTCTACTTTCAAGCGCGTGATTTTCGCGCCGGCGCAAAAGCTATCCAGTGTTGTGTGGACATAGTAGAATTAGTTTTCAAACTAATAATTGCATTAACATGCAGTTAATAATGATAATTGAACTGAGTGGAGTGCAATTTGGTCTGAAATCATACGCGTGATTTCAAAATCGAACGAGCGCGCAGCGCGAGTTCGATTTGAAATCACAAGTATGATTTCAGACCAAAATTGCACAACACGAAGTTCAATTACCACTTTATTACATCCATTTTGAAATCGGAGAATTTAGTAAGTACTATTATTTATTGATCAAGTAGCTGCTTTGTTAAAAAGCCGAAACAAAAAGGCTTTTACATCTCATTTTGTATTCGAAACAGAAATGATGCGATATAGAACAAAAATGGTGCGATTTAAAAAAGAAATGATGCGATTTAGAATGTGAATGACGCGATTTGGAACAGATGTGATTTAGAGCAAAAAATGGTGTGATTTGGGAATAAATCACACTGCTGAGAGCCAATCAGATTGCACGGATCGCCAATGATTTCAAAGTGGACGTAATAAAAACTAAAATTGTATTGCAGCAAACCTATCGGCCTGCTATAAATTGGCAGGTTATTTAGTTCAGTTTTAGTTTCCTTGAAAATCTCTGTTATTGCTCCATCTACCCTTTTTTTTCTTACTAATTATTAAATTTCTCCAAACGCAGATGCAAAACACAACCGTAGTGAAGACTTAATCACGTGTTCCATTCCCAAGGACCCTCTGTTTCCTTTATGCGAATTTAAAATAAAGGTATGAAGGCGTCTGTATCAAAGTTTCAATTGTGCAAGGAGTGCAAGGGAAGGGAAGGTTTGATTTGGTCAGGATCCGGTACCTCCCACACACGCTGCCCGCCTCATCTTTTCTTTTTGTATGAAGGCATTCTTGGCTACAAATATGTATAATTATAGCCTTTTGGCTTGAGTAAAGTCTGGTTCTGTCATCCTTAGGAGGGGGGGGGGGGGGGAGGGGTACTCAACAAAGTTTTGTACGGTAACCCCGTACTCTTTCATATACCATTTTTAGCAGAGAAGGTACCCATTTCGTATACCTTCTCATGATTGACAACTGGGTACCCCTTTCATATACATACAATCGTAGTTTAGAACTTTGTATCCCTGTAAACTGCTATAAATGCACTTTCTTTAAAAGATGAATATAACACAAATCTAGAACGTTTTCGACTTTTCCACAGCCATGAAATGCATTTGTTAGCCCTTATGGGCTTTTTTATAGACTGAAGAGAACAAAGTTCCCTACCACTTCTTCCAGGTGATCTGTGACGTCACTGCGGGGGCCTGGGGAAAGAAATTTTAATACCGTATCCCATAAACCAAAGCTGACGGGAACAGATTGAATTGAATTGAATTGGTGCGCGCGTTTGTTTATGGGATACGGCACTAAAATTTCTTTCCCCATGCCCCCGCAATGACGTCACAGATCACCTGTTTATAACTCAAGTGGTGAAATTACTACCCTTTCATACAACTGAAGCCTGAAAAAGAAACTCCTTTCGGGGGAGCCCCCCTGTGTAGGCTATTACAGGAAGTACCCCTCCCCCCGGGCTGCAAGGCCGTAATGAGTTTGCAGAGATTGCGAAAACTGCTGTGAAAGATGCGGAATGTGTGGGGTGGGGTGGGGTGGGCGGGATGTGCGAAACAACCCCCTCCCTTCTCCAGAGCACGCGATTCTAATTTTTTGCTTAGCTTGTGTTTCGCGACCTCCCTACTATCTTAGCCCCTGACACAGGCTATATTACTCTAAGCGAGAATTACTGAGTAATGATAATTCTAGGAAAAACTGTTCCCATGCACGTGCATGACATGCTTATGACCTCTGAATTGCTGTATAACTGAACTCTCTTAAGATGTAATTTCAGACGACCGCTTTAGTTCCCTTTCCTTTAAAAAATGTTAGGGTTACGCCCTTGTATGGTATTAAATTGATGTATATGCTTTGAATTAAAGCAAATTACCTGTTCTTTAAGGAATTTCACACGAAGTGGAACCAAAAATGCCATGGGGAGAAATACAAAGTTGATCCAAAGAACATTTGTTCTGTTATTCAGTATTTGAGCGAGGTAAGGCATCTACTATTCACCGTTTCGTTCTAAGGATTTCTTGTAATTTTAGTGGTTGAATTCGGAGAGTCCGGTACGTGCGTGACTCACTCTAATGAGTGACAAGGATTGTTATTGTTAATCCTCAGAGGGAGGCCTGGTGCCCAGTGTTGCCATGGAGAAGTGGTCACCACTCCTTGGACGCTTCAAGTGGACCACCGAAAAAGGTGAAGCAACATAATTTAAGGGCAGTAAATTGATTAAGTTTACACCACTATTTCTAAAGTTGCACAATTCGGACTAATCTACAGTGGAGGAGTGAAGTATGGGGACTGCTTAACGTGCTGTCAGTAAAAATTGGATGTTTCTCCCTCCCTTGGCTTCCCTTTCTCCGAAACAAGAGAGATAGGAAAAGATAAAGTATTTTTTGGGGAAAAATAAATGGGGTGGTGGGAGGCGATGGGGGATCAAGAGATAAAATCGAAGCCATGCAATCAAAAGTTTTCCTCGTGTCCAAGTTTTTTCGCCTCCTCTGTAGCTCTTTCTTCGACTTAAAACATGCAGACATTTCCTTAAAACTTTACGTACTTGCAAAACATTCTGTCCATGACATTTCTGATTTTTGTTTCGAAGGCTACAATTCAAACCGATCTCTCTGGGCTTCTTGGTAAGTTTAAAGGAGAACGATTTACCTGGATAAGGAATAGAATTCTTGGAACATGGCAGCATTGGATGTGGGCTGTCGGAGAGCTACAACTGAAGCCTAACTTTTCTAAAAGGAAACAAAAAAAGGTATATAATGAACGCTATTCTTCTGGCCCTTAGAAACGCGCATGTGTGAACAAAGCGGAAGAAAAAATAAACAACCGGAAGCGAGACGTATACTTTTTGTGATACCATCTCTATAGTTTACTAATGAACACTGAGCCGTTGTACCTAATTAAAGATTTTTATGCCAAATTTGTTGGCCATGGTTCGTCTTTCAGATCCTTTTGTACCTGGCTGGTATGGGAGAGCACAAGTTCTTCTTAGACGGTGCATTTATGGGCGGGCCATTAGGTGAACTGGTCCAATGGTGCGACCTGATAAGTGCCCTGTACATTTTAGGCCATGATCTCACTATCGGCTTTCAAGTGGGGGATATTCCAAGGTAAAAGACCAGTTCTAAACAAAACTATAGACATAAGTTATAAATTATCCGACGAAAAGCGCGGCATGATTAGTCAGAACGAGTCTTAATAATGCGCATGCGCTGAGTATGATTTATTGATTAACTCAAAAAGAAATTTCAAAAATTCTCCTATATAATCACTTCCTATTTGTTAAGAGCAATTGAGAAGTGCGACAAGTTCTCTCCTGTGGTTCGTCCTACTTCCTAATAAACCACTCAAAAATACACTTTTCCAATTTTTTTTTTATTTTCCTTAATGATACGACGCAAAAGAATTTACCAATGCAATCTTCCTTGTCAGAGTCCCTAAGAGCTACTATGTGAGGTCTTTGTGCGACAGTTTTGAGTATTACTATTATAACTTACTTAAGTCCAATCAAGTTCCTAATTAAAAAAGAAAAAAAATGAAAAAAATCATTGACCAGTCAAGTAACCCCTTTTTAAATGTTTTGGTTTTGTTCCCAGTTCCCTAGTTAATCCGGCTTCTGATGGCTGCGTTCGTGAAACGTTAACGGATAGACTGGAACTTATTTTTAGTGACATCATGGGAGTCTTTATAATAGCAGAGAGAAGTGGACCGGATTATTCGCTGCACAAGTTTGTATTTCTTAGAGTTATTTGCCATAGGTATTATCCTGTCTAGTCCCTGCTGGGGTCTTCACAGACCTTCTCGGTCGATGCATTTCGGTGACGTTTTCGGAGACGAAAGGCGAGACAAATTCGCTGGACCACCGATCATGACAAGACCCGAACCAGACAGGCCGCGTAGAATTAAGGACAAGGCAACATTAGACAGAGCTTTAGATTCTAGGACGACTATGAAAACGAGATGTTCTCAATACTAAGTTGTGCGCGGGTGCGAACCAACGTCATTTTGGCGGAAAAATGTGATAGCCATCGTCATTCTTCCACGAGTTTTAGCGAGAATGTCGTAGTGGCGAGAACAAGTTATCATATGTTAGAAATTTTATCATTTAGCGATCGGGAGAGGGCTTTCTCTTTCAAAGGAAATAAGCGATCTAACTTTCGTGGTGAAAAAGAGTATGATGCTTTCCGGGGTGTCTATTTTTAGAGAATAGGCGAGAAATTTCGTCCTCGGCAGTCGCCCTCGTCTTCGAATCTAAAGCTCTCTATTATTCAGCCCTCTACAATCAGGGTGGTGACGAGAGCGAAGGACGCTCGAGACGTCTGCATTTGGCCTGTGCTATGTAGAAAAAAATGGAAGGCGTTTGGCAAAGTTCGATTTCATGAAAATGGCTGAATGCAGAGGCACTAAGTTTCTTTTCTTATTTTATTACACTTTCTATCTACTATTTTAACTTACGACCAATCGAATAAGCAGATTAAATGTTGAAGATAGATGGGTGGATTGATAATTTAGCGCAGTAAAGAAAAGAAAGAAGCTGAAAGAATGAATGAAGAAAAAATTATCTCGAAAACATCTTGATTTGAAGGTTGACAAAAAGTATTAACCTTGTGATTATCCAGCAAGAGGTAAACTATTGAGAGTTAAAGGCAAGACACCTTCTCCAATTTCACCTTCTTCATAAATGAAGTTTTTTTTATTGATAACAGGTGTAAGATGCGTGTGTTAGACTCTTTTGGAACAGATGCAGAGTTTAACTACAAACATTACAAGGGGAAGATTCCTGGTGGTAGGTCACCGTGGGGAGATATCGACCTTCAACTACTTCAGTTTATGACCATGTATCGTAAGTACCTTAAAAAGGTTCTAAATTTTGAAACTACAAAAGGTTCTCACTTCTACACTGTAGTAGAAGGGACTAGCTGGGGTTTCTGCGTTGGGTATCTCTGCCCGCTTAACAATGTTGGTTGTTATTATGGAATTAATTGGCAGTTCTTTCCTGTAGCCCATAGTCCAGATAACTCCTTTCTTGGATTTGCCGTCCCACAAAGACCTAAAAAAGACAAAGGACCCTTGCAGAAGACAAAAACGAGAAAAACAGCTTTAGTTTATGGCAAAGATCCCCAGTTCTGGGAGGTAAGTATGACTTGTGACTTGTGACTATACTGTGACTATTTTATCCTTTTCGTTATCTGGGTCGCTTGAGACGTTGTCGCCAATAAAAGAATCAGGAAATTATCTTTCCATTTCTGTCAACATTTTTAGGGGCATAGAGACTATATTAATGCAGTGAAGACTTATTTTAACGAAGTTCACGCAACGTTGGGAGGCACTGAGGTACGTAGGCAAGGCCCCCTTCACAATTATACATCTTCCAAATCGTCTGAGGTTAAACTAACTTTTACGTTTTAAGTCATGATCAGTATTTTCTTGCTAATGAGTCTAACCTATAACGGTAACCACTGTCTAATTTCACAATTTGTTATATCAAAACACGAAATGAAGTGTTTCATCTGATATCCAAACACGTACCGAGAAGTAATATATCAAACACGAGAAGGAGTGTTTCATCTGATATCCAAGCACCCTTTGTAATATATCAAACACGAGAAGGAGTGTTTCATCTGATTCCAAACACCGAGAATTAATATATCAAACACGAGACGGAGTGTTTCATCCAATTTCCAGACACCAATCAGTAAAATATCATCCATGTTTTTAGATAACTAAAAGCTACGATGAGACATGCCTGCACCTCCAAACAGATTCTATGGTTTTCTCTTCGTGCTTTTATTTTCCACAGGAAAGTCGAAAGACATTCCGTGTGCCAGAATATGTCATCAATCATGGGATTGTAAATATAACAACACTGATAGGTCTATTAGGCTCCAGCAAGGTAATTAATCTGTCGTTAATTTCATTCGGAAATTTAGCTAAATCTGAGCAGCTTCAAAATTTGGTCTTCTCCAAATTGAAATTAAAGAACTTGAAACTGGTTTGGCTGGCTTCTTTTCCAGGTGTTTGTGGGTCTGGGCCAACCCTATGAAGGTCCAGCAGCCCTTGAGGCCTTGGCTAATGGATGTTTCTTCATTAATCCTAAGGTATCGTAACGAGATAATGGAATCCTTACCTGTGTTTTTTATTCAACCAATTAAGGTCAATTAGCATTACGATGATGATGATTATGATCACGTTGGCGTTGATGATGATGATGATGATGATGACGTAACGTTGGTGATGATGATGTCAATTATAATGATGGTGATGCTAATGATGATGATGATGATGATGATAATGATGATGATGATGATGATGACGATGATGATGATGATGATGATGATGATGATGATGATGATGATTGGTGCTTAACGAGCAGAAATCACTAGATTATGCCAAGACATTTCAACGGCGAGTTGCTCTAGAAGCAAGTGCCAATCTCATGAATGATAGCTTCTGGATGGGCAGAAACTATTTTCTTTCCAGTTTAAAATGGGAAGAGACCAGATAAGTAATGCAGGTCTCCTCAGAAAAAGGGCAGACTCAATGTTCTCTTTCTTTCCTCAATCGATCACGATGTTTGCTTTTCAGTACGTGCCACCTCTCGATCGCACAAACTCAGATTTTTTCGCTGGAAAACCATTTAACAGAAAGGTAACTAGTTAGTGTTTCACGCGCGCGTACTACTATGGAGACGTGTTAAGGTTGTACTTCAAAGAATTGTTTTATTTAGACACAATTCATCGCCATTAGGGCAAGGAAGTGCATGGCATGATATAATGGTCACGTTTTCGTATCAAAATTGAATGAGTTCATAAAACCAGAACTACAATTCCATTAAATTTTATGTGACTTTTAACATCGTCCATTTTCAATCACTCAGATTACATCTCAAAATCCGTACGCGGAGGTGTTTGTTGGAAAACCTTTCGTTCAGACAGTGGATATTCATAATTTAACAGAGGTGGAAAACGCTTTGAAGGAAATCATTAATACGGAAGTAAGGAAACAATTGCGATTAATCTTTTTTTCAATATTGGATCAATTATTTTACTTTTTTAAATGTTGCAAGACATACAGGAAGTTTTCATATTTTGTCATGCCGCCCATATTGGACTGTAATAAAGGGAACCAGTTGGTCTACCAAACTGTAATTCTTGTGGGAGTTGAAATGCCGTGATGGAAAAGAATTGAGTTGTAGGACCATGGTAAATTGTAGCCAAAGGGGTCTCATTGAAATTGTCAAGCCATTATTGTTCTTGTTCTTCTGTTTGGTTGAGGAGGCAAAGGGTCGCACCATGGAGGTCGGCATAGAGAGGAGAGGTCTTTATGTCACGTTGCCATGGTAGCAAAATTTCTGGATCTCAACAAACCGTGGTCATGTAAATGTGGCAGAAAAAAAACGAAAAAATTAACATGTATGACTTTCCTGTACAAGATTACACTCAGGAACGAAATGGTAGCCCGTACTTTTAATCCATCGTTCGACAATCGGCAAATGGCTGTCTCTGTCAAGAAAGATATATTGTTGAGGTCCAGAAATTTTGCTACCATGGTAGCACGACGTCACACTTCTCCTCTTTACTTTACATCATTTGAGGCAATCCCATAGCGGGGCGACAAAGAGTTCAGTCCTCGCTTGCTCTGCTCTGCTCTTCTCTGCTCTGCTCTGCTCTGTGTATACTTAAGACTATACCTGATTGTCATTTCAGGAAGAGCCTCATCTACCATATGAATTTACTCATGTTGGAATGCTGGAAAGAATTAATGCTTATGTTGAAAATCAGGTATACATAACGTTGTCAAAAGTGATAAATTACGTTCTCTCATTCATTCTTCAGGCAAGTTGCTTCTAATCCAAATCCAAGTGTTTCAGTTCCTTATCTAAGTGCGGTGCAAAATTCCTGTCAGAACCTGGAAAAGAGTTAGCCAAGCTTTAGGCTTTTACGTCACTGAAAAAAAAAAGGGGAACGAGACTACTAATTGAAAGATGAGAAAGTGTAATAAAGGAAGAATTGAATACCGAATATTTTTGCCTTTACAAAAGGAAAAGAGATAAGATATCAAGAAGATAATCTTATTTTCAACAGGACTTTTGCAAGCCATCTAGATGGCCGCCCTTGAGTGAATTGAAGATGACGCTTGGAGGGGTGGGTGAATCGTGTCTTGAGACCTGCCACAAGAAAAAGCTGATATGCGAACCACAGTTCTTTGTGTCCTTAAATACAAAAGCAACACTTCTTGTAAGGTAACTGTAGCGCTGGTAGGCATCTTTGACTTTAAGAGATATATCATATAGAGAAAATTCCAGACCATTTGTAGTATATATAAAAAACCGCCATAGGGTTCTGCCAGGAATAGCTCATGGTCGATATATTAGTATAGGTAATAGCATGATTAGTAGTGATATTTGGCATAAATACCACGAGTGATATTTCCAAATTGTTATACGTAATTTCACGAGCCATTAGGCGAGTGAAATTTGAGACAATTTTGAAATATCACGAGTGGTATTTGTGCAAATATCACGTACAAATCATGCTATTATTTGTTTATACTACTACCCGCAAAAGGTTTGTAATTTTCACATGTAGGTATTTCAAATTAAGCTGAAATATCACTGCTCTAAGCCAATCAAATTGCAGAAATTTCTCATGTAGTAGTATAAAAGTTCTAACATGACTCTGAGGCTTTACATTTAGGGTCAAAATTGTAAATTTTTCAAGACTCCTTTGTCTCGCAATTCCCAAGAGACTTGAGCACAATGAAGCCCAAACCAAATATGGAAAAACGACTAGAAAGCCTCCGAGTCATGTTATAATTTTAATGCATCGAACGTAACCATACATGCATGGCCGCCCTCAGTAACAACACATTTCGCGCGGTCTCTCATTTTTTATACGTCCTGGATGCAAGTCCCGGATGCGTGTCACGGAAAACTGCTGTACACTACAACATTGCCGTGTTGGAGATTATCCGTTTGTTTTTTCCCCTGATCCTCCTAGGACTAATAAATTAAAGTACGTACAGACATCAAACTTGGGGAGGTGTTTCATATACCGGATCTTAAATAATTAATGTCCATAAAACAAAAGAACAAAGGGAACATAACAAAACCCTGTTTCCTAACCCTAATCAGAATAACAATGGTTCTTTTGTCCTCCGCCATCTTAGTCTGGTACATGAAAGTCTACCCCAAACTTGGCTCTACCTCAGTCTGTAATGAACGTGGTGAAAATCCCTTTCCTTTTTCATTTTAGGGCTGGTTTTGAGTGTGGATCTATCAAATCCCTCGAAAGCCTAGTAGCGCCATCGTTGAACACAACAAACAACATCTGTCTACTACAGAGCCAACCACTGCTCTTCAGTTGTCGAGCAGCCAGGCCTGGTGTTATCCGAGTCTGTCCCTGTCGTTCACACCGCGTAGAGCAAGTGGCTTTGTGTGAAACATGTTAGCGTTCAACTATGGAGTGTTTTACTCAGGTGGCCAGCATCTATGCGAATTTATTGAAATCAAAGAAGGCGCTTAGATAACAAAAGAGCTAAATTGCCACAAGATTTGTTTGGAAAACCAACGTCACCAACATGGCCGCCGTTTCGTTGTTTTGCGACACCAATATGGCCGCCATGACGTCATGTGAAGACGATCTATAAATTGGAGGTGTACATGTACTATAATTTGGCCCTTAATATACGATCGTTGATGATGTCGACATTTCTAAGAAAAGACTAGGGATGCGGCCGAAAAGCTAAACTCTCTCTGTTTGACTCGTGACAAACTGACATTTGTATAGTTTGCTGCTATCTTCAAGTTAAAGAAAAGTCGAGCTTTTCCTCAACGTAAATATTTATTTCCAAACAAGCAATTCCGTTTCAGAAAACACGGTGCTTCTATTAGCTCCATGACGGTTTACATGACGAGACGTCAACACACAACAGCCCGAAATTAAATTAAGATTTTTACACAAATAAACTTTATTTTGACTACGACTAGTTATTATAATTATCCCAATGTTAAAAATATATTGATTAAATTGCTGAAAAGAAATGTAAGTTGAATTCACAGGCTGACATGACGATCCTTTGACGTGTTTCTTCTTTACTATGCTACTATTTCTTTTTTGCTACCGTCTTTCTTTATTTCTTTCTTTTTAGTTTCATTATCAAGAACGGTATAGGTATAAATTCGAAAGTGAACGCTATTTTTGGAAGAATAAAGGTTTATGGTTCAATTTCTTAGTAACCGTGGCCACATGCATTCGCTTGGTGCATATTTTCTGAGTCGAGACATCGGCTACGGTAAACGATGTTGAAACCAGCATTCATCCGCATTGATCAGGTTTTTGACTTATTCGTTCCGAACTAGTTTCGCTAAAAATCATTTCAACTTCTTTAAACGCATTCTCGGTTGTGCGAGAGCATTAAGTGAAATATTTATGCGGCACAACTAGAGCAGAAAACGCCCACTAAAGCGAGCACAAAGTCATCCACCCACGAACAAAGTTAAACAATGTAGAACTTGCTTTCTTTACGCAAGTCTCTCGCTCATTGTCAGAGACATTTGAAGATCCTAAATTAAAATGAAAAGTTCGCAAATGGAACGGGGTGAACAAGTCATATCTCCTTTGGGTCGATCCATGAATTATGTTGAGTGACCCACATGGGAATTTCGACTATGGAGCAACTCCGTTTCAAACGTCGCCGCTTTTCATGTGCCGAATCTAATGCATAAATTACTATTATTCATTTTGACTGGTAAGCACTGTGCCGGTCATTGTAGATCTGAAAATGAATTGAGTCCGACTAATAAAGTTCGACATTTGAATCGAACTTATATCATTTGGGTCGAACCAAACAAGTATTAAGTTCCGTACAAGGAAAAGGTCGACGTTTGAACAGAGACTCGGTTAAATACCAGGTTAAAGCCATTTTACAACCTTTTAACTGAATTTCTCAATTTTGGTCAACCCTAATATCTAAACAGTGTTCGCTATCAGCATACTACATGCTACATAATCACCAATGGACGGGAAAAAGGGTTTTTTACTTTATAAAAAAAAGTATATTAAAAAGTGCTAAGTTCAGAATTAACCATTGGAGATATCCCTTTTATCGGTCGAAGCTTACAAACTAAAAAAGACATTGAAATGAAACCTTATTTCTTTTCATTTGTATCGTGTACAATAGAATGTGGGTGATTTCTAAATTTTTTGAATTACAAAATTTATTTTAGCAAGCGTTGAGTAATTGCCATTACTGTTATCATTTGAATTACTGGCAACTGAAAAGTTAATTGCAAATGTGCCATTACACGGACCTGAGTTCCTAACAATGAATTTCTCAATGTGGGTCTAAAATAGACTTTTAGTAAAATACACAAAAAGGCTTCTAAAGAAATATAGATTCCTTCTCAGTTATTTTGAGATCTGTCAAGCAAACAAAAATGGACTAGGGTTGCAACTATTTACTGTAGATGAAGTAATTGTTATAATTAAGAAGAAGGGACTTGTAATTAAGTATTATAAGCCTACCAATTAAGAACACCTATTGTTAAAGTGGGATCCCTGCTAAAATATCGTTTTAGTCGTACACTGTTATATTTTGAGTGTGATGGCAAGCTATTAGAAAAAGAATGCCATGTCATTTTGATGGCTCTTTTTGAAGAGACTCGGTCTTTGAAATAGGTTATTGAAAAAACCAGGTCCCTCGAAATATAGAGTTTGCCTCTTTAATATCCACAATATATCACCAATGCTGCCCAATATACAAACAAATTGGCACAGCGTAATAAGTTACTTGCGGGATAGAAATGGGGCACACTTCATCAAATTTGGGTGCGTGATTGTCGCCTCCCAGAGATTTGAATTAAACTGTTGACTGATATAAAATTGTTAGATTACTGTTTACAATACTATCTTGTAGTATTCGCTACAGTTTCCTTCACAGCTTTTGGCAACGCGTTTAATACGTCATCTTAATTACCTAAAGGGTAAAAAATTACCTTATTCATGTCTCCGGTTCATATCGCTTACTTTCACCATTTTAATTTTGGCCAGTATGCGAGATATGCGCCCACGCAAAAAAAAAATGCACAATCCCGTTGTTTCTAGCTGGGGGGAAAAATTTGAAACTTTATTAGGCATTGCTTTAAATTTGCAAACCGTTTTCATACCTGGCAGCTATCCACAGTCCACTAAAAAGATTCGGAAGTTTTAAGCTATTGAAAAACATAAAACTGGTGTGTACTCGACAATGAGTTTGTTTCACAATGTAAAAACTGCATCCTTCCCTTAACTGCAAATCAAACTACCATCAGAAAAATAGCGTACAAGCTCGAATAAAACGCCCAAATTGATTTGTTTCTTACTCAGAGAAAAGACTTGGAAAGTGGCCACATGTACTCTCTTGGGTACCTATTTTTTTTGTAACACTCTTGCTTGTGTGTTATCTGCCAAATGAGCTCAGTGTTCTCACATATTTGGCAGATTTAAATTAAATTCTGGTAAGGCTTTGAGTACATACCATCTTAGTTCGCTAAGTAAATCAGTGCGATGGTCGTCATGAATTAGCCACATGTAAAATTTTCGCGATGTTGAAAATATGTGAATTATTTCTGTGACACAAGCAGAGGATAGTGAACGCCTACATAGAAGTTCTACCAGAATTCACTCATCACCCACGCACAACTTCAATCAATGGACGCTTATTTTTAGTTTAAGTCACTCTTTTTAATAATTCCTTTCAAAGTAGGGAAGAAAAAATTAGAATTTTTAAAGTTGAACATGGTCTGCAACGTTTTTTAACGTTATGTGTGAACAGAAATCTTCCTTCCTTCCTGTTATGTTATCTGTATACATTTTCGCTCAACATATTATATGACTATTGAAATAAAACCTGTCTGGTAGTATTTTGTTTCTTTAGTACCTCAAAAAATATAATTGAATACCTTTTCAGAACTTTGATTCTTAGAAGCTCTTGACAATAGCTGTGTTTAAAGTAACCACCAAAGAACAAGTCTTTGCAATTATCTGACAGTGCACCGAACACAAAAATGTCTGAAACCTCTAAATATAGCTATCGTCTTTGCAAAATTGGAATACAGCCGAATATATATGCACTACTACAAACGTAAGAACGAATAAGTTGACAAACGTGGTTGAGGATAAGATTCAGATTAATTTGGGGTGTGTCTTCTCACTAGTTTTCACGAAGCAAAGAAAGAAGGCATCGAAATTACATAAAGTGCAATGAAATTAAAGATGATACCAGAGAAATGAGCACGAGAAATATGAAAGCTTATGAAGGATGGCACATCAATTTTAGAAGAGTTCTTTTCTCTTGTTGTGCTTTTTGGCAAACATAGCACTTAAAATTTAGTTGAAAGGACAGCAAACAACAAAAGCATGTAATTTCAATTGCCTCGCCTAAGTTCTCGTAATATTGCCAGTTTTTACCTAGCCAATTCAAATGATTATATTTTACTAATTTTGAATTATATTTGATCAATTTCATTGTGTGGCAATAGTTCTCCAGGACTGAAATTGACATTTTGGGCAAAACGTTTGATTTTAGCCAATTTCTTTCTGTTTCCCTTACAGTTTACTTTTTCTTCTAATCTTTTGGCAGCGCTTTCCTAGATTTAATAGGCTGAAGTGAAAACGGACTATATCAAGATATAATACTTTTGAAAACTCCGTCGATATAGTAATTAGCCAGGAAAAATCACAGCAATTTTGCTTCATGCCCAACATCTAGCTATATACACGAACTGCTCACCTCGCTAAAAAACAGAAATGTGGATGGCTTCATTGAGGAACTGTTTTTCCTGCCGAAGGGAAGGAACTTTGTAAAATTCTCTTGCTCGTTTTCAACCTGCTTGTAATCGTATTAAACGAGGTTGAAATTCAGTGTGTATTCGTCCTGCCCAGATTCGAAGAACGGTTTTTCAAAATTCAATTTAAAGTTGGTTTAACTAAAATCAGAGCGTTCATCATCAAGAATATGGCTGCACTTATATTTCGACTAAACATGAATATCAGAGAGCACATTTCTGTCGATTATTTTAAGTCACAATCAGAGCAGAAAACGCCCACGGCAAAAATTCTAACTGAATTAACTCAAACAAACCTCGTTTTTCATAAGTCATTTAATAAGTTAGAAAAACAAAATCAAAACTTCTTTGCAAATAAATCATGGTTTACTAAATGTAACTGTATCTCAGTTTAGATCTCAGATGTCGCTCGAGCTCACCGACTCCGCTTTGCGTAAAACATTTTACTTGGCTAAGGATGCAAATGTACGTTGTGACGACTCAAATGAAACCTTAACTAATGTCTTCTCTGTATCGTGAGAAATAACATTGAATATTTCTATCATACTTTTTTAATTTTGATTTTTTTTAAAAAAGCGTTTTCATTTAAATTTTGTCATTACAAGCAGCGCGTAGGCTTAGATGCACAATCCGAGAAACACTAACTCTGATTTCACGCCACACAATGATGAAAAATATTTTCTCAATGCGAGTGGCACTAAAAAAGAAATATGACTTGAAGATTGGTCGAAAAAACTAATAATTTGTAAAGAAAAAAATGTTTAGAATTTTAAACATAGTTCCCTTTTTTTAGGTGTTTTTTTACTCACATTTTTGCCATTACCGAGAGAAGCCAAGGTATACTACTGAGTACTTAATATCCGTTGGTTGGGATCAAGCCAACAAAGGGTTGAGATTATATTTAACTACAAATAACCGTTTTCAATAGTTTTTATTTATACTAAGGGAAAAGAAATACGGTCACGTTATGAGAGAATTCCATGAAAAATAATAAAATAGAGAATGATAGAGAATGTCAGTTAATTAAGTCGATTTTCATTCTTCACTCTTTGATTTAATTTTATATTTTTGGAAAACTGTGTACTTTAAAACCTCAGTCAACTGAATGGAATAGGATGGATCTCACCGAAATATATAACTGTTGCTCGGGGGAATTTCTTTCCCGGCTTCCGCAGCATATTGGCTTTACTAACTAACACACAAAAGAAATTATAATTTTTTTTTTTCAAAACAAACCGACATCAAATAATTTTCAGCCTACAAGGATAAAAAAGTGCAAAACTTTTCATCAATTCTACTTCGTGATAAACATAGCATAAAACTCTGTTGCCATTTTCAGGCAAAAAAAGGCTCTGGGACATGATTCTCAATAGAACGTCGCTAATAAATATACAGTATATATTTACCCGGATCAGCCTTTAGACATACAAGACATTTCCCGCTAAAGTTTAGCGGGTAAAAAACGTAAACAGTAGATACTTAAGGATATCCTGCCATGTTCCAAGATTATATGATGAAATGTCCCATAAGGGGTTAAAAACGATTTGTTAATTTCCAAGGGAATTTGAACGTTAGAAACTTGAAAGTTATCCAGGCAAGTAATATTTTTAAGCTGCGAGCAATTTTCTTTTCAGAGAGCCTTATAAGCCAAAAAGGCATCCATAGTCAAAGACCATTGATATTTTTAGAATATTATTGGCGTTGCAAAAGTCGATCAACTACTCTTAAGATTCCTCCACGACTGACACAACATAAACTGAAGAATGACTTAGTGCATTGATGGTGGTCTAAAAACTTTATTTCACAAAACTCTACATTAGTAAATCTACCCTAGGAAACAAAATAACATCAGAAAACGTCTTTTATAACATAACTCATTTTTTGCTAATTCATTTTTTGTTAAGTAAAAGACGATGCCCTTCACAAATTGAGATCCAATTCTTTCTTACCCTTTCGTAATATTTTCGACTGTAAAGTTTCGTCGTTAGGCCGTATATTGTAATAGAAATTAAAGCCATAGTATGTCCATATCTATTAATTCCTTCGACTCACATGTCTATAGGCGGATGACACTACATGTATTATAGTTCACTAGCTGTTGTCTAATCCTTTCAATCTCTACACAGTTGTAACCAATACATATTTCTTGAAAAGGATGACAGCCTTTCGTATCTCAATAGCCTTAAAATTTGAAATGTCTAAAACTATGTACACACAGGTCATTACTGGTTATAAATTGTTGGCGCAATTGCTGTGAAATTTAAATGGCGCTATTTAGAAGAGACTGGACTCTTTTCCCTTTGCTGGGAATCCAAAGGGACGCTTTTTGGCGAGAACAGATAGTAGTATGGATATGGTTTGTACTCTCGAAGCCATTCTGTGGAGGGATGAGCTGTAGTGGTCACACGTGGAACTGAGGCAGAATTTGTGTAGAAAGCGGGTTGAAGCACTTGAGAAACAGAGTGGCTCTCACCAGCGTATGGAAACTCAAAACGCGAGTCAGCTCCCCCAAACGCATAAGGCAATGTGTAGGGTCTGTCCATTCGGACTCGTGGAATAGCTTTACGTTCGTCCGACACACAGTGTTCTCTGGAAGGGCGTTTGCGGAAATCTCCTTTGCTAAATCTTGTGATGTAAGCTGGATGAATATGCCAGTAGCAGCTCTTTCCGTTTGCCGATACTTCTCCTTTGACGAAGCAATCGTGAAGTGACAAGTTGTGGCGAACCGTGTTTTTCCAACCAACTCTGGAAACAGTGAACTCTGGAAAGGCTTTCTCGATGACATGATAAATTTGCGAGAGGGTCAGTCTCTTTTCAGGAAATTGAAGGATTGCTCTAGCTATTAACGCGACGTAGGTCATTGAGAATCTTCTAGACTTGGGTCGCGTTGGAGGCATACTGGAGAAGTAGCTCACGTTGTGCTCCTCAAATTTCCTCCCGTCTTGATGTAGGGTTGGCTGAAAGAAGGTGTTTGACACGTACTCAGGAATCTTTGTTGAACTCTTCTTTGCGGACGACCAGTCGACAGCGTGATCTGCACTCAACTGATAAGGTTGGACTCGTGGCCATGGAAATTGTTTGTCGTTTTTTAAGGCAGGGAAACTTTTGTAACAAAATGAGGGTTCCATTGCATACGGACCAATTTGACCGTTCGAAAGTCCACTGCGTAGCATATTTCTAGGGCACCTTCAACGGCTGGCAGTGATAAAAGAAATGAACGCTTGCTGTAGCATTTATTATCTTTGCCACTTAACTTCGCAACAGGGGGGGCTGGAACCGAACCAAAGTGACATTGAATTGAAATCGACTTGCAAGCTCTTAAATGGATAACCTGCATATCATTGTTCGCCCACATCACAGTGAGTGACATTTTCGTTAATTTAAAATTGTTTCATGCATTTGCTTGATAGATAGCGTGAGTTGCTATCGCACGTTTAGAAACAATTTCACATTCTGCAGCTTGCGATCGAAGCGGGAAATTAAAATATTTTAATAACGCCTGCAAAATTTTAGGTGGTTTAAAGAATGCATTGTAAAACTAACATCCTTCGTGTCACAGCAAGCCTTGTCAAGGATGAGTAGGTTTTGAAGAAACTATTGAATACATGTTTTTGTGGAGGTGTTCAAAACCAAAACACCGTAATATCCCACAAGCACCTTTAATCAGTCCAGGCGTGGTAATTTATTCATTATTTAAACAGCATGTTCCACCAGTTCTTCGCTTTTTTTCCGTGTGAAACAAAACGGCACGCTGTAAAAAAGTTTGCTTGTAGTATTTAGAATAAAGGCTATTTCACCACGAAAATAGTGGCAGAGATGGTTATTAAAACCATCTCGGCAACGAAAAAGGTCGTAAAACTCAGTAAATTTTATTAGACAATAATTACGTTAGATTACCGCTACATTTAGACAAAACACGTTGTTGGTCCGTTAGAACTAAAAAACCAATTACATGTAATGAAATTAGCTATTTTTACGAAGTTTCGACTAAAACAAGGGGAAATTAATTCAATCGATAGTGATCATGAACGCTTTTTTTCAGTGTTGTGTTTGTCGCTAAAATGACATAATGAGGCAATGAGGTTCTAACTTATTATTTTGAAGGTCTTCGGTGAAAGAATAATCAATGCTTTGTAAACAGAGCATAAATAAGACAGACATATGAAATTTAACAGGTGCTAAAATTGGCAAACAGCATTGAAAGTATATGTTTGTCGAAATAAAGGTGAATTGTGTCAACCTAACATGAATACTCAAAATATTTTGTAACATTCTACAAAAGCCTAACAAAAAGATACGCCATCGCGTAAACATTGCGTTTAAAAATTGTTTTTCATATAATTTAACTGGCTCGTTTATTTCAAATTGTTGAATCGTCCGCGAAGAGCTCGAGTCATATACATGTACACTGACCCATTTTTAAAGGCTTATCGACCAAACCACCGCAAAACAAACAACAAATGACAGCGACATATTTTTATGTTTTATTACACTTTAATCGCATTTTAATTTGTTCAACTATATAAAAAACAGGAAATCGTGTTTAAGCTTGTCGTCTGGTTAAATTAATTTAATTCCGCTTTATGTAAGGCCTCTGGTGTTTTTTCTTTTGTTTTCTTTTTTTTTTATGAAACTGCTGTGCTGGACTTTTTGTCAGTCTTCGAATAACGCAATATTGATTTTGCTTTGAAACGGTTTAACTTTTAAACTTCAAATTGACAAAGTTAACGTTTTGAAAAACGCCACCTCGACGGACCTCCATGAACACTGAGATCGAGAAAAGTTGGAGGAAGAATATCAGGCCTCTTAACCCTTTTTTCAAGTTCACCCGAATGCAATTAGTTTCCATGTTGTCCAATTCGACCCATCACCGAATTTATTTTTTAGGACCCTACTTTTGCGATCGGTTATCCATAAGCAATCACTTAACCAATATAACCAGTTGGTACTTGCAGAAATTGCTTCAAATTTCGTAATCTATCTTTTTTCCAGACTCTCTAGCCTCCTTTCAAGTTGTAGCGCAAATCGGCCAAGGAAATGGTCTTAAAGCAATTAAGTGCAGGCACGTGTTAGAAGTTACATTTCTAGAGAGATAATGGACTTGTACCAACTCCACTACAACTGGATCATGGAGCACGTGGCGCAAGCCATTGTATTCAACCCCTCGACAAAAGCGTCTGGTTGACACGGATGAAAGCCCACTTTTAATGAATATTACTTGGGCTGCACGAGCTGTTTATTGCAATAAATTGGATCTATTTTAGTGTAAGAAAAGTGTGAGTTATTAGGTAAACAAATGAACTGGTTCAGCTCTGTTTCCTATGAGTTCGTAAACATTGCTGTACTCTCAAACTTTAAGGTAAGAGCTCGGAGCTTTGTACGGTCTACGATGTAGTAGAGTTCCCTGTAACAAGGTTTTCTGAGCTTGTCTAGCCTGAACTAGGGAAGTCACTTGGCAACCAGAATTCGTTGGAATTTGTTACATTATTTGCACTCTTCAATACTCATTCTCTAATTGACTAATACATTAAATTTTCCTTTACAAGTCACTCTGTTCGAGGCCTTTCAGTTCACGTTGTTTCGGGGATGTTCCCCAATATAGTAATACCGGCCAGGGAAATATATAGGTCATAATCGAAAGCTTAATAGTTTGTCCTTGACAGAATTGATAGATGCTATCAAGCTAAAGAATACATGAATTGACCATCCAGTCGAACCACATGGATAAAACTCGTAATTAATAATTCATCACTGTACGACGGGTCTGGCCCCTAAAATTTATCGAACGGTTAGTTTTCTTTATCAGTTTGCAAAGGTGATCAATTTCTAATTCTTTTCCAGCCCGATTGTTGCCGTTCAATTCTAAATCCAACTTCGTTTGTTGAACATTGGCTAATTTATATAAAAAAATAAGCTAAGAAGGCAAAACATGCAGGGACCAAATGCCAAATCCGGTCCTTAATAGCTTGAGTCTCTTGTGTAACGTACATATCTTCTTTCAGTGTTCTTTGGCTTCGTTTGGCGTAAGGGATGTTTCGGGATTAGGTACGAATTTAGAGGAGACCTTATTTTTCTATCTTGGAGGGTTTTGAAGAGGTGTTTTTAGTCGCATGTTGAAGAAGCTGTGTGTAGAAATGAAATTTAAATGCAATTTTTTAAAAAAATATGTTTATATATGTTTACATATCACACTGAATGATATAGCAACAATCAACTAAATCAACTTTGCAAGTGTGCGAAACAAATTGAATTAAGCGCGGAGAAGATAAAAGTTGGTTATACATTTGAAGTTTTGCTCTCAGTCACGTACACTGAGTTATGATAGAATTCATAACCAAGTACCCTTTTACGATTCAGCCAAAAGTTAAAAAAGTAAATCAATGTCATAAAAATGCATTAAGATATTTTAAATAAAATAATTCAGAGTGAAAAAAAAAAAAAGAATCAAAGCACTCAGCCGCTTTGAATTTCCCACCAGGAAACTTAGGACTATGGGGGTAAATTATGGAACATGTTTTTTGTTCTACACACCCACGGTTCAGATTAGTCTTCGAAAAACATCACCTGCTGTATTTCAAATTCACTCATTCAATTTTTACTTTGACGGGGACTGTTATTTTTCTCTTGGTTTGCTGCCCTTGCTTGAGTTTGATAGTCGCGAATTCAACGAAAACAGCGGCGGATTTCATTTTTCCAGTAGTCACACGAGGAACTGTTTAAGTTTAAATAGTTAGAATAGATCGATTGGTCACAACTTGAAACAGCGTCACTAAAGCTACCAAAAGCGTCAACGTTTGAAAAAAAACTCCTTGAGCTTTTCACATGATCAAATAGCGTCAAGACAAAAGGGCGATTTTTTTCGCATTTCGCGCGATATTTGTTGCTCACCAATTAAATATTTTTTCCATTGTAGCAGCCAATTAGAAGACTCCTTAGAATTAAACTTTAGTGCCCAGTCGCCCGCATCTGAGTATAGATCAAGATGGCGGACGCTTATGTTGTTTCTTCTGGAAAAATAAGAGATAAATAGGGACTAGTTTCAAAATACAGGCTGGATGTAAGATCTTTATTTTGATCACTGCATGCTGGATCGATACTATTGTAGTAGTTCGGCTGGATCTGAGAGAGAGAGGAAAGCCAGCATCCGAATGTTAATGAATACAGCTGAGTGGAGGTATATATACCATAATTGTTGATTTATTTTTTAATGGGAATTGTTTTGCAAGTTCGCCCGTTGATCTCCGTGGGGTGACTTCGGTTATAAAATCTTTGTAAAATGTTCATTGCTGGTTTGAAGCTTCAACCTCACGGCGGCCTTGTTGGTAAACGTGCTGGGAATTAGACTTCTTTTTTATTGCAAATTATGAGAAAGAAAATTGCATTGTTTTTTTGTTGTATCTATCATTGCTACGTAGTTAGGAACGAAACGTTGTGTGGTCAGTAGCTGGGGCTGCCTAAGTTTTGTGCAAAGATACCGAAAAATTCCCAAAATAAGCCCCTCCATGTATAAGCCCCTCCAAATTTAAGCCCCCCAAACTCGTAACGCAAAAAACCCTCCGATAAATCGCCCCTCCAAATATAAGCCCCCCCGGGGGGGGCTCGTACTTGGAAATTTCGGTCAAATACAAAGTAAAACAAAGAAAAACGGTAAATTTCCTTCCAAGAAGAAGGCTAGCCCAATCGATTTTAAATGCAAATTTCCCTCTGTACATAAGCCTCTCAAAAAAGGCCTTTCAAAACTATAAGCCCCGGGGCTTATTTTCGGAATTTTACGATATTCTTCTCATCCAAGTGCAATAGTAAGGCAGGTTACTGAGCACTGGTAGGTCAGCACAGTCCTGGGCTGAATTTTTCAAATTGTTGATGTATATCTTTCTTGCAACATCATGTTTTTTAGTTTGGCTTGTAGTTGCTGAGGTCTAGTGCAGAAATTTTTGAGCCATGACAGGTTTACTCGGTCCTATCATGGCCTAAAGGGGCATGATCCTCCTAAAAGAGTTCAATTTTTTAAGCAAGGACCAGCTTACAAAAAAGAAGGACCGGATCCTAATAAAGGATCTAATCAGCAATAAGTGAAAATATAAGACAAAAAAGCAAGGCTGATTTGACAGTGGGGAATATATTTGACCAATATTTCGGAAGGCACGGCCCACTGTCTCCTAAAAGAGGTACCTTTTCAGACTGCAGATATATGGAAGGGTAGGTGTTTCATCAGTTGAAGTATATGAGAGAAAAGGCCCTAGATGGCTAACCGATTCATTTTATGGATGTGAAAAAGTTGAGAAAGTGTTCTGGTTTTGTGATTTATGACAGTGCATTTCAGCAGTTTTAAACTAGGTATGTGAAAAGGGTGCCATCTGTTAAAAGAGGACATACAAAGGGGTACCTCTTCTATTATAAATGGTCTATAAATGGGTAGGGGTTGGACCTCGGAGTAGAGCCTAAAATTTTGAGTACCCCTCACCCTGGGATGATAGGACCAGACTCAGCTCAAGACAATAGAGTGTGATACAAGTTCATCATCCTGTGTCATTTGCCAAGGGGAGAGATCTACTCAGTCTCATTTAGGGGTGTGGTATCCCTTGGGAGGTTTTGCATGATTGCTTGAGGCTGTCCTTTAAGACGAAAAAGAAAAAAGAAAGCGTTTAATGACAACCTCTTTTGAATATATGATTTTCATATATTCAAAACTTCACAACCTCTTTATTGCAACTATAAATTACTTTAGCTCTTATTTGGTGCTCTATTTTAAAATTTAAAGTTATATTTTTAGGGATCAAATAAAGCAAGAACCACACCCTGATTGGACTCCCAACAAACAACAACAACAACACTTTATTGATAAGCCTATGATATTACAGAAGCAGAGTGCCTGCAGCTAGCAAGCTAACCAGGTGATCTGTGACGTCACTGTGGGGGCCTGGGGAAAGAAATTTTAATGCCGTATCCCATAAACCAAAGCTGACGGAAACAGATTGAATAGGCCATTTCCGAGTTCCAAAAAATCTCGCTTTCAAAACAAGGCTAAGTGCGAAGCCATTGATATGAAAATGATTTTCAGTTATTATGCAAATAAAACTCATTTTCACAACAAAGGTTTTGCACTTAGCCTCGTTTTGAAAGCAAGATTTTTTGGAACTCGGAAATGGCCTATTGAATTGAATTGGTGCGCGCGTTGGTTTATGGGATACAGCATTAAAATTTCTTTCCCCAGGCCCCAACAATGACGTCACAGATCACCTGGAAGGCTATTTGAGGCTGGACAGTGCATGCAAAAACTGAGGATTAAGATCTAGATTAAGATTAGGCATTTAATTCCATTTTTGCAAGAGACACTTCTGTAAGTCCTCCCCCTCAAGTTTTCCAGGTTTACTAGGCATTTGTTCACATTGCTCACGCTAAAATTTTATTTTATTTTTTTCTGTTCATGAAACTATCTTTTGTTTGAAAAATCATTTCCAAACCCTTAACTGGCAACAGAGACATATGATTATGTGTTTTTTGTTGTTATTACTATATGGTTATTAACGTTTTTATTATTATTATTATTATTACTATTTGCCACATAAAATTCCTAATCCCAGTTTTGGGTATATTTGTCAATACTGCATTCAATTTAACCAACACAGTACAGATCCGGTTCCACGCAGAACTTCAGTATCATCAATAGAGTGTTAAGATGACCAATCAAAATATTGTTATTCTGTCAATCAAATGTAGAAGTTCACCCTGGCTTATGAATATTGAAGAGCTCCGGTGAATTAAGGAATGGGGCACTTCAAATTTGGAGGGGGGTGGTCTGTTTTAGTAGGGATTTTACCTTTCGCATTGATATTTTAAAGTCAATATTTACTCCCCATAAGCATTCATTTTTCATTATTACTAATGTATTGTCTACGTCACGTGACCTGCCACACCCATTTTTGACTTTTTATTTGAATCCAAATTTACACCACTTTATAAAGAACACTTGTAATTTAATTCACTTTTTGTCAATGACTATTGACACAAAGTTTATGGAATTAATCGGGGTTTTCTTAAATTATCTACGTTTTGTAAACTATAACGTTTCTTGTTAAGAGGGAGACTGGGACGAGAGAAAAATATCTAATAATTACGAAGGAATGGATCATTTCACAAATCCCCGATTAATTTAGCTTATTTGACTGTAAATGAAATATTGTGGAAGGAAAAACGATTGTGTTCACATTCAGTAAACTGGTGTAACCTGCAAAGTCCAAATTTTGCATAATTATGGGCGTGGCTGGTCACGTGACCTGACAAAAAGTAGTGTTTAAGGTCCAAAGTGGTGCTGGTCTTAAACATAGCGGTCTAAGGTTAAAATGAAGGAAGATACTGGAAAAAAACAAGATCAAGTCATAAAACTCCGCATGTAACGAGGACCCATTCCTTAATTCACCGGAGAGGCGTGATTTAAGAAATTCTCTGCAAGTTGGCGTGCAGTGTTTGAACGGTATTCATAGGCAGCCACGAGTAAAACATTTGGACAAAGGTGAGAAATTTCTCCCAGTTTTCGCTTCGGGATTTAAACCTTAATAATGAGCATGCACATTAAGATATCAAGAAATAATTGGCAGTATTCACAAAAGTGAGGTTTCATTATCTTTATAAAATAATTAAGATAGTACGCGCGTTCTGATTGGTTAAAAACTTATGGTTTATTGTGCCGGTAAACCCCTAGAAAACTTAAAGTTATTTTATAAAAGCAATAGACCACACTTTCTATGGGTTTACCGGCGTGATAACCCACCTGGGATATTGGGAGAATACTCGAAAAGTTTGTAAGTCTTAACCTCGATCGTCGAGACCTTTTCTTGGTACTTAGAAGAAATGCACGAAAACTTTAGTACGATGAGAAGTGGGGGGGGGGGGGGGGGGACAGGGGGGCGGGAGCCCGGGAGAACAGGGGACGGGAGGGGTACGGGAGACGGGAGAAGAAAGGGCGGGAGGCGGGATCTCTACGATGACGGGAAGCGGGAGAGAAATTCAAAAAGGCAAGCTTTTGCTATTTGTTACTGCTTACTTCCAGTCAAAGAAACGAACCCAAGAACGTTTCTTGACTTCCATTTAACGTTTTCCGAGGCTTACAGCAAAATTTTATACACAACTAAGTCAAAAAACGAAAACTCGTGCTCGGGATAAAAAAAATCGGCATTACTTCCTATGAAATTGGAAACCTTTCCAAGTCGCTTTATACATCATAGGACATGAATGAGATAGCATGACATATGTACACGTGTGTCAACTGTGTCAGTCGTGTCAGTGTCTTGTCAGTCTTGCTAGCTGTCGAAATTCTTCGTAAGAACGACAAAGCGAGTCAGGTCAAATGTCGTCAGAGACCATTCAGATCGGTCTTAGTATTTTTCGGTTCGGTGGAGAAAAATCCGTCCATGGAAGGCCTTCCTGGGAGCTCGCTCCTTACGACTGTAGTTCACAAAACACTGTTATGAAGAGTTTGCCGAGTGGTGTAAACTTGTGTCAGGGCGGATAAAGGTTGGGCGGTGAAACGAGCACGTCCGAGCAAAAAGGTGTGATGCAGTGGACTGGGACTCTGCTTAGAAATGTCGCTTGCTTTCGCTTGTTTGTGACTTTGCCGAATTTGCGACGCATTACGCGAATCGCCATGGCGCGTTGCACCCGAGAAGCAAAGTTTGAAGCAGTACAACGCGACTATATTAAAATATATCAATCTAATTTTTTGTTATGTTATACAAAATTTATCCCCCTTTAACATATGTAAACATTTAACATTGTAGCCTGAAATTTCAGAAGGAAAATAGGATTTCCGGTTTGCAAAAAGGAAAATTTCGCCGGCCTTCAAGCGCAGCCGAAGCGCGGAAAGAGGGCTTGCGCCAGTCCTACTCCGCATCACACATTAAATGAAGAGCGGAGCGCTCGTTTCACCGCCCAACATTTATCCGCCCTGCTTGTGTCGAAGGAATGCCGCTTCAATGATCGCGCTGGAAAGTGCGGAGTGGTTCGATTTAGCACAATTTTTTATTTTGGACAAGGCCAAAGCACTCCCTATTAGAATCTGAATAGGGAGTCAAACAGCGTGATTTGCATGACAACGGGAGAAACAATAAAGGGCGTGAGTCGGGAAACAAAGGGACAAAAACATACGGGAGGCGGGAGATTGTGACCCCCCTGTCCCCCCCTGGGAAGAGATTGCTCAAACGTTTGATTGGAACATAGTCTCCTTTCAGGGCTATTACTGAGTTTGAAAGTGGAAGACTTATGTGCCAAAGTTAATTTAGTTACTAAATTAATTTAGTAACTAAATTAATTAATTATTAATTAATAATTAATTAATTATTAATTAATAAATAAATTAATTATTAATTAATTAATCTAATTAATTTACAAAGTTAATTTAGTTAATTTATCCATTTAGTTACTTGTTTGGAAATAAATGAAATTCGACAGGAATCTTTTTCTAGACATATTGTAAACCCTGGTTTGTGTCCATAGTGGCCGACTGATTTCTAACCAAATTAAACTCTGGCAAGCAAAAGCGTTGATATCGCCACAGTTGTCGTCAGTTACAACAAAATGTCTACCATGGAAACTAAATACCCTTACAAAATATGTTGCGACGGGTTTTCTAAACATCCGTGGACACGTTCTAGCTTTATTTTCAACATTACATTTTGAGATGAAAGTCAAACGCTCAGTTTTATCAACAAAACGTTTTCTTTTCTTGTTGGTTGGACTCGTGGGAATTACTGTTCTACTTCAGTGTAGCATCTTTGTCCTGCTGTCAATTTATAAAATAGCCGGAAGCTGCTGTTTTAAGATCGACAAAGGAACAATCAAAAATCAAGCAAAACTTAGGGGTAAGTGATAAGTCTGATTTTATTTCTACGATTGCTACAAATTGTCAAAGATATTTTTGTGAAAGGTTTTTTCTGCGAAAAAACACTTCACCGTAGTAAATAGAGGATATTACACGGTGGCGCGAAGATATGAATTTTATTTTCGAGTGGCAAAACAATATTTTACGAACGAGCGCAGCGAGTGAGTAAAATATTGTTTTGGCCACGAGAAAATAAAATTCATATCTTCAAGCCGCCGTGTAATGTTCTTTTTATTATTTAGACAAAAAGACATCGATAAAGTAATAGAGGGAAATGACCGAAATTACGTCATCGATAAACTCACTAGTGAGATTATGGAAAATAAACCACTCGGGTCCCGGATGTAGCGTTTATGAATTTTACGAGTGGTATATTTCCCAGTAAAACACTCGTGTCTATATAATAATAATAATAATTATTATTATTATTATTATAATTTGGAGGTAGCACATCCGCAAAGTGGTTCTTCGTCTACCTGATTCCTGGGGGACCAAGAGAAAAACTTCTCCGAGCAAAGGAGGGAACCAACAACAAATGTGCAGGAAAAAAATGGTCAAACGAAGCTGTTCTTGAGATAAAGGATAAATTTTACTCCACCAAAGTCGTGCCAGCCTTTTCACTTGGGGTTTTGAACACAAAACACTGTGGCTGTTCTGAAGCCCGCACATAACAATGAACAAAGTTTGTCAATGGAAAAGGATTTCCGGCTATTTGTTCTTAAATGCAAAATGCATTCGTCTGTGGATGAAATCATATGGTGTAGCCATTGGTTATTTTAAATAGTGAAAGCTACTGAGCAGTATTTTCCTGTTGTAGTGTGTATTATGCTGTACAAAATTCCGCTAACTTTTGAGTCATCGGACGAAATCCTATAGTGTGAACATTCAATTAAATGAAAGCTACTAAACAGTACTTTCGTATTTTACTCCAAAAGGATGTGAGATTTTTCTCGATTTTTTTTACTCAGTTTTTATGAAAAATTTGGACGCAGATGAGTATGTCATGATGAGTTACAGCTAATTTTTTTTCCCGTTTACATTGGTTTTCACAGAAACTGCGCAAGTGGATGAGACCTACGGAGATTCCATTGTAAATGTTCACCTTTCACCCAACGATGCTGTTCTGAAAACATCGTCTGAGACAATTTGTGAGTAAAGTCATATCCAGGTGATCTGTGACGTCATTGCGGGGGCCTGGGGAAAGAAATTTTAATGCCGTATCCCATAAACCAATGCGCGCACCAATTCAATTCAATTCAATCTGTTCCCGTCAGCTTTGGTTTATGGGATACGGCATTAAAATTTCTTTCCCCAGGCCCCCGCAGTGACGTCACAGATCACCTGGATGTTATCGTGTCTAAGGCGATTTTCACACTATACAGGATAGCTTTTCGAGATGCACCCATCCGGTATAATGTGCAACGACATGGGGCGGTACAAGTCGTTCGCACACATCAGGGTCAAACATCGTGCTGCCGCAGTTGGCCAGGAGGGTCTGGTGAACTAAATTCCAGTCCTCGATCCCGTCTCAGTGTGTTCCAGTCCTCGCGCCCCCTTATTAGGGACCTTATAGACTACGAGTAGTCCCCCCATTTTTTCTCAGGGATAGTAGAGCAAGCGAAACGCGAGCGCGCGCGTGAAAATCATCCCACGCAAGAAAAGGCGACACGCGTCTTGCCTTTCTCGCGTGGGGTGATTTTTACGCGCGCTCGCATTTCGCTCGCTCTACTATCCCTGAGGAAAAATGGAGGAATACTCGTAGTCTAGGGACCTTACGAAACTACGACGGCGACGGCAAGGAGAACGTCAAAAAAGCAATAGGTTTAATTAGCAAAACAACAACTCTGCACGTGCATCACGCTTTTTTATACATTTCCTTGCTGTCCCCTCACAACTACGACGTGAAAAGACCAAATTTTAAGTTTACTTGAGAACGGGAACGGCAAGGGGATAAATTTTTCCATCTCTGTCTGATCTCGGGCGCGGTCCCCTCTCTTCAACTCCAACCAAAATTCCCTTCTTATAAATCAGGGGCACCCAACGAGAATATAGTTCAAAACCACTTAAACATAGCATTGTTGAACGTATTTTAGTATTTAAACGGTATATATAGGCATATTTTTATCCCCTAAAAATTTTTCATCCGTTCGGATTTCCTAGCTGAAAGTCTAGTGATCCGAAAATGACAGGGATCAAAACTTACCTTTTCGAAAATTTCAGCCAGAAGAAAGGCTCCCGAAAATCCTAGGTGACCTTTTTAGGGTAAAATCTCTTAAAAATGGGCAATTATACCATTTTTTAGATGTTCGAAAATCCTAGGAGAGGCAGGCAAGCAAGAAATTTAACAACAAATGTTCCGAAAATTCTAGATCTCAAATCGTCTTCCGAACAGATATTTTCCAAAAACTGTCGTTGGGTGCCCCTGATAAATAACAAGGCAAATTAAGATAATCGCGAAAATGGTTAAAAGGATGCGAAGTCTATGTTTTAGCGACGTTTTCATGGACGTTGGCGTTGTTGGATCGTAAGGTTCCTATTTACTTCTGCGACGGGCCGAACAGGTGTTGACACTGCACCAAAGTATGGCACAGAATCTATCTGATATGTGACTCTCTACGTCGATATCAGCGAGGCGCAGCTTCGATTCGACGCAGAAATCGCGCCGCTGCAATTTTTCTTGTGTGTGAACAGAATCCCTATCCGATATGATTTTCGTAGCGGCCCAAAAGCTTTCCGGTATTATGTGAACATCAGTGGCAGAACCAGGGGAGGAGCCGGGGGGGCCCGGCACCCTCTTATTTTTAGACCAAACGGAGGCCCAAAGGGCCGAAAAAAATTTTTTGAGACACCCCCCCCCCCCCCCCTTCCTTATCTCAAGGTCTGGATGACCTTGTAACACCAGGTGATCTGTGACGTCATTGCGGGGGCCTGGGGAAAGAAATTTTAACGCCGTATCCCATAAACCAAAGCTGACGGGAACAGATTGAATTGAATTGAATTGGTGCGCGCGTTGGTTTATGGGATACGGCATTAAAATTTCTTTCCCCAGGTCCCCGCAATGACGTCACAGATCACCTTGAGTTGTGCTTAGTCGGTGCAGTTTTGAGTAGTACAGTAGCTCTTCCAGACCTCTAGTTTCATTGACCTAAACGAGCAGTAGCTTCTTTTGCTTTTCGGGCGAGGAGTACTGTTTGTGTTGAATCATCTATTGTTTCGTTCTTCAATCACAGGCCATGTCTGGAAAGTTACTGATCTTCGCTGTTTTTACTATTGCAGCTGAAAATATCACGGCCAAGTCAGTAACTTGTAGAGTTCCTGAAAGTTCCTTATTTCCTCTATGTTCCATGAAAATAAAGGTAGGAACGACCATATATTCTCTCAGATAGATCACCAGAGCACACCGGAGAGCTTGCAAACAGGCTAATGCACTGTCAATGTAGCGTCTTTTACAATTGCTATTTAGGTCGTCACGTACATTTGTATATAGGTAATCTATTTTTGAAGGGCATATGTTGAAACCTGCTAACCTTTTCATTTTGAGAATGGTAAGAACATGTGGAGCGGGTAATCATCAAGGTAGGAAATGATCATCTTCGTCTTTCTAGTTTAACTTGGTAACGGGTTTTAATTTGACCAAAACCAAAAAATAGCCTTCTGTCCATTCCATCCCCACAAAAGAGCCTTTTATCAGGCAGGGTATTGCGATAGATTCAGCTCTTTCAAAACCTTTGCCGCAGACATTTACAACGTAATGATAAAGCTTTTCACCCGCTTTGATTGGTGATTTTGTGGTGGCGCGGGAGACTGGGTCTGTGTTGTGTCGAATTGCACTATGGGGCTGTTTTGGGGACGCCATCGCTTCTTTTATGGGCTGTTACAATGTTACGCAGGAAATTGGGTCAAAATTCGTTACCCAAACAATCACAGAGTGCAATTCTACCCAACGCCGACCCAGGCTCCAGCACCACCGTAAAATGGCCAATGTAGGCGAAAAATTGCGATTTTCAAACAGTCAAACCAGTCCTCTTACACCTGAACCAAATCGACATCACTTCCGTGACAGCTACCTAGAGAAAAGTGTCTTTATTCTAACATCTTTCAGAAGCGACCAACCTTCCGTACGCGAAAATTAGTTTCCCCTGTCGAAAGGCTATAGTTGGAACATCCTACCAGCCAAATCTTGCAGTTTCATTGGTGACAGCTCAGGCGCGGATCTAGGATAAATTTGAATAAATACTGACCTATTTCGTAAACGAGCGCCGAGGGCGCTCATTTAGACAGGATTTTGGTCAGTTCCAATCTCCTCGGATGAAGCCTGGCAAATCGGTGGATTATTTCATCAAGGTCAATTTCCATGTTGTAGTGGATATGCAGTAATATGTCAACTTGGAAAGTTTTTTTTTTTTTAATTAAAAGTATTTTCTTTATGAAAAATCTGACCGATTTACGTAAAACGGTGGAAACCAGTGTGGATCCGCGCCTTTGGCTGACTGCAGGTTCAGTGAGGTATTTTGAAACTCGAAACTTGGCTTTGCGATCTTTAAAATACATCCTCGAAGCAATAAGCCCGCCAATACAATTTATTTTTTTTGGATTACTGATTTAGCTGAAAGCCTTATTAAAGAGAAATAACTGGGCTTTTCGAATAAGGGCATCACCTACTATATACTATGTATACTATAAGTGATTCGCATTTTGAGCTATGAATGAAAATAGAAAGCGCAACTTTATTAATTTCTTGCCGACGGCAAAATTATAAATGTTTAATAGCCGCTGTGAATTAATTTAAAAAATGCTCTGTTGTCAATAAGTGCAAACAACTTTAATATAATAATGACAAGTTGCTCTTTTGTGGTTCGATCACTTTAAATTGACTTGACGTCACTTGCTAAAAGCTAAAAAGAAAGTCCAAAAGGAGTCACAAGACTGCAGCTGAACCTTCCCAATATACTAAGCTGTTTTTCTTCAAGTGGAAGATAGTGAAATAGTGTTATAGCGCAACGGCTTCTAAGCTAAAAAGATGATCAACTTTACCTTTATAAACTGTATCCTTAATGCGCCGTTAATGCTTGCATGCGTCACTGGCAACAGTTTGATTTTAGCCTCAATTTTAAGGACTCCTTCGCCTCGATCACCATCTATCATTTTCATGTGCAGTCTCGCCATTTCGGACCTGCTTGTCGGAATTATCGTCCAACCAGTGTACATTGCATATGAACTGAAACAAGAACCGCTTTTAACTTTCGCAATCACGATGTTATTCATTTTCACAGGTGTAGTTTCTCTCTGCACAATGACGGCGATAAGCGTGGATCGATTCATGGCCCTTCAGTTCCACCTCCGATACCAGTGTTTGATGACTAAAGAGCGCGCCATGTATACATCATTGTCTCTATGGTTCTTTGGTATTCTGTTGTCGTTCCTAACGTTATGGAATAAAACGATTATGTTTGCATTTCTTGCTGTCGGCATTGCGATTTGCATCTTTATTTCTACGTTTTCGTACACCAGGATTTATCTCATCGTTCGTCAGCATCAGTTTCAAATTCGTGCCCAACAACAGGCTCTACAGTTTCCCATGAACATGGTTCGGACTAAGAGAAGTGCCATCAGCACCTTTATTTACTACATCTGTATGATTCTCTGCTATTCTCCGATGTTTAGTTTTATGTCGATCGTCGCTATTCATCCAAGTCTTAGCGGTTTGACGGTTTGGCAAGTCGGAAATACTTTTGTTTTTATGAACTCTTCTATCAATCCCATTTTATTTTGTTGGCGCGTACGAGAACTTCGAAGGGCGGTTTTAAAACTTGTCCGGCCGAGACACGTTATGCAAACTAGCACTGGCTAGACGACGACTTTGTCGCAAACAGGAAACGATAAAAACTAGCGACAACAATTCCTAGTCAGAAGTAGTCCTGATAGTAAACTTCAATTAATCTATCTTGTATATTGTCAACTTTCTTTTTTGATTGTTTGTCAAGTATTATTGAATGTCATAAAGGCAGATTGCGACAGTTTTTGCGTCAGAGCTGGTCATGCGCATGCTGTGATATACCTTTGCCACAAATAAAGGACACTCAATTTATGTCTGTCAGAGCAATCTGAAATGTTCCTCTGAGTTTTCTCCGTTTTTGTTTGCGGCATATGATGCTTTCAAGGGGCTCTGGCGCTTGGGCACCCTGCGGTTTTTTTAAAAATCCCAGTGAGAGTATTGAAATCTAATTCGTATATTTTTTCCCTTTCTTTTTCTGTATGAATAACGGAGAAAAGGGACAGGGGAAAGAAATTGGCCTCTCTGGTTCACTAACCATCAATTTAACAAAGAAAGATTTGACGCTAGAGATTAAAGAGGTAAAAAATGATAGGTATAACAGCCAGCGTCATCAACCTCGTTGCCAGGTTCCTCTCCGGCTACTCGGACCTCGTCTCTCTCTTGCTACGGTACGGAGTAGGGTGGACCCTGGCAACGAGGTTGCCAGCGTCATTTGCTTGCCCAAGTGGATTTACCCTAAAAATGTAATCACCAGCGAAAATAAACTTTGACAAAAGCCAGATGGTACGGTCGTAGGAACTTGGTGACATAGAAAAGGAGGTTTGAAAGTGCCCTTGCGATGACTACGTTAAAACACTTTTCCTCTTTCCGTTTTTTTCCTCGGTTAGTGAGGGTTATTTACCTGGAACGAGGGGGTATGTGATATATTCACCCGGTACCGCCCCAAGGGCGTACCAAATGAATATATCACATACCCGCGAGGCTAGGGCAGGTAAATAACATGCATATTTTTCACTTGTGAGGTTTCCAAAAGCAAAAAGCTTTTGAAAAAGCTTTGGATTAATTCTTTAGAGATGCTTATTCCGAATTGTTTGAGGTTGAATTCTGAATATGGAAATTGGTCAATTCATGTGGGGTAGTCATGACAAACAGTAATTTTACCAGAAAAAGATGAGTTACTCAGAGGAAAAAGTATCCTTAAAGTTAAGGCATAGCAGTTTTGGAAACTCTTGTGGACATTTCACCGCGACAGATTTTCGTGTCAGTTGTGGAAAGAGTTACATTGCAAACCAGGATGTTCGCAGGTAGACGCTGGAGATGTTATGTCAAATTTTTAGTTTGAAGGACATTGTGCTATGACAACTGCCGACGAAGAAAGTGAAGTCCAACAAACTGTAGTAAGTTCATTAATCGAAATTCAAAATTCTTACTTGTGTTGTTTTACTGGGACGACGGTTAACCCTTTAAGCCCCAAGATCCACATACGAATTCTCCAGACTGATCTCCACCAATTTCCTTTAAGAATAGTTGAGAGAATTTGGTTTAAGATCAAAGCATTCTCCCTTTGGTAATCAATTTAGTAATTCTCATAACTTTTACTCTTGATGATCCGCTGATGTTGTTAGGAGAAAATTGATTTTGGTCGCTCTTGGGACCTAAAGGGTTAAACGTGTTGAGGGAAATATCAGTAGGGAATATGATGAGGGGAATATGAACAGGGGAAATATATATTGAATTGTTTTGTTATTGTTATCAGCCAATGTTTCAGCCTCGCACTCCCCTTTTACAATCAAAGCCGCCACCATCTTTTCGGACAGTGAATAATAATAAGGGGTTATGCAATATATTCCCCTAAAAAGAACAAAGGAAATCGAGACAAGTGAAAAATAAGTGTGATTTTTTGCCTTATCGGACGCAAAAACCTGCCTTTATATACTTTGGCCCTTTTCCACTCTAACGGCTGCCAATTTCGGTAGCTTTTGTTTCAGAAATCCAGTGAGATATACAAATGAATCATGACTATTACCCCTTACATTTTTTCACTAGGAATCTTAAGACGCCATCTTGCAACTGTCTGGTAGGCAAACGCAACAGACCGTTTTCTTTCACGTGGCCAGCAACTGTGCAAATTCTGACTCGTCCCCATTCGTCTTCGCGCGTAGCGCGCAAGGTTGGAGCAAGAGGTGATGGGCATCTTTCTTCCTTCCCATCACATCCTGCGTGCCACTAGAAAGTAACAATACTTACAGAAATACAGCCGAATCCCGATAACTCGAACCTTCTAGGGAAATTGAAAAAAGTTCAAGTTATCGGGAGTTCGAGGCAAATAACCGAAGATAAGGAAATGCAAGCCGGGGGGGGGGGGGGGGGGGCTTGGCTTGGCTCATGCACACTTCAATTCAAGAGCAGCAAGCGATATAGATTGATATTTTGAAAAAGAAATTGAGCAATAAAGCATGATTAATATACAGGGATAGAGAGAATTTGTATTGGACTGACAAAAAAGTAAAAGAAAAGAATTAACCACATACAGACATGGAGCCTCTGATGCTGGCCATTATAAACCCAAAACTTCAGGGCCCAGTTGTTTGAAAGGTGGACAGCGCTATCCAGTGGATAAGTGTTAGGGAAACCAATTGCGTTATCCACTGGATAGATTTTTATCCGGTTGATAGAGCTATCCAACGTTTGAACAACCGGAGCCAGAGGTTTCGGTCGATACAAGCATGGAGCGGTATGTACCAAGTAAGACTTCTGATCTGCCCGGTGGGTTTGGTTCGACCAACACTTACCTTCCGGTATTTTCAGAAATGTTCGTCAGTAGTCAGTGGCGGATCCAGGGGAGGGTCCCAGGGAAGGGTCCCAGGGGCCCCGACCCCCCCCCCCCCCCCCCTGAAGAACCGAAAAATTATTTCTTTCTGTTGGATAGTCGGTCTCAGATCACACACAAACACAAACCTACTTCACCTAATCTTAGACTGGTGTGAGACCGAAGGATTGTGTAGTCTTAATTAATAACATTCTGATAATGAGTCTTTTGCGCTACTGAAAAATACTTAAACTACTGATTTAAATGACCGCCATCTTTGATTTCTGTGTTGTCATTAAAGTGCCAACAGTGACACTAATATACGGTTGACCCCGTCTAATACTCTACAATTGTTCACATAACAGCATGACGTCACATGGCGCCACAAAATGATGTCATGTGGGTTACGTTCCAAATGGCCGCTATGTCCAGTGTGTATGTCGGAGTGAATTAACAATTTACATTAGTCTGCTGTAAAATTGTTGAGTTTTTTATTTGTGTTAGAGTTTACAGTAGGCATGGTGGGCCATACGCGCGCTTACACGACTGCGGGTAGAAACGCGGACTACAATGCAAGCTATTAAAAGACGGTTTCCAAAGAGGATAATGTATATGATGGCATCAAATATAGCTTCGTCTATAGAAATCCTTTGTGTGTGATTGAAATCAAAAGTGTGTAGGAATCAAATATGGTTTAAGAATTATCGAGTATTTGCAAAGTTTTTGAGATATGTTATGTCTTGACTAATGGTCAAAGCCCACCATAAAAACGTGTGGCTCGTACACGCTAGTGTAAAACGCGCAAATAAGGTAAAAATAGCTGCAGATTTTAGACAGTAGGCATCGACAAAAAACTTTAACAAATGAAGCATCTAATATGCCTTACGTATTTTCTTGTCTCTCCTCTGTTTGCTTGCATAACAACTTCTGCCCTGTTTTTAAAACTGCCTTTCGAAGTTCCTTTAAACGCCAACAATACAAAAATGGGTTTATAGACGAGTTCAAGAACACTACAGTATTTGCAACAGTCCATAAGTTTGAACTGAGTGTTGGGTCAATGGTGTAAATTATCATTGAAGTGAACATTGGCGAATAACAGAGAACCAGAGAGATGAAATATATGAAAGTGTTCATTGCACTCCTCTTCGATCGCGCTATGTTTATACTTTGCGCGGTGTTCATACTTTGTACAGCTTGTTGCTGAAGGTGAATCGCCGACTGATGATGACGAACTATGAAATAAATCCTGGTGTAAAAGAAAGCGGAAATTGAAAGGAACGTAAAGATGCCAACAGCGAGAACTATATGGAGTGTACGCCACAGCATTAAAAACGATGAAGCGGTGACAAACAGCCACAGAGCTACTGTAGCTCGTACTGCGCATTTGTTGGTCATTAAATATGGATACCGCATATGGTAATGTAGGACCATAAATCGGTCTATGCTTACAGCTGTCATTGTGAAGAGCGAAACAACACAACCCATGTTGAAAAGTATATTGGCTGTCTTGCGCAAGTCAGGATCAGGCTTTAGCTCGTGGGCGATGTAAACTGGCTGTACAATCAGCCCGACAAGAAGATCCGAAACAGCGAGACTGCCCAAGAAGATTGAGGACGGTGTATGAATTGAGGGCGTCCTAAATAGAGCGGTCAGCACTAACGAGTTGCCGATGACTGATATGAGCATCAGTGGAGCATTAAGAATAACATTTATCACCAAAAGGGTGTCCATTCCGCTCAGAGATGTTGATGTGCTGTGACACTAGTTTGTAGTCTATAAACTTTTTATCCCTTCTCTAGACGGTGATCACGCTGAAGTCCTGCTCTTGCCATGTGCCTAAGTTTTGTAAAAATGAGTCCTGTGTACTTCATTTGCTTTCTCAATTTGTAACATACGTATTACATACGTATTACATATACATTCGGGCTTGATAGTCCTGACAGTTTGAGTCAAGTATGCTATGTGAAGTTGCTTTTAAAGATATGCTTTTTGAAGGCAACTGTATTTTCTCTTTCTGCAGCCAGGTGGTTTGAGCTGAAGTACTAGTTGTGTTTAGATAGATTGACAGCTCGTGTGAGGTCACCGTCAAGTAGCAAATTACAATATATTAGAATTGTGATCAATTTCTTTTCTGCTTTGTCCAATCAGTAGGTATTCCAAAATTGAATTATAAACCAGGTGAAGTTCTATAATGTTCGGTTTCGATAGTCTAAAAACAAGCTACTGTATTTGCATGAGTGCAGGAAAAGAAAAAGCCATTATTTTCACTGGTTAAGGCTCTTATCGTTAGCTGTATCGTTAGATACTCAAAACATCAATTTTCTTTAATCTTCGCTTTCGAAAGATGAAAAAGCAGGTGTCATGTTGAACTCGTAAAATCAAGCTACTTTAATTACCGGCATCAAAATAACACACATTACGGAATAAGAGCAACCGGTTTCGATAGTAAAGATAAAAATTAAAAATGTGAATAAAATTTTTTAAAGACCAGGATATTTGGAGAGGTATTTCGTTCTTTTTAATCTCAAGTCTCGCCCGTAAAAAAAAGAAAACAGACAAAAAGACTTGCTCTTTACAAGTTTTTTTTTAGTTGTGTAATATATGAATAAGGCACAAGGTCTTTACCAGGACGCAATATATATGCTTGCGTTAAAATGACAACGCAATTTTCTTCAATGAGACTTCGGTCAAGAGTGACGTCTGAGTAAATTAATTCCATTTTTTTTTTCATAAACTCTTTTTTTGCAGGAACGTTGCGTAGATTTTCTCAATGAAGAACATACTACAAAATCGAGCCGTAACTAAGACTTGAGAATATTTGGTGACTTTACCAGTATTAGACAATCGCAAGTAAATATCGACAAATAACAACCAAAAAAAAAAGAGATTTGCTTGTCAGATAATTTAATGCAGACGAAGACAGTGCGAAATTTATTTATTCCGGCTGAAGTGATAGCATAAGTGCAAATATTTGTTTATTTAATTATTTTTGTTGTTTTTGTTGTTTTTTGGTTTAAGTCTTTTAATGAATCGTGGAATCCCAAGTGCCATGGAGAGAAACATCACGTTCAGCAGAATAACCTATGCTCTGTGATTGAATACCTCAGCGAGGTGAGTTAAGTTCGCTTTAGTTTCTCGTCGTCGTCGTCATCACCGCCACCACCACAACCATCATCATCATCATCATCATCATCATCACTACCACCACCATCATCACCACCACCGCTATCGTAATCATCACCACCACCATCATCATCATCATCATCATCATCATCATCATCACCACCACCATCATCATCATCATCATCATCAGCATCATCATCATCATCAGCATCATCAGCATCATCATCATCATCAGCAGCATCATCATCATCATCATCATCATCATCGTCATTATCACCACCACCACCACCACCATCACCACAACCACCATCAACAGCATCATCATCATCATCATCATCATCGTCATTATCACCACCACCACCACCACCATCACCACAACCACCATCAACAGCATCATCATCATCATCATCATCATCTTATACATTCCCCAAAAGTAATGATAGCAACATTTAGGTTAAAACACCGTAGTTTTCAATTGCATTTTTGTCCTTAGTATTGTCAGGCCGTGTTTTACATGAGGAAACTTTCAAAGTTTGATTTTAAGTGACGCGACACGAGGAAACATCTCTTTTTCAAAAACGCTGTGTTCCGCGCGTTTTTGCTTTTTGTTCCTTTAATTGCTTTAGGAACAACCTAGGAACGCACAATAAAGGAACTTTATTTGCACAATACGAACAAAGGTCGGCAAATTTCGGAACAATCTGGTCCGTTAGCGGCAAATTGGAACACAAAGTTTCTTTTCATTTCAGTCAAAAGGAACAACTGGTTCCTATTTGATCCTTTGAGGAACAAAAGGTCCTCTTTCAACAGTTCCGATTTCCCTTCATGTTCCTTTCGAAGTGATTGGGGAACAAATGTTCCCAATCTAATTTCTCACTCTACACAGTAAGGAACAAATTGTTCCTATTTACTGGCATATCCACTGATGTTCGGAACGCCTTGTTCCCTTTCGGTTCAAATTGTTCCTATTCATGCCTAATAGGAACGGAATTGTTCCTAATCGAGGCGGGTTTTTGTTCCTCAAGATGAGGGTTATGTTCCGCGTATAAAGGGGAACAGGTTCCGAATTTGTGGCAAAGGAACTAGCGTTCCATTTTGCGCAAAGTGTAAAAAGGAATAGGGAACAATAGTTCCTATTTATCGTAGGCTATCTGAAACTACTGTCCATCACCTCCCCTATACAAATTGGCCAAAACATATATCCTTCAACAGTCAAGTTAAGTACGAGACTTGCCCGCTACATGTTTAATCTCGTTCGGGCTTGCCCGCTCAAGTTCAGGCTTGTGTCTTTGTTTCTTTTGATTAATTGTGTACCAAATACGGACAAGAAAACAATGGGACAAGGGGCAAGAATGACCAAGTATGGGCAGAGATGGGCTAACAAATATCTCATTGGCGAATACGATGATCTCTTGGGGACCCTTTTTCTGGTATAAGTGCGTGCATACTTTAGAAAGATATCGATTTCAAGCTAATGCTTAAGATGAACAAACGAGGCAAGGATGTCAACTGGTCAAAGTTAGCAAATGCATCGCCTAAACCAAAGAGACTTCACGTAGAAGAGGATGACTGTGATGGTCTTTTTCACTGCCCGGTGCAAATTTGTAACCACGATGGATTCACTACGCAAAGAGGCTGTAGAAAACACGTTAAGAACAAACACAGTTGGTACTATTACTTCGACGAGAAGCCAGACAGTGCTCAAATCGAAACGCTTAATGTCGATGAAACCATCAAATATGAAGCCAGTGATCGGAAGATTATGCCGCGTAAAAGCAGGGCAATTGCCTCTTTTGATCCTACGAACAAAATTGCCAAGAACTTTTTTTCGTGGCTAAGAGGCAGTGGTGGGGGCTGTAAAAGTGATCGACAAGCTCAACAGATCGTAAGCAAGTGCTTAAAGTTTCTCAAATTTTGTTGCGATGACGAAGAAGAGGTCACATTTGACATTGTGGACTTTAGTTTATGTTCACCGAATCTCCTTTTTAAGTTTGTTGATACGATGCAGGATGATTGGAACCTCGGACACGCCGGACGCATAGGCTACTTGGATGCCATTGCAGAATTGGTTGATTATCGAAAAGTGAATGGAGCATCGGAATCAGTGTTGAGAGGGCTGGCTTCAACAGAAATTTACTTGAAAAAGGTGCGCAAAACCGTTTAAAAAATGATGCGGTTGCAGTGGACCAGCGAGCTCGACATCGATGCCTTAGAAGCCAAGGGACATTGGGCCACTCTTGAAGAACTGTTGGAAGTCGTGGGGCGCTACTTGCCGCGCTACGAGAGCGTGCTGAAATCATATAAGGAGAAGCCGGGTGCTGTTTTGCCAATAGATTTATCTTTTGCTACCAAATTTGTGGCCGTCTATTTATTTATCAAGGTCAAGGGTTCGCGCCCCATGACATATCGGTACTTAACGGTGGAAATGGTGAACAATGCCAAGACTAACGGTGGATTTATAGACCAGAAAATGTTCAAAACGGCTGGAAAATTTGGCTTCGATTCTCTTTATCTGAGCGAGACGAGCATGCAAGTGTTGGATGGCTACATCAATCACATTCGCCCCCTATTCAGACCGACCTGTGACTTTGTGTTGGTGACAAGAATGGAGGGCAGCACAACAAGCTGGGCGAGCTAATGAGTAAACTGGTCTTCGATGCAACGGACAAATACGTTCACCCCACTCGCTATCGACAGATTGTGGAGACCGCGAGTTCGAGGCAGCTGAGCAGCAGCGCGCAGAGCACAATCTCCGGGGACCAGAAACATAGCTCTGTTGTTGCAAGGGTTCACTATCAGAAGAAGCGATCGCGCGAGGTGGCGAGCAAAGCAAATGAATATTTGGAACGATTGCACGGGGAGAAGGGATTAGAGCTAGAAATAGACGTGCGCTCGAGGCTTTCAGGCAATTCTGCGTCTTCTGGAGATCAAAATGGTAGCAAAACTGATACCTCCTCTAACGACGAGGGAGAAACGATCGCAGAAACACCACCCGAGCGTCTTTCAGGTGTCCCGAGACTAAAGCGGGAAAATGCGTTTATAACGACAGATTTCCCGGCGAGAAAAGAGAGTCTGATGTTCACCCCTGAAGAAGACAATTATCTAAAAGCAGGCATCGAGCGACACGGCTACGGTCAATGGAAAGCGATTCTCAGGGGCTCTGATGAAAAATATCCGCGCACTCTGATTTTAAGCCCTGACCCAGAACTCTCAACACCCACAGAATCACGCCATACCACGTGTCTTCTGGGGGTCAAGAGTCCAAAGTGTCAAGTTGATGCCATGATTATCATCATCATTATCATCGTCGTCATCAACATCATTATCACCACCACAACCACCCCCACCATCATCATCATAAAGAAGGTTATATAAAAGGAGACACTCAGGACTCAAAGACTTTGCGGTCCAAGATATTTGTCACAAATTTCAGCATATCCTTATTCCGGACAGCGATCAACCGAGCGCACTCTAATTTTATACCTTTATTTGGTCACCATTGCAAGTCATGCTGTCTTATGCTAGCTTAATAATAAATAAGAAAAGCAAGGATGCATATATCAAAACGAGATCTCCAAACCTGAGCCTTGTATTCTGACTCGTAAAAGGCTAGGGTACTGAGCTCCCAACTGTGAAATGGTTTTTATAAACTGCGCCACAAGCAGTCAGGGAAAATCCTCCCACATGGTAGCCTTGATGGAGGACGGGGGAGGGAAGGTCAGTTGTGAGGGTGAATAAGGGGTTGTTTACATGGAGGCAGGCAGATCCGAGTACCAGGAAGATCCTAGCTATAGAAGGCGGACCATCCTGCTAGTGCCATACGTTTTCTGCATTAGGTTTACATGCAAAGGGTTCTACTTGTTCCTGGAGCCAGGATCTTCCTAGTCTTAGGATCTTCTTAGCTGATAGGTAGGAAGATGCTAGTACTAGGAAGATCCTGGCACCATGTTAACTGCCTTCACTTGGAAGATCCTAGTTCAAGGAAAAAAAAACAGACAAAAATAGCGGCGGGTCGTTTAGCGCCAGTAAAGAGAGCAGAAGGGCTAAATTGTACGTTTTTTTGTCTCTCGCCATTTTTCATTCCTTCTCAAACATTCTATATTTGGGTACCACACGGACCAAAATATCTGCATGTAAACCCAACGTAAAGTTGATCCGCCTTCTTCCTTCCTCCATGTAAAGAGCCCCTAATAATAAATTCAACAAAATGTTTATGTCAAAGGAAATCTCCTAAGAGTAAACCTGTGCTTGCTAATGCTTACCATTACCTCTTAATTTTGGAAGGTCAGCACTCGTTAACATCCGTCGAAAGGCCCTTGGACACCTTATGAAGTTTACACAAGGTAAATTAAAGTACACATAGCAGCAACCCCAACCCAAAAAAGGAACCTAACCCGTTTCGAAACAGTGCTTAACCCTAATCAGTAAAGGAAGTGCTTAACCCTAATCAGTAAAGGCAGTGCTTAACCCTAATCAGTAAAGGTAGTGCTTAACCCTAATCTGTAAAACGCAGTGCTTAACCGGCTAATCCAAAACGATAAGGAATACTACGTTGTGTAAACGTCATAAGGTGTCCAAGGGCCTTTAGACAGATGTTAAAAAGTGCTGACCATTTTGCAATTGCTGTGGTTGTTCTTAGGTTGAGGGTTGGTGTCCAGTGTTACCATGGAGACTTGACTTTGACCCCTTTAAAGGTCCTGCTAACCACGCAGAGGTTTGTAGCTGTATGTCAATAATGAGCGGTAAACAAAAAAATATTTGCAGGACTGTTAAGGACTGGAAGATGCTGGATCAGGTGTTAATAGGTATCGCCTTTTCCAGCTTCAGTCCGTGTATTGTGTTTGACAACGTGTTCAATCTTTTATAAACGTTAAGACGGAATCCCCCAGGATATTGAGTAATTTTGGTTTTCAGTGGACAAAAATCTTGTACCAGAATAATTTAAAACATATTGCATTCTTTCTTACATTTTTCAAGGGCTATAGATATAACTAGTTATCTGTAATAACACTAAAGACTATTTCACAAGAATTGTGAAAACACAGGTAAAATTCTGAAAATTTCATGTGTAAGAAGTCATTTTGTAAGATTTAACAATTATTTTCTCGAAGTCTCATAAGAAATTTTCTTTGGTGCTACTGCAGATAACTAATTACATCTATAGCTCTTTAAAAATGTAAAGAAGAACGCGATATTGTTTAAATTACTCTGGTACAAGGTTTTTGTCCACTGAAAATTGAAGTTACTCAATTTCCTGATGGATTCCTTCTTAAGCTTCTTTTGTGTAAACAGACTGAATGTAAGGAGAATACAAATCTTTGTGCTGAATTTGTTATTGAGATGTTCTAACTAAGGATAGTTCTAGTCTAATGCACTCCTCTCGTTCAGCTGCCAGTTTGTGTCAAATTCTGCAGCAGAATATTAAGTCATCTTTATCGAGCACATGACTTTGGATTGCAGGCAGTGATTCGCACTGATGTATCTGGGTTATTAGAGAAATTAAAAGACGACCGTTACGCCTGGATGAGAATTCGAATAACGGAAACATGGCTGCAATGGAAAGAAGCCACTGAACAGCTTGCTGCGACGCTGAATGTGAAGAATAGAACGAAGAAAAAGGTGGATTTTGTGTTTCCTTTGAATATTGTTAAATGTCTAGATCAGAGTAAGATTCTGAGAACTGTACACACCTACCCCTCCCTTAAACGAACATTCTGCTCCAAGTAAGGAGTTAGTGTTAGTATTGGGTTAGGGGAGGGGCAGGTAGCAATTCCCCAGAATCGTTTTACCTCAGCCTACCTACCCCTTCCCCAGCCCAACATTTTGCTATAAGTGAGAACGTTGGGTTAGAGGACGGACAGGTGGGTAATTTTTTGAAATCTAATAATAGGGCATTTGAAATGCTTAGCGAGCTAGAAACAAGCAGTTTGATCGGTCTAACGAATCGTAAGGACGAAGTTCTATCAGTGTAGCGACACAGATAAAGAAGCAAAGTGATTGGTCTTGCTAAGTAGATAAAAGCTGTTTTGTTTTTTGGAGGGGGGGGGGGGGGTCAATTGATTGGAAGAAAGTAAGTTGAATGGTTGAACTAAGTAGAGGTAAAGTTGAGCAAACTGGAAGGTCGCAAAATGATAAAAATAGTAGCATTTGATAAAAGTTTTCCCCCACAACGACATTCTTGCCAAAACGTATAATAGAATGACGACAGCTAGATAGATTGATAGATAGACAGACAGACAGACAGACAGACAGTTTATTTGTGAAAAGCTTGCAGCTGCTAAGCTGAATTGTGTATTTACAATATAATATATAATACGATATAACAGAATCTTACAATAGTGAGTATAATAAAATGATAATGATAAAGTCCTAAAAATATAACAAAACTTAAAACTGTTAAAATATATACAACGTCATCGATCTCATTTACAAAACTCTCCGAGCGCTAAAATTCGCTATCAATACATGATCTTACTAAAAAACTATTTTTGAAACGCTCGGTCTTACATTTGGGAATCGCAAAACGCCTTTTGCACCGAAGATTATAACACGATGGCCCTGACGATTGAAGTATATTATGTAAGCGATGGGCCGGGTCATTAGCAATCGAGAGGAAGGTCTTTTTACATAAGCTAGCGATGTAGTCATTGATAGACATAATATTTGAAAGCTCTAAGGCCTTTCTATAGGCCAGTCCCGCGCAAATGATTGATAGTGCTCGTTTCTCTACATTCTCTAGATCTTTCTTTAAATACAAAGGCAGGGCGTAGAAGAACGCAGGCGATGCGTAGGTCATGACTGACCTTATACAAGATATATAAAAAAGAATTAATTCATGCCTTGCGACATTGGCCCTTTCTCCATTGGCCCATTCTCCTACCAAAATGACATTGGTTCACACGCGCGCACTACTTAGTATTGAGAAAATCTCGTCGTCGTAGACGTTCTCGTATAATAATAGGAAGCTCATTAAGCAAAGGCGTTTTCAGCCAAGTACGTCAATTGAAAATGAGGCCACTTTCCTTTTAATATGCCTTGACACCACCCAATTTGTATTGCTAAGTTTCTTGATTCTTATAGAGACGATTGACCCAAAACATTGGGCAAAACCACGGCCTTAGTTTCCGTTTCCGTTTCCGTTTCCGCTTAATCTCCCTAATCTAAAGGCCTTTATTTCCTTTACCAGATCCTTCTCTATATGGGAAGCATAGAAGTCAACTTCAAGTTCTTTACTGAGGCCTTTACTGGTGGATGCTTAGGGGAGCTTACACAGTGGAGTGATCTAATGAGTGCACTGTATATTTTAGGACACGACTTGATAATTACATCAGATTACAACGATCTGCGAAAGTAAGTTTATCCAAGTTTATTTCGTAGGCTAAGAAAATAGCCGACATTTTGCGACGCAACCACTGGTCCCCCCCCCCCCCCCCCCTCCCCCGTGAAATGACGTCTGAAGAACGAGCGCAGAAATTCCATACTTATGACGTGTTGCTGCCCAGATCTGGGCGGTGCTTCTGATTGGTCTAGCTCCGGGAGAAATTTGCTTCAACCAATCAGAAGCACTATCCCGATCTGGGTTGTGGCACGTGCAGCATGGAATTTCTGCACTCGTTCCTCAGACTTCATTTCGCGGGAAACCAGTGGTGGCGTCAGGAAATGTCAGCTTTTTTTTCAGAGTAATTTTATCGTCGTTCGACACAAAGTTTTTGTTATTTCCTCAATATTATTATTAAGAAAAAAACAAGCCAACAATCAATTTTCAAAATGTTCCAAACCTTCATGCGTGCAAAATGTACAGGTTCTAGATAGTTTAGAGAGGCAATGGAGTTTTAAGACCGAAGAAAGCCACACCTATCGACATTTGAATCTTTGTATCAAGCATTATGCCTCCTGACACCAAAAAAACTCCTGGGATGTCCAAAAATAACTTTGTAGAAGTTTATCGTTAAGGATTCATACAGAGATAAAAATTTTTGTTGTAATAGAAATTTGGAACTTGTTATATATCTATACCCTTGCAATCTGAAGTTGTTGAAATGCTGAATAACATCCCCGGGGGGGACAACCTCGTCCCCAGGGCGCTTTTCCCTGGGGTGGGGTGGGGCGGGGCCCCCCACTTCACCCCACCTCCAAAGCCAGGGAAAAGTGCCTTGGGGACGAGGTTGCAGTGGGAAGTAACCCTATAGTGGCCTATAGCGGGGATGGGGATTCTTCCCGGAAGTGATACCTTTTTCAGGCTTCAGGTGTGTGAAGGGTTAGGGATTTCACTGGTTGAATTATATAAAAGAGTAGGGAAATCTGTCTTTCGAACTGCATAAAAAAACTGAAAGGGCTGTGAAAAAGTCGGGAAGATTTTCTGGTTTTGTGATTTTTGGTTTTTTCGTATTTTAAAGACAGGAGTGCATTTACAGCACTTAAAAGGCATTAAAGTTCTCAACTAGATATGCGAAAGGGGTGCGGAAGAGGTATCTTTTCTGTCAAAAATGGTATATAGAAGGGTAAGGTGTTGGACCTCGGGGCGGATCCTCCCCGCATAAACTTTGTTGGGTACCGCTCTCGACACTATCCACCGGACAAATCATTGTCCAGTGAAAACGTTTTAGGAAAACCAGTTGCGTTATTTTTTGAATAGGGATTTAATTAATGGTTATTATCATAGAAGTTAAATGTCTTTATCAACAGCATTATCACCCAGACTGATTCAGATGGCTGTGCTTTAAGAGAACTTGCTGACGGTTTGGATCTGATATTTACTGACATTCCAGGCGCTAAGAAAATTATGAGGTTCAGTGGACCACATAGTTCGCGTTACAGGTAGAGCTAACGAGAAGATTTCATTCCTAATCGCACATTTTATTCTCTTTTTGCCAACGAAAAAACTAATACCGAGATAATTTTATCACAAAAATTTCAGATTCCAAAGTGCTTTCAAACCTTTGAAATTCTTCTTTAAAGAAACTTGAATATTGTACATGGCTGACGCCATCTTGGAACATACACTGCAACCTGGCGGACAGCCAATATATTTTTTGCCCTCTCAGTTTGTCTCGAATTAATATAAAGATTTAGCCAAGGTCAAATGCGAAGCTCTCGTGGGATCTTTTTAGATCGAGATGTCTTTCTTGAGTAATATCATCTTTTACAATAATCAAGAAGCAAAGAGAATTCCTCCAAAAAGTGGACCTGAGCCCGCGATCAATTGTTTACCAGTAACTGGTCAGTGGAGAACTGTAAAAAAAGACGTCACCTCTTTAGGTTTTACACCTGAGCTCGCTATACAGTCACGTGACAGTGGTCAGCGGATAACCTTTTTTGACACAGTGAATAGGCTATTTCCGAGTTCCCCCGGGCCTCTGTATCAAAACGAGGTTAGGTGCTCAACTTTTCTTGTGGAAATGAGTTTTATTTGCATGAGAATGAAAAATCATTTCCATATCAAAGGTTGAGCACCTAACCTCGTTTTGATACAGAGGCCTGTGGGAACTCGGAAATGGCCTATTAACCACAGCATAGATCATAAATTATAAGTGTGATAGTTCACATCCGTTAACATGAAGGGGCGGACGTACGAACGGACGGACGGACGATTTTGTCATTTCCAAAATTCCATTGTGCTCCGCTTCGCGCGCGAGAGAGCTTCGATACTAACCAAGTGCAAGAAGCGATTATAGGAAATGAAAGTGTGGGACAGAAGTTGGGAAAGGTAGTCAGTAAAGGAGCATAATTACACTTAACAGATCATCTGCACGTTTAGTAACGTTTGTTGTCTTCCACTAGATGCAAGATGCGCATTTTGGACTCGTTTGGAACGGACGCGGAATTTAACTATCCGTACTACAAAGAAAGTATTACTGGCGGCAGATCGGTATGGGGAGATGTGAATCTTCTCCTTCCTCAGTTCATGACAATGTTCCGTAAGTTCAATCTTTGCATCATTATATATACTTGTCTGGGAAACTGCCCAACTACTCCTCCCCTAAGCCAGCATTAACACTGAACTTCTACCTTAGGGCAAAATGTTGGCTTAGGGGAGGGGAAGGTGGGCAGTTTCCCACTCCAGAAACGTATAATGATTCCAATCTTTCTTTCTTTTTCAAGAATGACCGCTCTATTTCTAACAGGTGCATTTGAAATATTAATTTAAAGTATTGACTTGTATTACTGTCATACCCAGGAAACTATGTGATCCTGAAATATCTATGAAAAGGAATGCTAATTGTCTAGTAACCTGTCAAAACAAAGGTCAGGCCATAGCAGCAACCTACCAACTCAACATTCTCGATGCATTTCTGGTGTTCATCTTGAACTCAAGATGTTGTATTCCAAACTCTTGAATTCCAAACTTTGGAATACCAAACTCTTGAATTCAAGCTTTTGGCATTCCAAACTTTTGAATTCAGCACTTTACAGTTCGAAACATTTTATAGAGCTTTCAAGACTTAAGTATTCCAACCTTTTGAATTCAAGATTTTGACAATGGAAACTTTGGCAAAACTTTTGAATTCAAAACTCTGGAATCCTAAACTGTTGAATTCAGGCTTTTTTTTTGGGAGGTGGGGGGTGGTGGGGGGGGGGATTCCTGAACTCTTGAATTCAAAACATTGGCGTTCTGAAATTTGGTATTGAAAACTTGGAATAGCAAACTCTTAAATTCAAGCTTTTGGTATTACAAAGTGTTGAATTCAAGACTTCGGCGTTACAAACTTTTGATTTCAAGACCTCAGCATTTCAAACATTTAAATTCAATTCAACTTTTGAATTCATGATTTTGGCATCGAAACATGCCTTCCGGGTTAATCTGGTTTGATAATTAACACTACAGGAATAATTTTTTTACGGATAAGACTGACGAAACAGAAATTATGACCTTTCTTGCTACAAAGACCCTAGCAGTAAAGTGTCTTATTTTCTTACTGATTCCTTTGGCAGCTCACAGTCCCGATAACTCATTCTTGGGCTTTGCTGTACCAAAGAAACATCGCACAAAAACTAGGGAATCCAAGAACAGAACCAATGCAGTAGTCTATGGAAAACTACCACATTTCTGGCGGGTACGAGTACATTGTTAGAGTTTGAGCACAGGCTTTTCCGTAGTAGATGCCAAAAGTCCTCAAGTATGGCTTATTTTGTCTTTTTGGTTTAGGGCAAATCGCTGTACATCGAAGTGATCAATAATCATTTCCAGGAAGTTCATGCCAACATCGGCTCCAAAAACGTAAGAAATGACTGCTTCTGATGTTTACCTTACGTTTAATTATTATATCATACCGTAACCATTAATTGCAATGTGGTTATTTCAAAAGGAGACTGTTCTACGTAAATTCGACGTGCCTGATTATGTAATAAATCACGGAATCGTCAACATCTCCACACTCATGGATCTCTTTCAAAGCAGCAAGGTAAGTGTTCAGACTTTTTTGTATAAGCTTGGGAAATTCTGGTATAGTTTGACTCAACTTTGAACATAACTGATGTCATTAAAGCGAAATGAGTTAGTTAGCAATCCTTCTACCTTGAGTAGACATTTCACTTATTTGCAAAAAAATTTGTTTGCATGTGAATTAGTATAAAAGTGTCCACCGTTCTGTAAATGTATAAGGGTTTGTATGGGAATCTAGCAAGGTTTTAGTTAAGGTTTTTATTGTAGTACGGTTCTTATGAAACTAGCAATAAAAGGAATATTTGAATTAGCATAAATGTGTCCTCAGTCCTGTAAAGAATTAGCATAATGGTGTCCTCAAATGTGTAGGTGTCCTCAGTCCTCAGTCCTGTAAATTATAAGGGTTTGTATGGGAATTAGCATAAACGTGTCCGTAGTCCGGTAAATTTATATGTGTCCCCGTTGTCCCAAAGGGTCCCAAATATATAGATGTCCTCAGTCCTGTAAATTATAAGGGTTTGTATGGGAAGTAGCGTAAAAGTGTCCGTAGTCCGGTAAATTTATATGCGTACCCGTTGTCCCCAAAGGGTTTGTATGGAAATCTATCAACCTTTTCTTGTTATAAGATGAACATTTGGGGTTTGATTGCTTTTCTTATAAGATGAACACTTGGAGTGACTATGCTAGTAGGTTAGGGTTTGTTTGCTTTTCGTATTAGATAAACATTTGGGTAACTATGTTAATTTCTTCAAAACTTGCTCATGTTCTAAGATGACTTCATCTCCCAGGCTAGTATGGCTAGCTAAAACAAAAGAGTTAATAAGGTTCACACAATATGACGCCATTTTGAATCTATTCCATGAACAATAGATTACGTCGAAGAGAACAATAGGCCACAGGGCTCACACAATAGGACGCCATCTTGGATCTATTAGCATAACAATGTAGACCGAATGGGCCAGTAATGCTGCTTGCATTTCTTGTCCAATCAGACGCGAATAATGTTAGACCGTTTTCACATGACGTCATGGCGGCAGTATTGCTGTTCCAAAACAATAAAACGGCAGCCATGTTGGTGTTCCAAACCAATCCTGTGGGAGTTGAACTCTTTTCTTATGTGAACGATCTCTTTTGTTCCAATAAATTTGCATATATGCTGGCCACGTGAGTGAAAACGCTCTATAGCTTTCTTTAGCCTTTTCCTAGTAGCAAACAGAAAAGTATTGTTATTTTGGTGTGTCGTTAGGTTTTTGTTGGTCTCGGTGAACCTTTGGAAGGACCAGCAGCCCTTGAAGCCTTGGCAAATGGATGTTTCTTTCTTAACCCTAAGGTATACTAGGAAATTGACAACACGTCACTCTTTTTTTTGTAGATTTACAATAAGATTGTCAGTCGGTCTGAGTAGTTAAGTAGCTGTTGTGCTTCTTGACACCCTTATTGGTCTATGCCTCTATAGAACAGTGATCGAGGTGCGTTGAATCGTGAGTTATATCGTGGCTCTAAAATGTCTGTCTGCTCTTGAACGAACTATAAATGACCAAATGCAATTACGTTTTGAAACAGGATTGGTAAAATATTTTAATTAATTGTAGTTTGTATTCTTTTCAGTTTGATCCACCATTTGATCGAGTAAACCATGGGTTTTACGCTGGCAAACCCATGAATAGGAAGGTAATGATCAAGCTAACATATTAACTAACAATATAGAAGTGTTCCATCTGATATTAAGGCGAAGAGGAATTACGAGAATTACGAGGATTAACATATCAAACACGAGAAGGAGTGTTCCATACGATATCAGAAATTTGATATCTAAACACCGATAAGTAATATGTCAACACGAGAAGGAGTGTTTTATCTGATATCCAAACACGGAGAAGTAATATATCAAATACGAGAGGGAGTGTTTCATTCGATATCAAAACACCGATAAGTAATATATCAACACGAGAAGGAGTGTTTCATCTGATATCGAAACACCGAGAAGTAATACGTCAAACACGAGAAGAAGTGTTTCATCTAATATCCAAACACCGAGAAATAACAGGAGAAGGATATTCAACTATCGATAAGTATTATATCAAATGCGAGAAGAAGTGATTATATCTCAGTGATATCCACACACTGGGAAGTAATACAACAAACACAAAGAGAATTGTTTCCGACATCGAAATGCTGAGAACTAATACATCAAACACAAGGAGTGTTTCATCTGAGATCCAGACATGCACCTAGGAGTTTATCAAACACGAGAAGAAGAATTTCATTCGATAAAGCGATTTTCATATGACATTGAAAATGGTTTCTCTAAGTGTTCGTTATTTGTTTTATCAGCCAATAGACAAAAAGGATCAAACTCCAAGGCCTCTTCGTTTTTCCGCCAAAGAAAACCCTAATATGGGGAAGGCATTGCTCGATTGGCCAATCGTGTTGCAGTGTGACGTCAAAGCGAAGTATCGGTTGACAAGTTTCTAAAAAGTTCTCGGGCATGAAGTTTTTCCACACGAGCGTTCGCTTAACCAACCAAAAGGCAGGCGCGTTTGTATCCGTTCCATAAACCAATCAAATCGCTCTATTTGCGTGCGTTTGTTGTTTCTGTTTTGTTCGCGCGTCTTCATTTCAAGGTCATACGGAAATCGCTCTATTCAGAACCGAGAAAAGTCTGGTGAAAATAATTTCCGAGGTATGTGAGTATTGTTTTAAATTCTCTTCTTAAAGTAGTCAATAATGTTGGAAGGAATTCGATCAAAAGTTCGCAAAATTTAATGGTAATGAAGATGATGTCCCCAAATCTACCTTCCTTCAGTGTTTTTAATCGATTTTTGAAAATGAGTTTAGACTATTTTTCGCATGAACAGATTACATCCCAAAATCCTTATGCTGAGGTGTTTGTTGGAGAGCCGTTCGTTCAAACTATAAACATAAACAACATGAAAGAAGTCGAGGAAGCTTTGCAGAAAATTTTGAATTCTTCGGTAGGTAATAGATGTTAACCCTTGTACCCCCAGATGTCACCAAAGTCCGCCACTCAGAAAAGTTTCAAATTCTGTTTAGTATGAAAAGGGACAAAAAAAAAGTGCCTTGGAATCGTATCCCAGAAGAAGATTCATTGGAATGACCCAACATTTCAGGATTTTCTGCGCTGACCCAAAAGTTAGAACTAACTTTTACAACATAATAAACAGTACCACAGGAAACTATTTTAAAACGATTTTATCCAGAGATTCAAAAGATAGAATCACCTTGCACTGCATAATAAACAGTACCTCAGCAAAGTACTGCTCAGTAGCTTTCATTTGAATGGTTACACCATAGGATTTCATCCACAGACTCAAAAGTTAGAACCACCTTGTACAGCATAATAAAGAGTACCAGAGGAAAGTACTGCTCAGGAGCTTTCATTTGAATGGTTACACCATAGGATTTCATCCACAGCCTCAAAAGTTAGAACCACCTTGTACAGCATAATAAACAGTACCACAGGAAAGTACTAGTCAGTATATATAGTTTTCATTTGAATGGTCATACCACAGGATTCCGTCCACAAGAAAGAATAGCAATATTTAATAACACAAACACTGCAAGTCCTCGTAATTTCATGACTCTGATTTAAGCGGGTCAGGCAAATAAACGTTTATTCAGTATGAATCTATTTCCAAAACAATTTTGTCTATGTAGCTTGCTTTGTTTTCTCTTTAAAGGAAACTCCTCGCCTTCCGTATGAATTCACTGTTGCTGGAATGTTAGAACGACTAAACGCATACTTGGAACACCAGGTAAATACGCACTGTAAATTCACACTTCTGGCCAGCTCCTAGCTTTATTGTTTCTCTAATACGGCGTAGGAGATCATGGCGAGCCGTAGTGGGAACTAGGGAAAGTATTAAGTGGTATCTTACTTGCTTAGTAAGCCAGTGCTTGAAAAAGAATTGTAGAATATACGTATTTTATCCTTTTTGGTCATCAAAAAAATGTTGGCTTTTTCTGAAGGCTTATTTTTCGACCCAAATTCGGTGGCAGGCACGACACCCACGTGAAAAATACAGCCAAATACATAATATAAAGTTGACAGGAAGAGGTTAAGTGATAGCATCCTACTAAGTGTGTGAATAGGGCTGGTAGAATTCAAGCAAACCCCGCTGGGGTTCGTTGCACATCTTTAACTTCATTCACTATATTCACATAGATCATAATAAACCTTGTCTACCCCCCCCCCCCCCCCCCGCCCAAAAAAAATTGCATAACCCTTGTTTCCATTTCTCCAGGGTATTACACTCGTCCCAAGAGAAATCGAAGACGATAGTTATGCAAACATTGTGGGGGGGGGGGGGGGGGGGGGGGGTAAACAAGGTGCATTATGGTCTATGAGAAAAAGGTGAATGGGAGTTCGCCTACATTTAACAAAGTATGCGTGTTGGAATCGCTATAAAGATTAAAAGAACGCAAATTCACCGTTTAGTACTGCGAAAAGATTACTTCTGGTCACCTTAATCGATAAACCGATAAGCGATGATAATCGATAGTAATCGATATAAATCATCGATAAATAGCGACTTCCAATATCAGTCGATAAAAATCGATAGAGAAAAACGTTTTGACTACGATTTTAAATATATCGATTTCCGATAGAAATCGATAGTGATATTTTTTCGATTTTTATCGATTACTATCGATTCCTATTGATTGTTATCAATTTTATTAATCGATTCTTAAATCGATAAATTATTTTTTCCGTGACTTCGATTTCTATCGATTTCCGATATTGATCGATATTAATCGGTGGATTAAATCGATTGATACCGATGATATTGATTGATTTCCGATAATCGATTAACTAGGTCTGGAGTCCCTGAAGAACTGGACCATGTTTGCGTTTCCACAAGTGTTAACGGGGGCGGATCCAAAAAAATTAAGAAAAAAGGTGGCCAGGACTTTTGGCAGCTGTATAGATACTAAATAAGGGGTGGCCACGGTCACCTTGGCCAGTACCTAAACCACCCATGCTTAGCTTCCGTATCGTTACTCCAATCTGAGGTTGCATCAGTTTACATTCTTCCCAAATGCTCAAATGTTCCAGGACTTCTGCAAGCCCAGTGACTGGCCACCAATTAAGGAGCTGCAGATTACGAAAGGAAAAGATGGCCAGTCTTGCGAATTCGCCTGTCTCGATAAAGGACTCGTGTGTGAACCAACATTCTTTGCTACTGTCAACAGTCAAGAAATGTTTAAAAGGTAACTGCTTTATCTTTTGTTACACCATATCAGTTTTACAGTTTAGCGAATATTAAGTTACCGTATAGATTTGCTCAAAGACAGGCATTATATGATTATCGGAATTCTTACGGAGGTTATTTGCTAAACAACACACTTTAAGTTCCTAGCGTCGGATTTTCCATAGCAGGTCTAGATCGTGCAAAATTCGTCTGTTACTTAATTTTAATGTCATTATCGTTGTCATGGTAATATCGATTTTTCTTAAAACTACATTTTGACAAACTTAAGTCCAAATTCAGTGAGTGGTGACGATCGGACAAGGAAAAAGTCGCTTTTAAGGCGATCAGTGAAAAATCTCAGTATCGTCCGCGAAAAACTGTATCGAAACACCGCAAAATACGCGAACAAGTTAATTACATTTTCTTTCGATTACAATGACTTTGCTTGTCAATATTTTGGCACCATTGACTGTTCTTGTGTCTTCGAGAATGAGATAGAAATGGCTGACGGAGAGTCGAGATCCGTGTATTTCCTTTGAAGAAATAATAGCTATGTTCCGTTGCTTTCTGACAGCTTTTGTTTAATTGGCATTTCACTTCCGTTTCATGCCACCGGTGTGTTGCTCTTGAACTCTTTCACAAGGAAGGAGAGTCATAATCGTACAAGTTCAGTTTCTGGCTGTCGTTTCTTGTCAAACAATGTCGGATGTTGCGTAGTGTATTCGAAACCAATAAAACCTTTAACCATATTATCGTTTCTACTGTTGATTTCAGAGCCGGTATCCAGTGCCATACGTCCTCTATGGTATCACGTGACAGTATTTTGGAGCCATCACTGAACACTTCAAATAACACGTGTTTTGTACAGCGTAATTCCATGCTGTTCAGCTGCCGAGCAGCCAGGCCTGGTGTGATCCGGGTTTGTCCTTGTCGTTCATACCGAAAAGAGCAAGTGGCTTTATGTGAATCATGTTGAAGGAATTCTCTTTGATGTACTGTACCTCGCTTGGGAGTAGCCAATTGATGGCCTATTGGCCTCCTGTCTGTTGCAGTTTTTAATTCGCCCCGGATTCCGGAATCCCCGAAAATTTTGCTCTTGGAATCCGGAATCCTAAACTTTGGTATCCGGAATACACCTCAAGGAATCTGGGATCTCCGACGAACGATTGGAATCCAGAATCTAAGTTCAACTAACAAAGACTGGAATCCGCTCACCGGAATCCGAAATACACGGCGTGGAATCCAGAATCTAAGACTGTGATAGTTCCGTTACTGATTATTTTGTTTAATTTGCCTATTATAAATTTGTTTCAAATTATTTTAGTGGAGTGTCTGCTGTTAACTATCCAGCGCTGCTAAGTCATTGTACTTCATAATAAACAAGAACGAACGTTCTTAGTAGCGTGGAGTCTCGCTTGCTTGAAGCCCGTGAGGCTTGGAGATAATTTTTGCTGTCAAAGGCGCTGATGCTGTTATGCTACTTTTCCGTTTTGAATACAAAACGAAAATTATATGTCATAATGTAAATACTCAAAATGTAAAAATTTCACACCGGTGTGAAACCTTCGAAAACCTTTTACATATTGATATTGCTCCAGTGAGGAGAACTCTTTTAGGGATTTTACACTCAAAAAATTGAAAGATTATTTTTATCAGTATAGATATTATATAGCTTCTATGTAGTGGACGAAGATACGGCTCGGTACACTTTTTGTTCAGTACAGGAAAATGTGTAAGTTTAGCAGAACCTTGTACAACAGACAGTTAATTCAGTTCGCACGTATTCTTGTTGAATTTGTTGTCCGTTTTATGATATCATAGCCCTTATTTTACTGCCTTACAATGTATCAATAATCTTGAAACTAAAAGGTCATATAAAAGGAAGGTTAATCTCAAAAATCTTAAATTCTTTAAAAAATCTATCGAGCGGTTTAAAAATTATTCGCTGATTTGATAAAGAAGACCAAAATGTCTACAAAACCGCTAACGAGAGCGCTTCGATACATACTAATCAAACCCTTCTTTCTAGCAATCGGCTGGAGCCATCTACATGATCTTTCACACACGTTTTTAAAAAGATTGAAACTACTATGAGGTGAAATTGCATGTCAAAAGCGCTTCATTTTCTACAGATAACGGCCAAACAACAATATTGTCAATTTTTTACCGTGTTTCTAACCTTAAAAACTTTATCCCAAAATATCTCGATAACGCTCTTACAGATTTCGCTCAAACTTCACGAACATCGAGGCCGCTATTGGAGGAAAAAGCTCCCGTAAACGATTTTGGAAGAACAGTTCCCAGTGCCGAGATATACTGCTACAAATGAAATAGGATACTGTCATTTCGTTGCTATGACAACTCCGATGCAGTTGCAACCCTGATCATAACAAATTGTCATCTTTATCTAATACAACTGTGGTGGTAATTTTTCCAAAACTTTGTTTGTGGCGACGTAGTTTATGCTCAAACTTGGGAGGTATTGACCCTGAAAAACTGTATCGAGCCACCTTAAATTTAGTGCTCGGTGCAGCGAATGGGGATATGTTCTGTAAAGTTTATCTGCAGTCTGCGGTCCACAATGACATCACCACGATCCACGATTTATTTAAAATTTATTTTATTTCAAGTTTTTTTAACAGATCCTCGATCCTCGATCCTAGATCCTGATATGCTATTAACACGTTAGAGGTAAGATAAATTATTTCATTAACAATATTAACAAGTGATTGGTGGTTTTCACATCAAGTCATTAAAATTCAAACTGAAGAATCATCGATCCTCCAGAGTTTTTACTTTTTTGAAGTATTAGTATAATTACATTGATGATTATGGAAAATAGAGCGCTGTGATTGGCTAGGAGCTTCGCTTTATCCCGCTATAATCACCGCGGGGTGATTATAACATTGAAGGCTAGCAGTTTTCAAAATGGCAGCCAGATTTTTTGATATTTCGGAGTCGCAAATTGATAAATACTTTTATTTTCTCGAATAATCAACAATGTAATTATACCAAAACAATAGGTCGCCTCAGGCGACGTGAATATCGGCAAATAGTCACCTGCACTTCGTCTCGGTGACTATTCGCCGATATTCACATTTACACAAACTGTCACCTCGAAAGGGTTCTTCGTTTTGTGATAGAGCACGATAAAATTTCTAACTTTTTGCCTGACACGGCATTCACACGGCGACCGAGAGAGCTGTCATGTAGGTTAAAAAGAAAGTGACTTATCTCGGGGGATTTTGCTATCTGAACAGTCCTTGTATTGAAAGTATTAGTTTCATGTTTATGATGAATTCACGCTTTCGTAGCAAAACTTAATTCTGTTGGTCTCCGGCCGCCATGTTGGTACATGTACCCCAACTTGCCAGGTCAGCACTTTTTAACACCTGTCAAAAGGCCCTTGGACACCTTATGAAGTTTACACAACGTGGTATTCCTTATAGTTTGGGATTAGCCGGTTAAGCACTGCGTTTTACAGATTAGGGTTAAGCACTACCTTTACTGATTAGGGTTAAGCACTGTTTCGAAACTGGTTAGGTTCCTTTTTTGGGTTGGGGTTGATGCTATGTGTACTTTAATCTACCTTGTGTAAACTTCATAAGGTGTCCAAGGGCCTTTCGCCGGATGTTAACGAGTGCTGACCAACTTGCCACCGTTACGTAATGCGCATGCGCATTATAGCGCTGACTTAAGGAGTCGAGGTGGTAATTACATATTGAGTCACTATTTCGCAAGGTGATAAATTATCTTGAAATTGGAGAAAGCTCAAAATATTAGTGTGGCAAGACGAAAACCACTGATTTCATCTCGGTGACTTTTCGCCGGTATTCACGTCGCCTTCGGCGACTAATTGTTAAATTTTATTAATTATCCATCAGTATTAATTTGTGTTTTGATAAAAGTATTAATTAAATATAAGAAAAATAAGGTGTCTACAATAGGACGAATCAGGAAATAGTTTCTTTTCAATTTGATATATTTTCCAACTGTGACTAGCAATTTCAGGAAGGCAAACAATTTCGTATTAAAAAATATGATAACACCTAAGTATTTCTTTAAACAGTTTCAAAAACACTATACATTTACTGTACTTAAACTAAGTGAAATACTTAAATAATTTAATAAATGGTTTTCCGAATAAACAAACAATAAACCTAGCCCCTTCCGCAGGAAATCCGAATTTCCAAACGACCACATCAGCACCAATTCTCCAAAACCCGATAACCAATCCCAAACGTTTTGCCGTGACCACAAAACTGCCCCACGCTCTAAAGCCAGGGCCATATCTCTGACGTTATGACGAACCGGATATATTCCCAGGAACAGCCGACAAGAGCTCTAATCGGTTTACCAATTCAGGCCCGTATTCGTAGGGACAAAAAGGGCCATTTGCCAAGTAATCAGGGCCAAATGATCTATATTTTATATTGAGTATAAAACATAAGAAATGCATTCCCAGGAACGGCCCGATCGCAATAACAAAGGTCAACAGAACTTTCATTAAAAGGATCCTAATCCCTGTAATTGACTACAGACTGGACCCATTTTTCCCGTGACAAAAGGCCCAACTCCCAGGCAATCCAAGCCCATATCCCTAACAATATATGGAACATATTTTAGGAACATTCTAATCACAACTGAAGGGCTAGCGGAATCATAGCCCAAAGGGGCACTAACAGTCGTTCCGCGTGATAAGCCTCTAGTGACACTGTTTGCAGAAGGCTACTTGTTGAGCTTGGAAGTCTCTGCAAGGACACAGCCGTTTTACATCAGGATCTTTCTTGACGCAGCTGAAGAGAAGAGGAAATCTCTGCAAGGTACATGCTTTAGTTGACATGCTATAGCAAGGAGCCAATAGAGATTCCTCTGTTTTAACTGAGCCACATTTTACTTCAAACCTGCAAGAAGAAATGAAACATTTCAGTGTCACTGTCCCTTCCTCTCTCGAGTGAGATGCAGTCTTGTGAGGTGGTTCTGACTTCTTAATCTGTGGACGGAATTCTATAGTGCGACCATTTAAATGAAAGCTACTGAGCAGTACTTTCCTGTGGTACTGTTTACTATGCTGTAAAAGGTGGTTCTAACTTTTGAGTCTGTGAATGAAATCCTATGGTGTGACCATTCAAATGAAAGCTACTGAGCAGTACTTTCCTGTGGTAATGTTTATTATGTTGTACAAGGTGATTCTAACTTTGGAGTCTGTCAGTCATCTTGACCAACAAAACTTGGTCAGTGACGCATATGATTGCATATGATACTATGCAGCCTCCTCCCAGGCCTAGACGCGCAAAAGGAGCACGTTTTATGAGCCCGCGAGACTGAGCACCCCTGCCCTCCCCCAACCCAAACCCTTGTTTTCACTAAAACCGCTGGACGCCACCTGGTTGAGGTCATTGTTGTCTAAGGTCTACCGGTCCAATAGGCCATTTGCACGACGGCGTCATTTTACTTCTAAGTATTAGAATCCTTTTCGTTACACCTTTCATATTTTAATTTGGTAATCCAAGCGAGGTGTAAAAACAAAAGCCTTAATTTGCACAAGAGAGCAAAACCCTAGAGGATTCTGGTCGTAGAAGTAAAATGACGTCATCGTGCAAATGACCCAAGGACAACAGTACGGAATCTCTTCGTTACGTGGGTTTTTTTCTTCCCGAATGAGTGCAATATTAAGCAAGGATTAAAAACAGACGAGGTAAGCGTATATACACTTTCATTACTTCCTAATAAACGAGGTATTTCACATTTTAAATGCTCTGCATCTGAACTTCAACAAATTATGAAATACGATTTGTTTATTTTAAGATGGACTCTATGGCCTCATTTACCTGGTGTTTGAATGGGCAGCAGAAAGACTGCGAACTGATTTCAGAGAATGCATATTTTGCTGCACCAAGACAAATTCAAAATGTAACCTTCAAGGAAATAAAAACAACAGTCGAACAGCGGCCAAGTCCCGTTAAGACACTTACTTTTCTAATTGTTCCACGCTATTGACATCTTCAAAGTAAGAAGGTTCACACAGGAGACCTAAATTAACGGCAAAATATCATGATCAATAAACGAACTAGATCATAGCTATCAAACTCCTACACCCGTCGAAATTCGTATTTGCTACATTTGTTTGTTATTTATTTCGTTTAACTGGCTTGTTATGATGTTGTCTTGTGAGAAAGTGAGTTAAAAACTCGCCAAGAAAGAAAAATAACCCTGAAATTTAACATTATTGGGAAAATTTGTACAGTATATGCAAATACGTGGGAAGAATGTATTGTACAACACCGTTTTGTCTAGTTAGGTGAACACAACATTTTGCACGTGCAGCAAAACATACGATTCTTGGAGTGGATTCATTCATTTGCCCGCCGGAATTTCTTTATTGTTTTAAATTTTGAACTGAGAAAAAAAAAACAGTTACTCCGGGTAAATGCGACGGCCAACGCGTATCCTGCAAATAAATCCATCCAGGTAGCCTGAATAAATAGAGTTTTTTTTTGTTTTTGTTTTTGTTTTTTTGTTTTTTTTAGGCGAAGCAAGTAAGGAGCGCCAGACATGCGCGACTGGGGGTCTGGCGCTCCTCACTCGCTTTGTGCTTGACTTAGCTCGCCCGAAAAACGCGAAAAACAACGCCTTTTATGCAGACTACGACCCAAGTGTCTTCTTATTTATTTGTGAGAATTTAGTGTTAATGTTGGGTTAGGGGAGGGGTAAGTATACATATTTTGCAAGTGAGGTGACGCATTTTTCGTCCAAACGTTTTACCACGTGCGCGTCGAGTAGTTTACGAGCGACAACTAAAAAACAAACAGCTTTTCCAGTTGAAAGGTTATTTGGCAATAGGGTTTCAGATACAAAAAAAATTCACGCATCTGTTTACAGAAAAAGATAGCGCAGTTTGAATACTGAAGACGTCTTAAGTGATAAAATTCTTAAAGCTCCTGCAGGAAGGAATAAAAAGTGTTCCAGTCGTTCTAATGTGAATCCTTAAGCGGCGGGTGGGGCCGCTAGGGCGGCTGGGGGTCCAGACCTCCCGCTCCTTTTAGTTCGCTTTCTCCCTTTAGCTCTTTTTCGAATGCCAAAATATTACCAATTGCTGCATAATTTTCCCTATTTCTCCCGCTTCCCATCCTTTTAGAATTCTTACTTCCTGCCCTTTTCTTCTTCCTCCCACCCCCCACCCCTGTTCCATCGGTCTCCCTGCTATCCTCCTCTTCTAAAGCGACTGAGATCGCAAAGCCGTATAGATAGTGTTACAATACTCGTTATTTAACTCACCAGACATTTTACAAACTTCTACACAAGATTTCCCCGCTTCACCCATGGACAACTTCATCTCTGATAATGGCGGCCATCTTTCACTATGCCCACAAAAGTTCTTTGAAAAAAAAAAAACAAGAAAAAGAACCTAATGAGCATTTGTATTTTAACTTTGAGTTTTATCGCACTTCCTTAATAACTATCAAAGTTAGATTTTTCAATTTATCATGTGAACAGCAAAATATAGGTGGGCAATCATTGCCGCGTCTTTTTTGGATTCTATAACGACTGTTGATACGAAGAACACCCATATCTTGCTATTTTCGTCTTCAACATTTCAAGTTGACTTTATTTTTTGCAGGCTTTTTCTTTATTTTTTGACGCTTTCGTCAACTACTTGCCGCCTGAACACCCACGTGACATTGATTTCATCCAATCAATCCTTACGAGCGAGCAAAGATGGCGCGTACTGTACTTACATAATATTCGGTGAAGGCATTGACGCGTTCTAGCATTCCTTTGGGAGTCCACTCCAGAGGTAAGTAAGGTTTCACCTAAAATCGTGAACAAACAACTTATTTTTTTTTTTCAGTTTCAGAGGAGGGGAGGGGAGGGTGAGAGGGATTAAAGTGTAGGTCAAAACTAACGTAAACGGGGAGGGGAGGGTGAGAGGGATAAACGTGCAGGTCCAAACTAACGTAATCCGAGTGAATAAAACACCATTTTCAGGCAACTGGTAGAAAATCGAAGTTGCTATTCTCGTGAAGTTTGTGCAATTTTGCTTACAGCATAGTTATCACATATTGCGCACCGCACACATTGAGCAAAGACGTTTTTGCAGGATCTGGCTTCAATCATCCTCTCCAAGACTGACACAAGGTGAAACGGGAGAAACACAAACGTCCCTATAATTAAACCTTTTAGTATCTGATGTAGTGATCAATATCAATATTCTCCTAAAAACATCAATACATAAACAAGAGACTCATTAAGTGAGAATATGAGCACATGCTATTTGCAAGGTTTAACAAAAAAATACTAACCTCGAGGTTTAAAATTCGTTTGATGGTATCCTCCACCAGCGAAAGGTTCCTAATGTCTACAGTAACAACATGCGGTTCACCTATAAACACTTCTACATACGGGTGTTGGGAAGTCAACTGTAAAAAAAAAACGACAGAGAAGGCTAAAGACAATGAAACATGACACATTGCTTGTGCAGCATTTCCAAACGAAATAGGTCATTTGCGAGTAGACGTTCTAAAAGTCCTTGAATTATTTTTTTCCTGGTTCGTTATGCCATTTTAAAGGACTTTCCATATCCGTTTGGCGCGAAATTCACCGGTCAAAAATTCTACCGGTGACGTCATGACAACAGACCAATAGGACAGTGAGTGACCTTTCACGCCGCTCCCAACACAACATATGTCAATCATTTTTTTCGCGACTGAATTTACAATATGAACGAGATTTCGTCACTCGCTTGGTCGAGGCGCGACCTCATGCATTGAAGCTCGCTTCGCTCACTTTTAAAAAGTTATGAAAGGTCGACTTGTAGCAAGTCTAATTTGAGAGTTGCCCAGAGTGTATGTTTCAAAGTGAAGCTAAGTACAAAGGTATTGTAATTTATATGATGAAAATGACTTAATTCTCATGCAAATAAAACTCATTTACACAGGAAAGACTTTGCATTAAGCCTCGTTTTGAAAGTGACACTTGGAACTCGGAAATGGCCAATTTCAGTAAGTTCCAATAATTTTTCGATGCTGAAGTCCCTTCGTATTTCAAAATACATAAAGATTGCTATTCGATAGCACGCTTGTGGCATAGAAAAAGGTCATTTGACATTTTAAAGGGTCTACTGAGCTTCAAGTCGTTCACAACTTAAAAACGCTAGATGCCTACTCCTTTGAATGCCCGAACGTTTTTCTTAATTTTCCACGAGAGGTTATCCTCCCTTGGTTAATCGTTAATGAGGGACGCAGCATAAGTTGTTAAGATCACATTCTTCAGCTCAAAACATATAGCCTCAGTAATAAAGTGACATGTCTTCTCTGGTATCGCACTGTTTCCTTGAGTTGTCAGGTAGTTGTGTTAACCAATAGGGAACTTAAACAAAGCGTTTTTGAGGGACGGACGTCAACCGGAAGTGAGGAGTTTTCCCTCTCAATATGCCTGGACGATATAAAATTTGTATTGCTCAGCTTCTTTACTCTTATCGTGACGATTTGACTGAAAATTTGGTCAAAACCATCGTCCAAAAATGAAAAAGGATCACTTCCGGTTGACGATTTGACTGAAAACTTGGTCAAAACCATCGTCCAAAAATGAAAAAGGATCACTTCCAGTTGACGATTTGACTGATAATTTGGTCAAAACCATCGTCCAAAAATGAAAAAGGGCCACTTCTGGTTGAGATGCGTCGCTCATAGGCCTAATAGTTTTTTCACTCACGTGGCCAGGATTTATGCAAATTTATTGGAACAAAAGAAAGCGTTTGCATAAGAAAAGAGTTCAACTCCCGCCGTTTCATTGTTTTGGGACACCAATATGGCCGCCGTGACGTCATGTGAAAACACTCTATAAAAAGTTAACCGTCACCTCATTAAAATGCAAGTGTTTGATCTCAGATGAAAAACATGTTTCATCTCAGACGAAAACCTGTTGGTGTTTTACACGCTGTTTCATTAGTTATCAAGATTCATCCACCTGAAACAAATGGTCGTTATTTATTGGCCGTTGACTGCATGAATAAATAATGAGTTTGAGAAGTTAATTTCCAGAGTTCTTATGCCCTAAAGCGAAGAACTTACCTCTCTTAGGGTTGGTTTAAGCTTAAAGAACTCAGTGTTAATCCTGTTATGAGGTGGATCAAACTGAAAAGCAAGGAACATTCCATGATAATGAGTAACAAGCGAACTCGCATTAACTCTACCACAAAACTGCGCGATTTATCGGGTTACCTTAGCGTTCAGAAAGATACAGCCCTGAGCGATAGCCTCAAGAGGTGCCGGACCTTCATATGGGAACCCAAGACCAATAAATACCTGTAATTAAAACAATGCAAAAATTAATTTACAACATCACAGAGCAAGCGCCACACTAGACAATCTGACAAAATATTGAATGATTTGATTGTTTATGCAATGACGTCACAAAATAAGAAAATTATGTCATGATTGAAAATGATCGCCATCTTGGATTATCCACCATACTGGATCAGCTTCATCAATCAATGTTTCACGGTTACATCACATTAGAAGAATTAAAGTTTCCGCAACACTATTTTTCTGTTTACCCTAATTCTATGTGTCGTGTCTTTTTCCCGCGAGTTTTTAATTATGTTAATGTATTTTCTTTGTTTTGGAGCACGTGACATAGTTGTGATGCAGTCGGTCACAAAATTTAGACCCTAAGCGTCGATGTTTTCGCGTGGACTTTATTTTCTTCTTTGTAGCTTGATATTTCAGTTTGATGCGGTTGCACGAACAAGTTTTTCAAGTATCGAGTTTTGTCGATGAATTTGTATTTGCTCGTGAAGGAGCTGGAGACAAAACGGTGAATTAAACAGGATTTGCTTTACGACGCGTGGACTAGTAATTTGGGCCGAGTGTGATCTTATCGTCGAAGTAACCCACACTATGACTGTTGTTACGAGAAAAAACTGGAAAGCTCACACTGAACTTTAAGATCTTCCTCTAAGTTTGACTTGAGCGACTCTTGAAACTGAAATGGTTAACAACTCCAAATGCAAAGAAATGAGAAACAGACCTTGGTATCCTGTAACAGTTTTTCTAGATCAGGTTTACTGAGAATACCATGGGTGATCACGTAGTCCGGGACATTCTTTTTTATTTCTTCTTCCTGTTCACGAAAAATTACACAAACATTCTCTCAATTAGAGTTTGAAGGAGGTACCAGCTAGTAATAACAGGTTTTCTTTTCGCAACTCCATAAGGCGTCTATAACTGCGATGATCTACTTTCATATAATTCTTCACCTCGCAGTTCACATATATGATTTTCATATATTCATAACTTCAACACAAAATGGCTTGATAAAATTAATTCAATGTTCGTTATACTTGCTGGCGAGGATAAAACATACCGAAACTCCGAAAAAAGTTCCATGAATCTCCAAATATTTATGTAAGATATCAAGGTATTCTCTCTTGCCCTATAACACAAGGAAATGAAAAACAGTTAAGACATAGAGGATATTACACGGTGGCGCGAAGATATGAATTTTATTTTCGAGTGGCAAAAACAATATTTTTCGAACGAGCGCAGCGAGTGAGTAAAATATTGTTTTTGCCACGAGAAAAGAAAATTCATATCTTCAAGCCGCCGTGTAATGTTCTTTTTATTATATAGACAAAAAGACATCGATATAGTAATAGAGGGAAATGACCGAAATTACGTCATCGATAAACTTACGTGTGAAATTATGGAAAATAAACCACTCGGGTCCCGGATGTAGTTTTTATGAATTTTACGAGTGGTATATATTTTTCGAGTCGGTTTGACGTTATGAACGAACACACATTTACATGTGTTCAGGGTAAGGTAGTAAACGGAGAGATATCACTTTCGTGAAGGACGTGGTAAACGCAGTTTCAACACGTTTACAACCTTAAAAAGACTCGTTTCGATATAGTCTAAAGGACTGACTAACAAATCAGCTGATGGACCGACTGACCAAAAGACAGGCTGATTCATTGATTGAGTGAATAACAAGACTCAATGGTTGACTTAACTGAAAAGACAAATGAATTGACGGACATAACCATGCCACACTGACTTACTGACTGGCCGACAGACTGTCAGGCAGACAGGAAGACGGAAGGAACGACCAAACACTCAGGACATCTGACCGACTTGACTAGCTGAAAAACGAACAGCGATCTATCAACACAATTCAGCTCTTACCGCCCAAAAGTCAGCGTCCTTTCCATAAACGAGACCAATCGCATTCTTGTTTAGCGGCTTCGCATCGGCTGGAATAGGATCACTGACAACAAAACCAAGAAATGAATTGTCTGGGCTGTGAGCTGAGAAAAAAATGTAATTTGGTAGGTTAGATCAAACCTAAATCCGGACTTTTAGGATTTTAAATTCGGGAGGTTTTATTTGGCAGAGGGCGGCGGGGAGACGGATCCAAAAATCATACGCATGGTAAGCAATCTTCCCGAAAATATGAGGCTCGCCACGTTTTTTAGCAGTTAGCGCCAAAACTGTTATCACGCTAAAGGGTTTTCGTTCCTGTCGTTATATTAAACGAATAAAAAGAAGCTGAAAAAAGGAATCTAATCTTAGTCCAGCATATGGCAGTAGTCGGTTTGCCCACAAGTCGTTTCGCTAACGTCTTATATCTCTCTGCTTAGGAAGCGAAACGAGCGCTGCTCATGTATATACCTTATTCTTTCAGCCATGATACGAAAAAGTGCGATATGTATGTCTTTCAGCCACTGATCAGGCGAAATGACCTAACACGTATGCGAAACGATACGAGTCGTTGACGAAACGGCCGTAAACCGTGCAAAACACATCGTCAGGGTAAACTTACGAAACATGGTAAATATTTGTCGCAAATTAAGGTCAGAGTTGGCCCAAGCGGATCTGCCACCAGGTATTGATCCTCTATAAGCACCGTAATTAAACTCTGCTTCAGTGCCGAACGAGTCAAGTATTCGTATCCGACATCTAAATGGAAGAAAAACAAAAACAAACTCGCTTCAGTAAGGCTTACAACCCAAAAAGCTCCGCAACACGGCAACAAGAAACTATAAAAGCTCAAAAATCAAACACTGTCATGATCTAAGAACCTAGGTAACTGGAAACTGCGATGTTGCAGGTACATTGATTCTTCTAATGTGACTAAACACGCTACATTAGTGGAATAATAGAATGTGCGTTAAACGATTAGCGTCACGCACAGAACGGCGATGCTGCTAGGTGCAGGGCAAAATAGCTGAATTGACTCGAAAGATCGAAAGAATACACGAAATATGACACGTGAAGAGTGTCAAATGATTTTTTTAATAACATCTACAAGACTGAAAAATTTATTCATATATCCTAAAACTGCGAAGGAAATCGTACATGTTTTAAAGAAATTCCGACATAAAAGGTTGTTATAAGTTTCAAAATTGTTTGAATGAATGGTGAAAATTATGAACTGTTTCATAAAAATGCAATGCTAGCACATATTTCAACGTACCAATGGCAAATGTAGTTGACAATGATATTATGGGTGATGCTCGATATGATACAAAGTCAATATTATGCACTACTGGGTCTTTCCATTGTGTGAAGTTTATTGTGCTACTGTGTAATGGCTAGGGATCGCTGTTGTGTCTTTGTGACGTAACTCGAGACTTAAGATTCACTTTGTATATCGTGCACCAGCCGGTATTACGATACTTTCAAAACCTGATCAAATCTACTGGGCATTTGATTTTGCGTTGGAGACTGGATCAGAGATGTGTCGAGCTGCAGGTTCTACCCCAGTTTCTTGACAGTGTCTGTCTTGACAACTTCGAAATAACCAATGAAAGATCCAGAAATGATTACACAATGCAGTTCGACACAAAACGGACCAAGTCTCACGCGAAACGTCAAATAGCCATCCAATGTACTTACAAATAAGGCGACATGTTAGGAGAAATATCCATCGTCATAAAAGCCATTCCATTATAGTCTGTGTATATCAGGTCAAACTCTGGGGTAAATGTGTTAGCGCAACCACGAACTTTTGGGACTGAAAGATGGCTGGAATGAATTGAAAAAAAAAAAAGATTACCAAATACGCTTGGTGTACTCAACATTACATTACCGCGTTAAAAAATATCTGGATGTAAACCACTCGACGGCCGTTGCCATCAGTCTGGCAACTGATATTAAATCACAACTTTATTTCCGCGTGCGTTGATACATACTGACAATGTGATCTCCACCTTCTAGTCACCTTTGTATCAACCATAGGAAATTGCTGCTTCTGTTGTTGTTGTTCTTGTTGTTTTTTACTGTATTTCTATTTTTGAGGACCAAATGATCTAAAATGTACAACGTCTTTCAATACAACAAAAGCGAGACACAGTGGCTCCTTCCACACGTATCCGGACATTTTTCAAAACCGATATTTTTTCCCTCTGTTTTCAAAGATACGCGTCCACGCGTAGCGAATTCGAATCGTTTCCGCCCTTCCATACGAAAACGCTAAAGAACAGAAATACGTTAGCATCCCTCACAGAGCATACGTTACGCTAGTAGTAAATGATGTATTACCAGAAACCCATAAGGGTTTGAAACGTGTAACTCGCGTTCAATGCTCGTACATATTAATTTTGACCATATTTGGAAACCCTCGTTGCGTGACTTTCGCGTAGCCTAAAAGTTGCCCAAATGTGGCAACATGGCCCGTAAATTATGAAGATTAAGTTTCATAATGTTGGTTTTGGCCCAGGTGGTAAGCCAATTTTCCCCAAAACTGCTACCATCCCCAGAAGAAAACTTCGCGTGGATTTCTTCTCGTTCCAAATATGGTACTTAAATGAACATTCACGAGCATCGGACAAGGCAAACATATGAGATTTACACGTTTCAACCCCTTATGGGTTTGTGGTATTACTATACATCATCGTATTCGAAAACCTCCGTTTTCTTCAGCCCAAACGTAATCGAGCGGCCAGCGTTTTCAAAAATCCTCACTCTGGAGGGTGTTTTTGAAAAGATGCGTTTTCGGTGACTGTTTTACCGAATACGTATAAACAGTAAGCCAAATCGGAGAAAAAAATCACCGTTTTCGTTGAAAACGGAAACGTGTTAACGGGGCCAGAGTTTCGTGGTTATAAAGTATTCGGCTTACATCTGGGGGTTTACGGTCGTTTCACCTGTTCGCAAACTCAATAAGTCGTTTCGCTTACGTGTTAGGTTAGTTCCTTACCGCTTTCGCCTTATCAGTCGCTGAAAGAACGAGGTATGTACATGCGTATCGCACTTTTTTGTTCATGGCTGAGAGAACGAGGTATAGACAGGCGCAGCGATCGTTTCGCTTCTTAGCGGAACGACCTAAGACGTTAGCGAACGGGATGTTGACGAAACGACTCGTAAGCGAAACGAAGAATGCATGCTGTGTGTGTACGGTAGACTAATATATTGCAAAGCCTTGAGATTGCTGGGAAACTGCCCACCTACCCCTCCCCTAAGCTAACAGTAACATTTACTTCTCACTTAGGGCAAAATGATCGCTTAGGGGAGGGGTAGGTGGACAGTTTCCCAGAAACCTAAATTGATTGGTCCAACTACTTACCGCTTGTAGGTGGTGGAATTAACAGCAAGAGTTAAATCATGGCCCAAGATGTACAAGGAGGCTAAAAGATCACTCCATTGCACCATCTCACCCAGGGGTGCTCCAGAGTACGCTAAGTTAAGCCAGTTGGGTTGATAAGCATACGTTCCGAAGAAAATTAATACCTGACAAGAAGATTGAAAACACGGGATTCAGTAAGTGCTTCTCAAAGTGAAACTTTTATAACGCCTCAGCTCCGAGACCTTCTTAAAAAATAATAATGACCGAGCGCGTAGTGCGAGGTTGTTATCGCTACGAAGGCGGTAACCTACTCTTAAATCTATTGAAAATAATAACCTGTTTAAAACAATAGGAAAGTGCATAAAAAATAAATACAGTTGAACCTCTCCAAAACGGCCACCTTGGGTGACAAAAGAAAGTGGCCGCCGTACAGAGGTTTAAACAATAGTCAATATATGGACTGTCCGCTAGACTTGCTCACAAGTCGAGCTTTTGAACGCGTAGCGAGACAGTGAGCGCGAGCGAACACCAGACCAGAAAACCAAGCGAACGACTTTGAGAAAGTCTAACTGTCCGCCAAAAAAGTGGCCCTTGTAGAGAGGTGGTCGTTAGTGGAGGTTCGACTGTAATAAACAATTGTAAAATAACTAAATATTTAGAGGTAGCACATCCACAAAGTGGTTCTTCGTCTACCATTCCTGCACCAATTAGAATTTTAAAATGTTGGTTTTTGAGGAGAGGGGAAAACCGGAGTACCCGGAGAAAAAGCTCTCGGAGCAAAGGAGAGAACCAACAACAAACTCAACCCATATATGGCGCCAGCTCCGGGATTTGAACCTGGACCGCATTGATGGGAGGCGAGTGCTCTCACTACTGCAACAAGGCGTCACCCTGACCCCCGCCCCCCCACCACCACCACGCAGTACCTGCACAGTACGAGAATCGCCTAGAGGTTCCCTGGTCGTTTCAATACAAAGTCGTTTCCTTACGAGTCATTTAGATACGAACAGAAGTCGGTTCGATTTACTGAGGCGAGGTTGTTCCATAGTACTGTACAACGGTTTATTCTCACACTGAAGAACAGGTCATAAACCCGAAAACATTTGACACTTTTTTATATTTCTTTACCGAATATCACCTCATCAACTATTAAAGTTGTTTCGATACACATAATCGTGATAAATCTGTCCCACATTACTCCCTCGTCCCGCGTGGAGAACGTCTAAGATCAGTGAGTTCTGTAAAAGACCTCGGCATCACAATCTCACATGACCTCTCGTGGTCTTTACACGTTGTTGAGGTTGTCAATAAGGCCAATAAAGTTCTTGGTCTAATCAAGCGAACAATCGGTTCTGTAAACAAGGAAATCTTTTCCACACTGTACAAGGCTCTTGTGAGACCAATCCTCGAGTACGCTTCCCCTGTATTGTGCCCTTACCTAGTTAAGAATATTGTTCTCTTAGAGAAAGTTCAGAGAGAGCTTCTCGACTGGCTTTAGGTCAGCGAAGGGGAGAGATGTCATACGAAGATCGCTGCGAAATGTTACGGTGGTCATAGTTGACTGATAGAAGGCTATATTTTTCTTTGATTGAATGCTATAAACTTGTATTCGGATTGAATAGCCTTTGTTTTCCCGATTTTTTTGAGTTCGCTTCAAAACGTACCAGGTCCAATTATAACTACAAACTGCAAGTTAAATCGGCTAACTGCAATTGTTATAAATACTCTTTCTTTGTTAAAATTATTCGTGAATGGAATGACCTGCCCGCCAATGTTGTTGAGATAGGACATTTAAAGACGTTTTAAAATAGCTCTTAAATCGTACATGCGTATTTCTTAGGTTTTTATCCATCTTAGATCTTAGATTTTATTCATAAACATATATTTTTAATTTTTATATTTGGAAGTTTATTTACATAGGGTCAACCGCTTAAACTTCCTTTTTAGGGTAGTATTTGTATCGTTTATTCCTTATGATACCTTAAATAAAGTACGTATGTATGTATGTATGTATGATACAAACAAGCAGGCGGCGAAGGCCTGTTTCAAACGTCGAGCTCACTGCCGTGCTAAGCTGGCTCGACTGTAGCTCGACTGTAGAACGACACTAGCACGACTTGGTTTCAGACGTCGAATTTAATTCAGTCGAATAGAACGGCTGTTGCCGAAAACAAAACACAAAAATAACGAAATGGTTTAGGAAACTTGTGAATGTATTCTAATGTATTTATAATTTTTGAATTGAGTTCGGCACGGCAGTAGCGCGACGTTTGAAACCAAGTCGAGCCACTGCCGTGTAGCACGGCAAGGTTTGCCGTGCTACACGGCAGTAGCACGACTTGGTTTCAAACGTCGCGCTACTGCCGTGCTATAGTCGAATTTAATTCGATCAATTTAGTTCGGCACGGCAGTAGCACGACGTTTGAAACGGGCCGAAGTTGCAATCATTTTTGGAATAATTTACCGTTGATCCGACCTCCGCGATTTTTTTGACTCGCATTCACGACATGGAAAAAAAGAACATCATTCTTTGTCATGACGTACCATGTACTAAGTTGCAAAACAATATACAAACGGATACAACAAAAAGAGCTGCACATAACAGTCGGACGTCAACACAACCTTTTTGGTTCGATGTTGCTTGCGAAGAGTTCCTTCTGCTGCAAATTGCTTCGCAGCCGCTGACCACTGGGGCCACATTCTGGTAATGCGATCTCTCATCCATCTCAGATTCAGTTTTGTCAGCGTATCAATAAAACTCTTCTCCAGCTCAAATCTCATTTTTGCAGGCTTTAAAAGGAGACAGATTATCATCAGCAATTGTTGCTACTGCAAACAACATTGTTGGGCCAACAATGTTGGGAGTTGCTGCGTTCGTGTTGGCAACAGTGTGCAAACGGATGCAACAACTCCCAGCAATGTTGGGACATGCAGTGTATCATTGAAAGAATACTTGGTCCCAACAATGTTGAAGGAGCTGTGCAAACGGTTCCAACATTGTTGTGCTACGCTTCGGTGATCACGGAACAAGAGTTTCAAACTTTGCGCAACAACTCCCAACAACATGTAACAACATGCAACAGGGTGTGCAAATGGATAACAGTGTTGGGAGCTGTTGGCCAACGATGTTGCGTCCTTTTGCACGGGGCTTAAATTACTAGGATGCCAATAAACCAATTTTGAGCCCTTTTTTCGGGGGGGGGGGCGGTGGGGCAGAATAATATCTTCAGATTGTATTACTGTGGACAAATTTGCACAAAAGGATGAAAAAAGCTTTCCCAAAGTTCTCCATTTAGAACATTACTTCATAGATGCGAAATTTTTCGGTAACTGTGACTTGCTAACAACGTATTAAAGTACGCAAATGATGGAACGATAATTACCACAAAGTTCACCAAAAACCAATGACATCTATTTCTAACACAATATTGTTATTATCCAGATAGAATACTTTCCCCTCTTTTTCGATCTCTTTTCTTCGTTTCAGAATAGAGCGATTTTCGTATGACCTTGAAATGAAAACGCGCGAACAAAACAGAAACAGCAAACGAACGGAAATAGAGCGATTTGATTGGTTATATCGAACGGATACAAACGCGGGTGGCTTTTGGTTGGTTAAGCGAACGTTCGCGTAGAAAAACTTCATGCCCGAGAACTTTCTAGAAATCAATGGATCCTTCGCTTTGACGTCATACTACAACACGATTGGCCAATCAAACAATGCCTTCTCCATACTAGGGTTTTCTTTGGCGGGAAAACGAAGAGTCCATGTTTTGATCTTTTCATCCATTGGCTTATGAAACAGATGACGAACACTTACGGAAACCATTTTTCAAGGTCATACGAAAATCGCTCTAACACAAAATGTACAACTTTTTGCCTACTGAAATGAGAATGTCAAAGTAAAAATCTTAACAATTCCATAGTGCAATTTGAAAACCAGGTTTGGTTTGTTGGTAATAATGAAATTGCTGACAAAAGATCCATAGATTGTGTTACAGAAAGACGAGATAAGTGCTGACTGAACATCTCGATTAACTATCATTCAAACCTTTTGGTCTCTTGTGTCTGTGCTTGCATTTGACTGTCGCCATGGTAGCACTGGGCAAAATCTTTCAACCTATGCATGATTATTAATATTATTATTTAATATAATTACATTGATGATTATCGAAAATAGAGTGCTATGATTGGCTGGGAGCTTCGCTTTATCCCGCTATAATCACCGCGCGGTGATTGTAACATTGAAGGCTAGCAGTTTTTAAAATGGCAACCACATTTTTTGATGTTTCGGAGTCGGAAATTGATCAATACTTTTATTTTCTCGAGTAATCATCAATGTAATTATACTAAAACAATTAGTCGCCTGAGGTGACTACTTGTAAAATGGCTTATAGTTTTTTGGGTGACAACTTCACCTTTGGGAACACGTACATTTCCACAAAAAATCTCTTTATATTGGTGTGACACCCTTCAGAAACTTATTAAGCCAAAAATTCCACAAGCAGTATGTTTTAGGAAGTCATGCTGTATTTTAGACTCACGTGAAGAACAAAATTAATCATTAGCTTGACACTCCTGATAATGAAAATGTCGAGGTTATTATGAGTATGAACTCAATCAAGAACAGTAATAGTCATGTACTTCAATGTTAATCAATGTTAATCAATGTTAGCCAATGTTAATCAGCCAATGTTAATCAATGTTAATCAATGTTAATCAATGTTAATTAGCCAATGTTAATCAATGTTATCAGTGTTAATCAATGTTGATCAAGTGCAAAGTATGTTGATCAACAGCAGTATTATGTACCTCACTGAGATAAACAAGAATTGAACATAAGTTTTCTGTCTTCACATGATGCTGTCCAATGTAACAAGCTGAATTTGTTTGCCATAAATCTTTCATCCACTAAAAAAGAAAACAAACCAACAGAATCAATTTTTGTCTTATTTATCTTATCACTTACAATGCAGGCCTCAAGGTGCACAACAAAAAAATTCATGCAAGAACAACTACTCAGGGCAAATATAACTAATGGATGAGCAATATCAACACCTCTCATAAAACTGTAAGTATGTTGTGAACTTATCGTCATCAAGTATCAACCCATTCATGCTTGAATAAAACACATGTTAGGCCCTGTTCACACTGTGCATAATTTTATTTGTTTTATATATTTAAAAGCTATCAACAGGAAGCCACTTCTCGTGTGAATGACTTTTTTCACCTAGTACCAAAATTTTTTGTCAGGCAACAAAATCCTTGTTCCTTGACAGCTATCCTTCATTCTTCAGAACATCTTATTTTGCAAATGTCTTTCGTTATACAAAAAATTTTCTGTGTCTCAGATGCAAACAAGGTTGCAAAAACAAACAAAATGGTGGTTACAAAATTTTCAAATTTGTTGCAAATTTTAAACTCTATTTTCTGTCATACTGTGCAAACAGGGACTTATTCACCACTTCCACATAATAATGCCAATAAAAGACCTGTTAACCTTTCAGTGCATAAGCATCGTTTCACTTTCCAGACGATAGAGAACAATGATTGTTATTGTATAAAATTTTGGAGGGCAGACAAGGCGGAGAAGATAGGCAATGGGAACTTGGTGAATTAAAGCATTAAAAATCAGGAGTAGATAAAGAAGAGAAGCCAAAATCATCTGATTCAGCTCATTCTGTCCCTAACTCATGTAATACCCCCAACCAAAGATGTGCCACGCCCATTTTCTATTGCAATGAACACAGCACTAGCCATTATATGATATGGTCAAGTACACTGCACTGACAAATTCACCCCCGGTCAGGCCATCTCCTTGAACCATGGATTTTTAATTGGGGTGGGGATAGTCCATAGATTATATTACAAAGTTTGTATCTATTTTGAAATAGAGAAAGGGTATCTGAGTAAATTATTTAGGCAGATGTAATTGCCACCCAAGGGATCTCCCCCTCCCCTTCCCTCTCTCTCCCCTCCCCTCCCTCCCCCTCCCCCCACTAGATCCTCCCCTGAAAGTTAAACTGAAAAGTGTAGACTTACGGAAACTTTGTCCTCACAAAATGGGAACAGCAAGTCATGTGGAATCACACATTCCTGTTTCTCTCCATTTTCTGGTCACCACAACAGAAGTAAAATATTTACTTTACAATCAAGAAACCAAAATTAAGATAACAGAAATACAGCATTGACAAAATTGATTATCCATCAGATTATTACAAGGTGTAAAATGTAGGGCATTGACAAAAAGATTGCTTATTACAAGTAGTACAGCTCAATCTCCTCTGCTTGTATCATGAAAAACAAGATCATTGCAGTTTTAAGCGCATCCTTTTTTTTTTTTTGGCAAAATGAAGCTTGAAACTATACTCTGGCTTGTACAGTATTCAAACCATATTTGACCTTGTATACTGGTAAGTCCAGTACTCTACCAATATTATTGCAAAGCCAGCTGGGGACCAGTCATTTATTTGGTTTAATGTTTGAATATCATCTATTAGAGTTGTGACATAAAGAATTAAATGCGAACAAGCTAAGATTATTGCAGTTTTACTAAAAAGAGTTAAATTAAACAGCAAGTTAACAAATCCCTACTTGAAGTTTATATTTTAAGTTTTGTAAATTTTAGAAATATTAAAAGAGCACCTAAATAAATTAAAACATGCAATCTCTATAAAAAAAAAAACATATATAATGCAATGCTCAAAACTGAACACTGAATTCATGTAACTGCAAACATATATTCCACTTGTCATTTATGATACATATAATCATGGGGCCATGTTCGGGTAAAATTCTGACAAGTGACATGGCCTTAATAGGCCATTTTCCGAGTTTCCCCCCGGGCCTCTGTATCAAAACGAGGTTAGGTGCTCAACCATTCTTGTGGAAATGAGTTTTATTTGCATGAGAATGAAAAATCATTTCCATATCAAAGGTTGAGCACCTAACCTCGTTTTGATACAGAGGCCCGGGGGAACTCGGAAATGGCCTATTGAAACAGCGACATAGGACAGCAGAAATGGCGACAAACAACACAAAGATGGGCTGAAACCACGACAGCAACACAGAAAAGTGCAATTATTGTAATACAAAGTTAAATGCCGACAGTGACATGGCTTCTTCCTCAATAATAATGCAAAAAAGACAGGCTTTAAAATTCAGACCAGGAATATACAGCTCAATCATGCAATATTTGTACCTGTATTAACAAATTGTTCCAACTTTTCTAATCGTTGATTGACACCTCCATTTTCTTGACTAGGACTGTAATCTAAACAATTGTACAAAACAAAGAAAAAATGTCTTACATTGTATTGACCTAGTGCATTACATGGAATACATGCATCACTTAAGAACATAATGAGAACATATATGGATTGTGGCTCCCTTAAGCACTGCAGTGTTACAAGATAGCACTTACAGAAACAAGTCACACATTCAAAAAAGAAA
>JBBMOI010000011.1:18985000-19100000 GCA_038088405.1 Porites divaricata
GGAATAACCATGCACCGACTAGTGGCAAATGTTCACAACGAGGCTTGGTAAAGAGATAATTTTGTCCATCTGCATAAATACTTGTGGTAAAGAAATCAAGAGTCCAGCCTCCAACCCAAACCCTGAAGATCAGAACATTCTTTCTTTGGCTTTTACATTGCTTAGCATGTGTCACCAGCGACAGTGAGATTTAATTCAATCAGTACATGTGGACGACTTTCTCGAGCATTTAAAGCCGCGTAAGTGTGAAATTAAGGAATATAGAGAGAGATAAAAAGGTTAGGAAGAGTAAATTAAATTTCGTTTGATATTCAATCGTTGCACGAGCCCAAAGGACAGATGGATCAGAATATATAAACATCACAAACGTGCCCATCACGTGGACGTTTGCACTTAGCTTTGCGTCCCTGTAAATCACGAGGGACACCAAAAGTATAGCATTAGTTCTATGCATCAAAAAATCAGCTTAAGACTTATAAATTTACGACTAACGGTATAGCTTATGGTAAATTATTGCGAAAGAATGTTGATCATAGACGCTGAGGGCAGAAATTTGCTGTACATCCGTTTGTCAATATTTTTTTTACATCATTTGTTAATATGCAACTTTCCAATATTAATTTTCAGTGAAATTGATTCTGAGATTAATAGCCTACAGAGAAAAACCGATTTTCTGTGGCGGATTACAAATGAAAGGGAAAATTCTCAATTTTATTCCATTCGCAAGGACAAACTAGTGTTAAACCGGTATTCATCTGTACTATTCAAGACAAATGCTGTATTTACCAAAACAACGACACAACAAGTGAACCGTGAAATCACGCGGCAAAACTTCACTTACCTTGTACACTGAATCGTGTCCAGGATGTTGAATCGGAAGGTAACTCTCTTAACACATTGTAGTTTACAACTGTGATCAAAATACAGACAATCGACGCAATTAGGAGGAACAAATTCCCATTTCGTCCTCGCAGTGGCCATGACATTATTGACATTAGTGAAAGGATTGGGAACTAAAAGTATACCTTTGCTCTACACTGCACAGGGCACCCAGACTGTCCGGGTATGTAAGCAAATCCATTCCGCTTTTTTAAAAGATTCGAAATAAAAATGACTCGCCTTGATTTCTCCTTTCTCTTAAACTGTCTGTTTACTTCTAGAGCCATTTGGAAGCTATTTTTGACAAGTTTAGATTTCGAGTTTCTCAAAGCGGGATTTAGAACGTTTTATTATATCTGAAGTACTCGCCGCAGGGAAAAACCCCTAATGCTTTACATAATTATGATCGTCCGGATCGTCCCGATCGCCCCAAGTAGCTAGTCGTTTCAAATAGTGCTTAGACGATTGGGACAATCATATAAAAACACCGGGACGATTGCAGCGACCTTACTAGTTTAGATGTACATTTTGAACTTCAATATAAGCAATTGAGTCAATCGTGGGAAATTTAAAGCGATCAAATGAAAACATTCTCAGAAGTCTACCCCAGATATAATCATTCTTTCCCCCTTAATCAGGAAAACATTCACCCTTGCGTCCAGGGGTCTTACATCCAGGGCCGGGTTGTTCAAAGCTGGGTTAAGATAACCCAGGGTTAGTATGAATTTGAACTCAGATATGAGGGCTTAAAAAGAAAATTCAGTTTAATTCTCTTTGCCTACAATTTGATGATTGGAAACTCTAAAAAGAATAGAGAAAATTATCCCAGAGAGTGCTTTTGATAAAAAGATAGGGAAACCCGGGTTAAAATTTAACCCTGGGTTAGTGCTAACCGCCGTTCGAACAACTGGGCCCAGGAGTCTTACATCCAAGGGTCTTACGCTCAGGGCGCTTACATTCAGGGGTCTCACATCTGGGGTCTTATGTTCAGGGGTTTTATATCGAGGGGTCTTACGTGGCGGGGAACTTACATCCGCGGCTCTTTGCCTAGTCCCTAGGCCTCATTATTATGCGCGGCCGATGCGTTTCGGGTCACGTGGTCCGAGAAAGTTTTTGAGGCCTAGACAAACTCGGAGAAGTGAGACATTTTGTCTCACTTGGGGCGGAGCTTTTATGGGAAGCGGGTGAGCTGTCAATAACTTTTCCGAGCTGATGAAAGATGTCCAGCAGCCATGGAGAGTACAGAGGATAAAGAGCTAAACCGAGCATTATTATTCCATGCACGTTTTCATTGTTGAAAGTCCTTTGGCCTTTCTTTTTCATTTATCTTATTAAACTAATTTGAACTTTATTTCGTCTCAAAAACTATTTGTAGGCTGGGCAAAACAGCGTCGCAAAAAAATTATTTGATCAAGAATCGGAAGGTGAGCTAAAGAAATAAGTTTATATTTATTCTTGGATATGAAAAGCTATCTTTCGTTTCTCCATTTTCGCTTGCTCCTATAAATTTCTCATTATCATTCCACTTCGAAATATTTTATGTAATTTAATTTTTGGATTTGGAAGCTTATCAAACTAATAGGACAGGCTGTTGAATTGGTAGAATGTCAACAAATTACTGTTTGAAATCTTTTTATCAATGAAGAAATATCATTTTAATGGTACATTTGAAAATGAACTAAAAGAGAAATTATTTCGGCACGTTATACAGTAGTATTCTTTCCGATTTGTTCTTTTACAACACGAACTAGGCTAGTCGTTTTTGTCAATAGTGCCGATCTTTTATAAGCGAAGGATATTTACGCGCAAAGTTATTTACAGATTATTTCAGTTGACCGTTAGAACTTTTCAAAAATGCTCACGCATGCGCACTCCGAGATTGTCTAGGCGTCTCCCGGCCGTTGGTCTCGGATACGTCACCGAAATGCATTGACCGACAGGGCCTGGAAAGACGCCGTATAGGGACTAGGCAACACGGCTCTTATGTCCTGGGGTCTTACATCCAGAGGTCTCAAATCCGGGGGTCTTAGCTTAAGTCAAGGGGTCTTAAATTTAAAGGTCTTCCATCCAGGGGCCTTACATCTAGGAGTCTTACATCCAGGGGTCTTACATCCGGGCGTCTTACATGTAAGAGTCTTGCATCGAGGAGGCCTTACCTTAGCGTCCAGGGAACTTACGTGCACAGGCGACAGGCTCCTGACGTGCATGGGTCTTACATCCAGGGGTCTCACGTCTAGGGGCCTTACATCTAGGGGTCTTGCATAAAGGGCTATCATTTCCAGAGGTTTTACATCTAGGGATCATAAATCCCGGGGTTTTACCTCCAGGGGTATTCGCTCACGGGTCTTCCATCCAGGGCTCTTGCGTCCAGTGGACCTTAATCCAGGCGTCTTACGTACGGGGGTCTTATATCTAGGGGTCTCATGACAAGGGATCTTGCGTCCAGGGATCTTTCATCCAGGACTCCTACATCCAGGGGTCTTACGTCCACTGGCCTTACATCCACCGGTCTTATATCCAAGGGTCATGTGTCAAAGGGTTTTACACCCAAGGGTCTTACATCGAGGGCTCATACGTGTAGTGGTCTCACATTACGAGGTCTAACGTCCAGGGGTTTTACTTCAAAGTAATCTTACATCCAGACTTCTTAAGTCTAGGTGTCGATCTTACGTCCAGGGATCTTACGTCCAGGGATCTTACATCGAGGGGTCTTACATGCACAGATCTTACTTCCAGGCGTCTTACATCTAGGGTTCTTACGTCCAGAGGTTTTACGTCTAGGGGTCGTAAATCAAGGAATCTTACTTCCAGTGCTCCTTCCTCCAGGATTCTTTCGTCAAGTGGTCTTATATCTGGAGGTCTTTGATTCAGGGGTTTTACATCTTAGGGTCTCTGATGTCCAGTAGTCTTACATCCAGGAATTTAATGCACAGGAGTCTAACATCTAGGGATGTTACCTCAACGGTTTTATATCTTAGGGTCTTACACCCAGGGGGCTTACATCCCGAGGCTTTAGTTCCAGGGGTGTTACATCGAAGGGTCTTACGTCTTGAGGTCATATATTGAGTGGTGTTACGTGCAGGGGTCTTACACCTAAGAGTTTTACTTTCTGGGACCTTACGTCCAGGGTCTTATACTTCCAGGGGTCTTGCGTCAAGGAGTCTTTCATCCTAAAGGCTTACGTCTAGGGGACTTGTGTCCAGGTATCTTCCCTCCTAGAATCTTACATCCATATGGGTCTTACTTTTAGGATCTTACGTTTACGGGTCTTACATCCAGGGGTTTTGCGTCTTGGGGTCTTACAGTCCAGGGGTCTTTCACCCTGGGTTCTTTCGGCCAGGGGTCTTCCGTTCAGGTGTCTCACGTCCAGGGGTCTTATATTCATTGGTCTTACGTCCAGATATCTTACGTCCATGGGTCGTAAGCCCTGGGGTCTTACATCCAGTGGTCTTACGTCCAGGGATCTTGCATCTAACTAGGGATGTTACGTCCAGTTGTCTTACCATCTAGAGGGGTCTTACATGGGGTTTTCACCCACGGGGCTTGCATCCTGGGGTCTTGCGTTAAGGGTTCGTACGTTCAGTACTTCCAGGGGTCTTACACCCAGGGGTCTTGCGTCGAAGGGTCGATCTTACATCCAGGTATCTAACTTCCTGGGGTTTTGCATTCAGGGGTTTTTCTTGCAAGGGCCTTAAGTCTATAGGTCTGAAGCCTAGTTGCCTTACGTCCAGTGGGTATTGTATCCTTAAGTCCTTACATTCAGGGTCTTAGGGCTGTTACTTCTAATGGTCCTACGATCGGGGGTTTTACAACCACGGTCTTGCGTTTAGCGTTCATGGTTTTACAACTAGGGGTCTTGCGCCCAACTTTTCAACGTCCAGCTGTTCTTTTATCTTCTTTATTGTTTTACAATCAGTTGTCTTGCATCTCAGGGTTTTTACATCCAAGCGTTTGACGTACAGGGGTCTTAAGTTGCAGCTCAAGTTCAAGTTCATCTATTTTCACACTATTTAGTTCCGATTCAGTTCACATATTTAACCAACAAAAACAATAACAGATTCTCGTCAATAATTAATTGAATAAAATAAAACGGAGCTAATACTATACAGTGGCTAAAGTAGCAACTGCTGTCGAGTTGGCCACCACACAATACTTTAGAATAGACAAAACACACTGAGCTAACTAAAATGAAATCTAAAACGTTGCTTTATTTTGACATAGCTCATAAAATAGACGGTCGTGTCGTTCTTACATACCTGCCATATAAGGTCCCGTCCGCGAGAACCTCCAAGGGGTCAGCCAGGGGTTTAGGTCCTACGTTCAGGGGTCTTACATTCAGTAGTCTTACGTCTAAGAACTGTCTAACAAATATATTTCCAGAGGTTATTATATAAGAACAACTGTATTTTTGGTTATGTTCGCCAAATGTTTGCAATTGTGTAGTTGTAAAAGTTCAGCGTTCTGACAATTAACCACGATCAGTTCCGTAAACAATGTCTTTACGAATGCATTTCTTACAAGAATTATCGCAGGTGGATTTAGGCTGGAGAAGAAGACAAAGTGAATTGAGGACTCCAAGATGGCGGTTCGACAACAACACCCTTTATTCGTAAACCGGCGAAGCTAACATGTCACAAATCAAAATTGACCAATACTGTCACAGTTATTTTTTGCAAAACAACTTCTTAGCAGTCTTCACGACTGCAGCTCTGAGATCACCCATTCGCCAGCAATACAAGAACGGGTTAACTGAAGAGTTTATAAAAACTAAAGTGGTTGCAACCCTCCATCCACTCAGCGAATGGTTTTTTGTGACGTACAGGGACAAATAAGTCGCCACCGGAATGTAAAAAAGAACCATCACAATAAAAAACAAAAACGAATTTATCGCACTCTTCTTCAACTGGAGCAAGTTTGAAATTGTGCTTCCCTTAGGCAAATTAACAGCTTGGTGTTGGGATTGAATCTTTTTCTGCTGATGGCGAACGATTTTAAATATTCTCAAGTAACAGAATACTGAAATGATTAGGCATAAGCAAACAAAGATAGTTATGTAAAGGAAAAATATGCGTAAGCTCCAGAAGTAGATACCAGAAAATATAAAGCTCTTAAGCCACTGAGCAGTTAGGAAGGTCTTGATGCGAAAGGAAGTCACCATTGTTGAGTATCTTAAGTGGTAATGAAGAGCGAGGAATCGATCCACGGCTATGGCTGTCATCGTGCAGAGAGAAATTCCACATGCACTGTACGACAGTATGAACCATATACTGGCTGGGAGTCTTGTTGAGTGAAACGCGCTGGCAATGAAAAGTGGCTGGATAGCGAGACCGACGAGAAGATCTGAAACAGCCAGATTACACAGCAAAAGTATGGCCGGTGAACGAAGCGAGGGTGTGCTCAAAATGGCGGCTAACACCAAACAGTTGCCAAGAATAGCTACCAACATAGACGGAACGTTTAAGGCGCTGGTTATTATGTGCGAGACAGTATCTTCACCAGATATGTTTTGTGAAAGATTGAAAGAGTCCATAAATAAATTGTTTTCCGTAATGTTCAGAACGTAGTTCATTTTGATATGGGGACGAAGAGCCGTCACTCAGACCTTCAATTCTCAAAATGTCCTCGCTTTTCTGCTTACAAAAAATTCAACCTTTGAAGACTGCAGTTCTGCCGAAAGTAAATGGTTACTTTTCGCAATTGTAAATTTATTGTTCAGTAGACGACAAACATTACAATATCTAGGCATATCTATTTCTGGAAATAAATATCTTACCCTTTTAATTGTGACCTACATTTGCATTTGAATGGATCTAAACAAGAAAAGGACGCAATATGTTTCGTTCCTTTTTTTTTATGTGAAAGGTTTCATTCTTAGTATTATCCACTCTATCTTTCAATGTAAACTTCGTCATTTTTAAAATTATTGTTTTTGTGCTTACTCAGTACAGCCAACTGATATTTTACTGCACGTTGCATCTTCGACCCCGCACTTTGGAAACTTTCTTTATCTGATCATGATAGTTTTCCAACTTCTGTTGGTGCCGTTAAAAGCGTCCGGCCGGTTTGCCTTCTTGGTCTATCTCTTTCTCTTGTCCCCTTTAATTTTCTTCTTTCTAGCTTATAAGCAAGATCTTCTCTAATAACTCACTGCTTTTTAGATAACCAAAATATTTCAGCTTTTGTCCCATAACACCGTCGAAAATTAATCTGAAAATTAGTTTCTTCTCAGTAAGAAATTGATCACGATAGACTAGTTAACTTACTTTCTTTAACTGTGAACTCTAAAACACTAAGAGCGAGGCTTTTCAACTCATTATAATCACGCAATATAACAAGTTAAGTTTTTTTTGGCGCCACCGTATAAAACCGAGTGATTACCTTTTCAAGCAAATTGATATTAAACACTCATTAACTTGAATAATATCGACGCTGTAGATAGATTCTCAATTGAAAGCAGTTGCAATTAAAAATTCGTCCTCTTTGCGGCCATTACGCTGAATTTCTTTACATCTTACTGCTCCTGTCTACTGATTTATCGTTTCTGCCTATTTTTGAGTTAAATCATAAAAAAATTGATATTGCGCTAGAATTACAATGACGCAATCAAAACTACGTAGTTTAGCCCTCGCGTTTAGATCTAAATACCGTAAAAGATGTTTTAATGATAGCCCCTCTCAAAGGATAAGTAGGCTCTTCACCTAAGGTCAAAACAAAAATGTATTTACATTCGGCGGAGCTAAACGTAGTGACAGTGACAGAGAATGTAAATACTTTCCTATTGTTATGAACGCACGTGAGCCGCTATGGCATTAATTGACTCTGTTGTTATTAGGTATATAAGGTTTCGACAGTTGTAATGTATTCATCTCAGCTCTCGAACTATCAACTTTTATTTATTTTTCCATTGACTTTTTTTCCTCTAACCCCCAGAGGTTGTGCGACTGCATCGGTTGGGGAATACGTTCCCAATTTTTTCCCATTGGGTTTTTTGGGTTTTCGTATCAGGCGGCGCACGTGAATAGTTTAGCCTGAGTGACTTTATCTAGCAATATTTGTGGGTTATTCTTTAGTTATGATGTTGAACTTTGTATGTTATTTGGACGGCATTAAACACTTAGGCTCCACAGTTCGAGCTGCACACCCATTCCCGTCTATTTGTCGTGAATATAAATAGGAAATAATAAACCTGGTATCAGCCCGTACTTAATAGACCTATTCAGCTAACTCAATGTTGAACCCAATTCAAACCCTTTGGGAATAAAACGTTTTGTTTCAGGAATTTCCATATGATTTAAATGTTAATTCCACATTATAATGCAAATACAATACACAAAGAATCTTAACCCCGGGAGATTTTAATTGGGTACAACACTGAGTTAGCCGAATAGGTCTATTATGGCGGCTTTAGCATAAACGGGCTCGTATGTAGGCGTGTTAAACAGCGAGAAGGGAGACGTCACGGATATACGTCAGGAATAGCAACCGGAAGATTGGCGTTTCGCTTGATGGACCAAGTATATGATTGGACTGTCTTAACTCCCTTGGTGTGGAGTTATCAAGTCAGAGCGTTCAAAGAGAGAAAAGATTCATGTTTAGGATGTCTTTTTGACATTTGGGGAGAATTGTTCGAAAGATTAAAGCAGATCTCGGGCTTGTTACCATGACAACTTCTCTGTCGGTAGTTAATACAGGATTATTGTTAGCAAGACTTCGAAATCTCGGTCCATAATGTCAATGTTTTAGTTGCTCATGGCCCCCACTATTAATAAATGATGGTCATAAAAGATATTTATAGTTTACTTTGTCGCTAAAGATTACATTGCAAATTCAGTGTAGACAATGGCCAGGGGCTGTTTCGTTGTCTAATTCAAAAGATTCTCATGAAAGTTAGCCCCGCTTATAAAACCACACTACTCTAGCAACTGTATTTTGCAAAAGCAGTTACTCTTTTCAAAGCATACTAAGTTCAACATCCCCAGGGTCTCTCTGTTCTTGACAACGAAACACCCTGGAAACGATGTCCTGCCAGGTACTGGAAAGATTAAGTAACTTAAAATCACAAATGAAAGCGTTTATAGTAAAGGAATCTCATTAAAAATATACGATTTTGAGGTAGAACATCCAAAAAAGTGCCTCTTTGTCTACCATTCCTGGTCGAGTTGGAATTTGGAATTGTTGTTGTTGTTTTTTTGAGGAGGAGGGGAGGCCGAAGAAATATTTAACCTCTCGGAGCAAAGGAGTACTAACAACAAACTCAACGCATGTATGACGTCGATGCCGGGATTTGAACCGAGTCCACATTGGTGGGAAAATTTCGCAGACATGCATTTTGACAGATTAAATGAAATTGAATAAGATCGATCGATGAAGTTTAAAACAGTGGGTATTCACTTTTTAAGTGACGTTATCAAGAAATTTTGTTACCATGGCAACGTGAAGTAACGAAGTGCTTCATACTCATCAAAGTGTCAGTACAGAGTCACCATTGATTCAGTGTTTACATCTGTTTATAATTTTTTTTTAGTTTATTTGCCAAATTTGTACGTTTATAATGGACTTAAACTGATATTAACAACATCGTTCAGAAATTCTCTGAAGACCGACAATAATTATTTGAAAATTGTTAGCAACATAACCTCTGCTTCGCCATATTTACAACTGCCGATCGAAGCCCGTTAAAACGCCAACAAAACAAAAATGGGTTTAAAGATGAGTTCATGAATGCTAGAGTATCAGCGAAGTTCCATGACTTTGTCCAATTGTTAAAGGACAAACTGTAAACACATAAAGAAACAACCACTGGTAGATAACAGAGGATGGTAACGATGTAGAACATAAATGTGTTCAATGCGCTCTTTTTGAGCTGAATCATGAGGCTCCAGTTCGTATGAGCATTTGTACAATGAACTGCCAATTGCTGGGCGTGAATTTGATGTTTATGTCGAAGAACGATTCGACAAATTTGGATGTAAGAGATGATTGATATTAGAAAGGAAAGACAAATGCCTAAGGCAGCGACGAATAAAAACACACTTTTGTTCAAAAAGTATAAAATCGCACTTATGAGATAGCTGGTGCAAAATATGATCACTGTGATATGTACAGCTCGAGATGTAGTCATTAGAGTGGTATACCGCATGTGATAGTGTAAGGCCATTAATCTGTCCAGACTTATGACTGTTAAAGTACTCAGTGAAACACCGCACATTGGATAAGCTGTTATTTCCACGACCGTCTTGAGGACAGGAACATCTGTGAGCAAAATACTGGCACTGTACAATGGCTGAATCATCAGTCCAACTAGAAGATCTGTGATGGCTAGATTTCCAATAAATACCATTGATGGTGAGTGGAGCGACGTGGTTCTTATAATAGCGCCCAACACTAAAGCGTTCCCAATAATCGCTATAGGCACCAGCAGGACGTTTAAGGCGCAGTTTACAATCGCAGCGGTGTCTACAGCATTGGAATGATTTTTTAAGGTGTTTGTAACACCATCTGTAGAATTCAATATCATCTTGAATGAACGAGTTTCTTAAAAATTGCAAACAATAATTATTTAGAATCCCAATTCCAGTTGATTTTCAGTAACAGTATCTAGCCTTGCACGTCCGTGTGTAACGTTTTATATTTTTCATCACGTTTCATGCATTTTCATATTAATAATGTCACTGGCATTTGAATTGGTAATTATAATCACTTAGTTAGTTCTTCAAGTAATATCCTTCAGTTCATACTAAGATATTGACAGAAAGTGGCAAATCACCTTTTCACCACACTTTTCCAGAAGGTAGCCGCCACATTTAACAAACTATATCCTGAGTGGATTGTCATTTCTTCCAAGCTGTCAATCTACCTTCAGTACTACACGCCGGAGGAACAGGGGGGGCTCTAAACCTCCCATCTCCCACCTCCTATACCCTGCGCTCCCAGCTCGCACTCTCCATCCTCCCTTTAGCTACCTTAGTTCTCTTTCGACTGCGAAATATCAAGCATCGTTGTGTAATCTTCCTCTATTTCTCTGGCTTCTCATTTTAGATCTCGCCTCCCGTTCTACCTTCTCCTACCTCCCGTTCCCTGGCCCTCCCCGGCTCCTATCGCCGTGATGCTCCCGATTTTATCTAAACGCGAAGAACTTTAACATTAACAAGGAAACTATAGTTCAATATTCGTCTTCAGACATAACATTGCTTTATCGGCGATCAACTGTGACTTTAAAAGTCACATCTTAATGGAGTTAGTCCCTCAAGTGATCCTTTCTCGGCTTGAGCTATCATTCACATTATTTTCTGAGTGTATATATACATCAAGGGCACAGCTACAGCTGTGCAAGACACCTAATGTATCTTTACAAAGTGCAAGGGTAATTAGCATCCAGAAAATTATCATATCATATCCTGTTTCAGTTAACCTTTTTTCAAAGAAACAGCTTTTAATGATACTTTCAAAAAAATGACTAAAGAAGAAAGTGTTCGTGCATTTTTTTCTTGTAGCTTGACATTTAGTAACTAGTTTTACTCAAACAGGTGAATTGATATGACCTAAACTACAGCTTGAGCTGCAGCTGCAAATGTAAGTTTACCAATTATCAATATACATGTTTACCCTGCCACTGGCATGATATAACATTCAATATAACTGAAAACCTGTCACATCAATCTCATGCTATTTATCTGATAAAGGTTCAAAATTCCATCTTCTCTCTTCTCCTACTCTGAATATGATGATAAACATCCCGAAAGTATAATGTGAATACTACCGTTAGGATTTGAAGCACGAAGCTTCAGACAAACACGTAAGCTGCCTGAAGCTGTCAGGTAGCTAGGTATGTTTTAATTTCAAGCTTTAAACCCTGATACGCCCGGAGTGGGAGATGGGAGGGGGGAGGGGGGGTACTCAACTAAGTTTTATACGCGGGAGGCTCTGCCCAGAGGTCAAACCCCTTACCTTTTCATATACCATCTGGAGCCATAATCGGGGTAGGAGACCGTAACTGGATACCTTTTCCAGCAATGGGGTTGATTCCATCGAAATAACCAAATGTGCTATTTCTAGTACAAATAGTGTGACACGCGCGCGCATTTTTTGCGAGGGCGCCACGCTAAGGTAAACAAACAAAATGGTGTCAGAAATCACCTCCGAAGGAGATGAATAAATTCCGTTTCTGTTATCATTACCTCCTCTAAATTTGAGGCAAGACCTGAGGAGGACCTTTTTGACAATAACCTCTGGATATAAGGACTGTGAATATGACTCTGCTTAGTTAATCACCGATGTTAGAGTCTTTTGATAAATCCAGTGACGAAGAGACTTCGTGCGATGAAGATTCCGTTTGGATAAGAAAAAAAAAACTTGCGGGGGAAAAGGACGGCGGAAAGCAAATAACAACAAATATATGATAATGTTGGCTTAGGGGAGGGGTAGGTGGGCAGTTTCCCAAAAACATATGACGATCCCATATGCCTAGTTCAACTTGTTTTGCAACATTTCATTCATTCATTCATTCATTCATTTATTTTGCCTTTAACAAGAAATACAACAATAGTATACAGAAATACATTAAAGATAATATACGTACAATATTCCAACTAAATTATTACAAGATTAAATATGGTAAAGGCAAGGAAGCCTAAAAAGAAGCCGGGGGCTTATAAACTATAGGCTTCCTAGAACTATAGGGTAAACCATACAAGTTAAGGGTACTGAATGAAAATTTCGATTAATTTAAAAAAAAAATAGAAAAAGAAAGAAAGAAGAGAAAAAAGTAAAATAAAAGGTGTGTAACTCAACAAAGATTCAATTTAACTAAGAAAGAAGGAATTTTTTAAGTCTTTTACCAAACAAACTGATACTTTCACTGTTTTGAATTTCCCGACTTAGCGAGTTGAAAAACGTAGGACCTTGAAACCGAATTGAGAATTTTCGAAAATTAGTTCGACAATGAGGTATATAGAAAAGGCTGGAATTTCTTGTATTATAAGAATGTATCTGGCTTGCAAGGGTAAACATATCACGAAAATAATTTGGAAGTAAGCCTCTTTTAAAAAGATACATAAATTTACCTATTTGGTATAACTAGATGATGCAGCAAAACGGGTTGAAAAGCGATCGATGTTGCGCGTTTTATCACCCATGTTCTCAAACCTGTCTTGCAAACAAATAGTGGGTAATAAAACAAGCAACATCGCTATTTACCTCTTCTTTCAGGAATGTTGCAAAACAGTGCACCTATTTGTTGCCGTTTTATCGTATCTTTAAGAAAATCTGATCGCGTTGTAATAAACTTTTCCAAAGCACTAGGCAGAAGTACATAAAATTCAACAAACTTAATGACGAAGACAAATGACCTGTTTGGAATGATTGAGTGTAAACAAGCAGGTGTTATAACTACTTCGACTTCCTATTCAGTCGTCGATTTGAATTTACCCTGAGATCCCATTCGTTTTATCCTTCAAGTGTTCAATTTTGATCATTATTCTCTATCTGGGATTCCTTTTTTGGATTTTGGCTATATACTTATCCTGTGTTTCTAATTTTTAATATAAGGAATAAAGTTCTTAGATTTTCGCCATCGCTGCTTTACATGATAGTTAAAAGCTGCGCACTTGTAAAGTGATCGTATTTTACATCTTACTTAGTACATTTATTCATTATCCTGCGCATTTTGATATACATAAACTGTATTTCACTCTCTAACATGAAAAACCTCTACATAAGATACTATTAATGACAGTTAAAGGCAGTTGACAGAAGAATGAAAAAGAAGAGCAAAAGAAGTTAAGAGAGTGGTTCGAGTTGTCGATTTTCTATTTTACAATTCTGAGCTCGCATTGCATACTTGTATTTTTAGAGTGAGCGCTCCAGTTTCTAAGTAAAGCCACTTCATTATTATTACATGTAACAGAATTGTTAACAATATTCCTTATGCCCTTGGAGTCTTATATACCCGTTCCTCTAAAAGGTTTCTATTTTTATAAACCATTAGTCAAATGATTATACAACAATACCATATGCTTAATTCTACGGTTTATACGCCCGCTTCCGATGAATCTAAATTAAGAAGATGGATATGCAAGTTTTATATTTGTTTCAGTAGCTTGCATTAGGTTGAACAGAAGGTAACAGCTTAATCGCCTTTATAATTTCTAGTATTTCTTTTCTAAGCCCGCGAAGCCGCCAGCAATACAAGATCGGGTTGATGGATGAGTTCAAAAAAACAGCCGTGGTAGAAAAGGTCCATTCTGGTCTCCATTCCGTGTGCAGTGTCCCAAATATTATCAGTAAAACAAAATGTGGAAAATAACACAATATCATACAAATATAAAATACAAATGTGTTCATTGCGCTTTGCTTCAATCGCGCGAGGCGCATTTTGCTTTCAAATTTTGTGTTCTCTGCGGTGTGATGCTGACTGTGAATTTGCGACTGATGATAACGAACAATTTGATAAATTTTTACGTAAGATATTGTGCTAATTATAATACATACGGCGGAAAAGATGCCTCCAAGAAGGTGAAAAATATACTTGTTCCAATGATAACAAATTAAAGACAGGAAAATGGCCAGCCAGATTGATCCTACGGTGCATTTGACTCGAGTGTTGGTCACTATGACAGCGTATCGCATGTGGTAGTGAAGAGACATAAAGCGATTCACACTAACGGCTGTTATTGTTCCAAGAGACGCTCCACCGACTAAAAACCCTATCATTGCTGACAGACGGTAAAGTACAGGATCTCGCGTTGTTAAGCTGTTAAGTTCGTCCGCAATAAAATGTGGTTGAGCTAGAAGACCAACGAGAAGATCCGAAAACGCAAGGCTTGCTAGCATGATTATCGAAGTTGAGTGAACGTAAGACGTTTTCGATAAAGCCACCAGCACCAAAACATTTCCAGCGATGGAAAGGAGCATCAGTGGCGCGTTAAGCACACAGTTTACTAAGACGATCGTCTCGTGGGTATGATCCGAGCTGTTCCACCCTCCTCCAGTGAAATTCATGACGCCGTGTTAAATGGATAAGCGTTAGAGCATAGACCATTACGTCTTTAATTTTCCATTTATATCGTTTTATGGGGGGTACGCGATTTGCCATCTGTTAGAAAAGCGATTATCTGATGCAAGTGAAGCGACGAACGATTACTTAAAGTAATTTATTTTCAAAAACTTTTTCCATTTCTCATAATTATTCAGTAAATACTGTCAAAGGCAATTTAGAACTGGTTATTGAATTGGGCGCCCTGTCCACTGCGCATGCGTTCTTTTCATCTGATGATTGAGTTTTATGCAAACAAAAAAGTGACAGTTAAGTTAGAGGTTTCTTGATAAATTGTTCCAATTTTAAATAATTAACATTTACAAGGAAACCGTCGCGTCTCCGGGACAAAGCAAAGCACGCATGCACCTCAAGAACTCATTAATAATTCGTTAAAGAAAAAAACAACAGAAATTTATGTGTAACGAGTGTCTATATCTGGTAAAGAGTTTTTAAATCTGATAATTCACTCCTGGCCGTATTTTTAAACAGCACTTAACGTTCCTTTTCGAGAGTAAATGCAAAGATTGTACTTGTTATTCAAATTCTAAGGCTTTTTCTACATCCAGGTGATCTGTGACGTCATTGCGGGGGCCTGGGGAGAGAAATTTTAATGCCGTATCCCATAAACCAACGCGCGCACCAATTCAATTCAAATCAATCTGATCCCGTCAGCTTTGGTTTATGGGATACGGCATTAAAATTTCTCTCCCCAGGCCCCCGCAATGACGTCACAGATCACCTAGATGTTTAGTAAGTTGTAATTCACAACTGTTGCCCATACAAGTGAATTCGGGTTAACATGCACTCTATAGTATAGTAACAGCATATTACAAGAATTAGCAATTATTGAATTCGGCTGTCGTCAGTGAAGAGTGAAGAATTATGCAGATCGAGGATGCTGCCTATTCTTGTATTTGTTCCTATTTAGGTCGGAAACTTAGCTATTTCATCTTCGGTTATACCATATTTCGAAGATTCGATGTGGTTTATATAATTGGAAACGAGGTTGATCAATGATATATTTTTCTGGAAACGAGGGTGCTTACTGAGGCAATAGTGAAGTAAAAAATGGCGTACACGGCTGATAGCTGAAAATAGCTGAATATCTGACGAAAAACGAAAACTGAACGGAAGGAAATGCACGAACACGCATGCACAAGACGTATTTCCTTTTTTGAGTGGTATCTGCCCCCCCCCCCCCCCAAAAAAAAAACATTTGTTTATTTCCTGAAACCGTGCCAAGAAAAAGGCCAAAGTTTTGAAGTTAAGAAAGTCTACAAGGACTCAAATCTCAAATCTTTATTTTGACACGGTAAAAATTCATCAGGTTTTGTTACATAATTATGAAATATAAACTACATAACAATATTTAATAATAATAAATACATATCTAAAGAGTCGAATAAGAGTCGACTAAGCTTGCTAACAACTTAATATTATTAAGAAATATTTTGACTGAATAATGTGCCTTCAGTGGATAACATTGTCATTGATTTGCATAATTCATGATTTTTCATCACATCAGTGCGAAAGCCAAATTTAATGATTGTTAAATACTACATTAAACAAAAAAACAATAGTGCAGGGTTAAAAAATACCAGGAGCAGCTTTTCGGTATCTGGATATATCAGATCTCAAAGCCTCTCCTACGCTCTCAGCGGATATTCTTTGTCTCTTCATAAATTATTGCCAAAATATCTGCGAAACCTTTACTTGCATTTTTCGCAAAAGAAGGTATAACAGCATGACAAGGGAAATGTCAAGGGTATCAAGCACTACACGTGTGGCTTTTATCTGGTCGTTCCTGTAGGGACGTTTAATTTTATTTCCTCGATGTCGCCCGGCTTGACGCTATTGTCGGTGACGTCATCGAGTATCCAGAAATGGCTCCAGCCCGGACCGGACTGTTTGTCACCTGTCAGGTGTTTTGCCAGACAGGCATTTACTTGAAGTATGCAATTTAACCCTGCCTCTTAGCCCCGATAGAGCGTTTTCACATGACGTCACGGCGGCCATATTGGTTTTCCAAAACAATGAAACGACTAACATGCTGGTGTTCCTAAACAAACCCTGTGGGAGTTAAACTCTTTCTTATGTGAAAGCTTTGATTCTTTTGTTTGCTGGCTATGTTTTATTTCCGCATGCAAATTCTTCAGACTTACCTTCAGACATTTTCTTAAAGAATTATTTGGAGTTGAGGGAAGTTAATAAAATACTAAGGCATTTTCCGTTCGGCGAACATTTTCATAATTCGCGTAACTTCTTTTTTATTATCTATTGATATTATTGGGAGAAAGATGATTTTGGTCACTTTGGGACTTAAGGGGTCGGATAAACGTTTAGACAACAAAACATAAATTCATACCTCAAAACCTTTTTTTTCTTGCAATTTTTACTTTCCAGGTTATTCTTCGGTGGAACGCTTACTCCCACGGGAAACTTCGTTACCGGAAATTAAAATTAATTCACAATTTCTTTTAGGCATTTAGATAGTAATTAATAATATATTTTATTCAAATTACGAAAATAAAACCTATAAACCTTACGAGAATTCAACTCCGTCCTAACCACATAAGTTACAAATAGTGTACAACGTATAGTACTGTAAGCCTTAGTAAAATGCCTCGGTGAATTTCAGATTGAAGGTAAATTTGATGGCATAAAATAACATGTAATATTTTCTCGATTTGACAAAATCACATCATAAGTTTCACTTACAATGATTTAAAACAGAATTGAAAAATAACGGTAACTTAATACTTTCTTTATAAAATGGAATGAACGAACAAGAAAGTCTAAGTTTACTCAGTTTGACTTATACGCAAAATTTTCTTCATAGTCTTTTTAACTTCATTCCGAAGTTCACGAAGACGCCAACCATATAAAAATGGATTAATGGCCGAATTTGCAAAAACCAGGCTGGTTGTAAAGATCCACGCTGTGTTTATATTTGCAACGAAGATATCTCCATAAGAAATACGATAAACACACCATGGAAAGTAACAAATGACCGCGCTGATGTAAAACACCAGAGTATTTGTAGCAGAACGCTTTTGAGAGAGGGAATTGGACTGACTTAGCACCGCCTTATTTTGATTCTGAATCTGCAACTGATGCCGTCGCACTATTCGATAGATCTGAAAGTAAGACACGGTAGCCACTGTAAGATATATGGCCAGAAGAGCAAAGCCGATGTAAATATATTTGGCTGGTACCCAAAATCTGTTCAACAAAATAAAGTGAAGGAACCAAAGAAGAGACATTGTGATTACAACACGATATGTTGTCACCCTGGAGCTGTACTCCAGATGATAATGAAGAGCCAAGTACCGATCTACACTTATCAGTGCCATAGTACCGAATGAAACTCCGCAGAAAGCAAATCCCATGGTAGTCATAAGATTGCGGAGAAACTCCGTTGACGAGAGCTTCTCTGCGATATAAAATGGCTGCACCAGTAATCCAACACCCAAGTCTGAAACGGCGAGGCCGCTTAATAAGAGATATGAAGGTGAGTGAAGAGAAGGTGTCCTGTAAACTGTGGCCAGCACAACAACGTTACCAGCAATAGATAGAAGCATCAGTGGAACATTGATCATACAATTTACGGTGACAATTATTGGCGTTGACATTTTCAGCTGAATATTGCAAACAACGCAAAGTTCTATAAAATACTGGTCAATACTCTCCGGTAAGACTGAAGATAACTTGCACGCCTGATTCTCGCAATCGAGATCTGTGATATGGAGATTCTTCGTGTGCGAATGCAAACCGAATCTAATCAAATTAAACATCTCAACCTGTCCGGAAATGAAATACGCCTTTACAGAAAAGCTCTCTTCTTAATTGCACGCCGTAAGAGATTTGAAAACTTTGTCACAAGGCTAAATCAAATGAACAGGCCTTCTACCTTTGTTAATACCACGATCTTTTAGAATTCAGGTTGTTTGTAGCTGTTGCAAGTGAAACCTGACCGGAACTTCTAACTTCATATTAAAAAAAAGAAAATGAATACCCGTCATTACCGATGGGCTATCAACAAGATAACCGATATAATCAGACACGCAAACGAGGTAAATGGTCAGAGGGCATATTTCTCATTAAAAAAATGACGTCATCGTGAAATGGCCGTATTCATCATAGCAAACGCTCAATGTGAAAACATCCGCACAGCACTATGCTATCAAGATAACAGTACCGTGGCGCCCCTTTTATCTTACTTTTGAGAGAAAATGTTTATTCTAAGCGATGAAACGACTTTTACAAAGCCAGCGGTTGAAATTCAAGTTTTTTGCTTCCCTGAAGGACGTTTTATTTTTTCTTAGAAGGGAGAGCGAACCCACCCACCATCCATTATATTTGCGTCAGTCCGGCTAACACTCGTTCTAAAGTAAAACTGCAAAGTAAACTGAAATCTAAGGTTGTGTATACCTAATATAGGCGAATTTTGTTTACAGATATCCGTTATCCGAGTTAGCAACGATTTATTTTTTTGCCACTTAACCCTTAGCCTGCGAACCCCCCACCCCTCTTATTTCCGGTCGTCGCTTCTTTCTCGGCAAGTGAAACTAAAGCCGAAAAACCGGATGCTCTCGCAGCCTACTTAACCCTTCACAGTTGGTCTTTCAAAGTTAGCTGAGATGAATCAAAATATGGTAGAATTGAAGGTCTAAGTTGATAGGTCGGTGGCTAGTGCAATCCCTGAGAACACAACCGTTTTAAACCGAGCCATTTGTCAGCCCGGAAGTTTCCTGTGGTTACATAATGTCCTTCAAAGCACTTTCAATTTCTTGTTTGTTTCCAGAACACACATTTCCAAAGGGATTTCAACTACCCCTCCCCTAAGCCAAAATTAGGGACCTTACGAAACCATGACGACGACAGCAACGGGAACGTCAAAAAAACAATAGGTTTAATTTAATGGGCAAAACAACAGCTCTGCACGTGCATCACGCTTTTTTGTAAATTTCTTTGCCTTCACTACACAACTACGACGTGAAATGACCAAATTTTAAGTTTACTTGGGAACGGGAACGGCAAGGCGATAAATTCTACCATCTCTGTCCGAACTTGAGCGCGTTCTCCTCTCTTCACCTCCAGCCAAAATCCCCTTCTTTTAAGTAACAGGGCGAATTGGGATAATCGCGAAAAAGTTTAAAATGAGGCGAAGTCTGTTTTTCAGTGACGTTTTCGTAGACGTCGCCGTTGTAGGATCGTAAGGTCCCTATTAACACTTACTTCGCACCTAGGGCAAAATGTTTGCATAGGGGAGGGGTAGGTGGGCAGTTTCCCACTCCAGAAACGTGTAATGCTTTTTCTCGTACGTATGACATGTAGTTCCATATCCATTTTTCAATTTTAGGAAGGTTATATAATTTCTTCCTTTTATGATTAACGGATAGGATAATGAATTATTATTATTTCAAAGTTGTAAGAAAAAAAATTTCTTCAGTTTCACGCAAAGCTAAAATGCTGTGCGTTATGGACCGTCAAAATAAATGGATGCCTCTTGGCGTCATATAACTACTCTGTGAGACACCTGCATGCTATTTAAATAACATTAATTATTCACTCAAAATGATTCCTACTTTAAGCTATACTTATCTCGATCTTTGTTAAGTTTCCATCTCCATTTGTCTGTTCCTCGGCAATTACAGGATATAACGTGATGTTCAGTCTGGCAATATTCTTCAAATAGCAGTTGTCATCCGTTTTCCTGTATTTTTGTTGTTCTTGACATGTTTTAAGCAGAACTACGGCTATTTCTTCTTCCCAAAACGTGTGAAATTTTCCGCCATTTTTATTTCCCCATCTCTGTCTAAGCAGCTGAGCTTGAACGCATCCTCGTCCCAGGACTCCTCGGTTGACGTCCCTTTTCTAGCAATAGCCCATACTATCAATGAAACATGGATACTGGATATTCGCAAACGTTTCAGTTCAAATTTGCGCATTCAAGTTTCCGCATTATGAGGAAATTGCCTTTTTGTGTAACAAAAGTATGCCAAAGAGATCGATCTAGTGGGAATCTTTTCATGCGGAAGACCTTGTTTTCTTCGTTTAACCCTTTAAGTCCCAATAGTGTCCAAGATCAATTTTCTCCTTACAATTATCCATACACTGTAAAGAGATATATGAGAATCAATAAAATGATCACCCAGGAGAAAATACTTTTATCTTTGAACAAATTCTCTCAACTAATTCTTTAAGGAAATGTATGGAGATCAGTTTGGAGAATTGTACGTGGATACTGGGGCTTAAAGGGTTAAAAGTCATTTACCACTGTTTTTATCGTCATCGAAGAGGTCCGTCATTTTCTTCGTTTTTGACAAAACCGACCTCTCGAGGAGAGAACATGACGTCAAGGCATAGTTCTTGTTTTCTCGAGCTTCAATTCATTTAGCTATGCCTCGTATTTTGAATTGAATGTTAGAAAACACTCTTACTCGTTTTTATAAAGCATGATCACTATTTTCCTCTGGGACCTTTTTTTCGGGCGATGCTAAAGGCATCGACGAAGGCAGGATCGATCTAATATCGGCAAAATATCTAACTCAAAAATAAAATAATAACTTTGTCTCTCTTGCTCCATGCGTCTTAGAATTACTTGCCAATAAAATGAGACAAGACAAAATTAAGAAAAGAGAGACAATTAGAGATCCTTTAATTCTCTTTTCTTGATATATGCATTAGAGTGCTGATCTTATATTGACCAGTACTGCTGAACAAAACTCGTCTATAAATCCTTTTGAATAAAAAGCTTTAAAAAATAGTTGTAAATAAAAGCTAAGAATTACCTTCCAAAAAGCAAGAAAAGTGTAATTTTAACTTAACATTTTTACTTATTCACAAAAATAGGTGCATTTATTCAAACTTAACATAATTTTTACAGGATGAGCTCGGCCAAAGTAGCAGCTGTTAGGATTTGAATGAAACGCAATTTCAATAAATTCAAGTTGATTGAAAATTATCTAACGGATGTTGGCAAATAAATAGGCTCTTAAGATTATCGCTGTGTATTAACATATTTTAATTTAGAGGCAAAGGCGCGATTCCCTCAATTTTTTCATCTGAACCAACGTACCTTTCAATCAATCATTTTTATATCGCTGATCAGTCTTAAATAGCGGAAATTCTCCGATCTATAGAAGGACAGGTTCATTTTATTACCCAGATAACAAGAGGATGCTCACGTCTCTATATCGGCTGTGTTCTATATTTCACCGCCGAAAGAACGTATATATTTGCAAGGTTTCTTTGAGTTTGGATGCATTGAAAGGATGGACGAGTGAGTTATTCTTGAATTTCACGGTTGCAAGGTAGCGCACAGAAAACTTTCAAATCATCTGCCAGTGTAAGTATTTAAAAAACTAGTCACAGCGCGAAAAGAGGAAACTTCGAACGCTGACAACATTTATCACGGCATAGTCACTTTTTGTGTTTTGTCGTGATGTGTGGAGCATGTTTTCTGGATCTCCTGAAAACATAAACCGTTAAGTAATAGATGATATGCACTCCTGACAGGAATCCCCGACTTTTCTTGTTTTGTAGGCTAATTTAAAAGAACTTTGCTTTGAGGGTGAAGCGTAAGAAGAGCGCTGAAAGCAGCTACTATTGTTGAAGCCAACAGACTTTAGTCCTATTGTGATAATGGGAAACATTTCTCGTCCTGAAACGATTATCATCATAAACTGTGTTCTCAACACTATGATGGTTCCTGTAGCTATCATTGGCAACGCTTTGATGTTAATCGCCATGAAAAGAACTCCCTCTATTCATTCGCCGTCGGTGCTCATACTAGGAGGTCTTGCTGTATCGGACCTCCTTGTTGGCATATTTGTGCAACCGTTCTATGTTGCAAAAGAACTTACCGAAAACCAGTTATCATCTGTTGTGTGGGATATAGTGGCTTACCCGGTTTGCGGCGTTTCTTTACTGGTAATAACAGCGTCGAGTGTGGATAGGTATTTGGCCCTTCATTACCACCTGAGATACAGCATTTTGGTGACTAACTCCCGCGTCATCTTTACCACTGTCCTTATATGGCTCTTTAATTACTTTTCCTCCCTGTTTTATTTTTGGAGCCAACTTATATATCACCTTATCCTGGCAGTTAATATTGGAACTTGCCTTATAATTTCGACATTTTGTTACGTTAAAATTTATCAAATTGTTCGTCGACATCATTGTCAAATTCGGGCACTACAACAGGCAGTGGAGTCTAGTTATGAAAACAACATATCAAGTATGATGAACTTAAAAAAGAGCGCAATAAACCATTTTTTAATCTACACCTGCATGGTCATATGTTATATGCCACTGTATATTTTATTAACACTTCATGCAACACACCAATCGTACAAGGTGTGGAAAAACGAATGGAACTTTGCTACCACTGTAGTGCTAATGAATTCGTCCATAAATCCATTTTTGTACTGTTGGCGTATGGGAGAACTTCGCAGGGCTGTTGTTGCGACAACTAAGAAAATGTTATGTTAAAAGGTGACTAAAAGAGTGGCCCTTCAGGACATATGTCAGGGTTTAAATGATAATGGAGGCACAAAGCAAAGGTTTTGGTGTCATCACACGTCAGCCGAACCGGTAAACTCAAAATATACATCATACGAAAGATTTTCAATTTGAGCTTGCTTTTTTGGGGAGACAATCAGGAGTTTCATTTTGTATAGCCTTTTCACATTCGTTTCTTTGTATGATAAAGTTGTATGTAAATAGCCTTGAAATGATCCTCTATTTTTTCTCCTCTTAGTGCCAGCAAAGCAGGATGAAGCTTAATTAAAGGCTAAAACTAACGCACTCTAAGGATTTTAATATCATGAAAACCGCTACAGAGTATAGAGATGTATAGACGTTAACACAATTTTTCATTTGGACATAAAACTTAATTCCATATATAGAGAGCTTGGAGGTATGCTACACCTAGCCTGTTCTTATTTGAATCTCAACTTGTGTGTATATACGGCAGAGGATTTAATGACTTTTTGGCTGAGTTAATTCAAAATCTAAAATATTATTCACAAGATATTTCGATACGTAGCCAAAGTCAATCCAGGGTACTTTTTGTATACCACGCTGTTTTCCTCACTTGACGCCAGCTTTGTGTATTTGTTTCGACTTTCCGATAGATTCACTTATAGAGTAGTGTGATGTTTTGAATGGATCTCAAAACAGGATGCAAACGAGTAATAACGATTTAATAGGCAGTTGCAAGAAGATGTGTTGCACCATCGGTGGACGCCATGATCGTTCTCGTACATGTCCCATAATTCCTAACGAACATCTGGTATCAGTAACTTCCGGTTAACATGAACATTACATCTCTTTCCCACTGGTGGGTAACTCTCTAGAATAATATGTAAAGAAATAAAATAAGCTTTAACTAATCAGCGTTGATGAAACTATGACTACTGACCGGAATCAAAGTCCAACAGAAACAAACGTTTTGCAAAGGCGACAGCATTTTTAACTTAACAAACTATACTGTCATAGTTCAGAGTTTACAGTTCACTAAGAATCTAGGCCTACAAATCAAGAATCTGGCGGGGAACTCGTTTCCTGGAAGATCTGCGCAATGGTGGTTGACCAACCGGGTGAGACGCACTAGCTTGGCTCTCTTGGATAGGGCTAAATGAACTTGTAGGATTAGCTTGCACGCCAGTGGAGCTCACAGGTTTTGATGCGGACGGGTCAGAAGCATGAGCTCGTGTGCGTGTAGTGGGCAGCTCTTGTTGGTGTTTGATGTTAGCCGGAGAGCAGAGACCACTGTCATGAGACGGATCATCATCACGATTCATGACTGACTGGTCCAGAGTTTTAAAGAACGAGGAATTTCTGGTAACCGTGCGATTCTCGTTTTGAGCTGTGATCAGGGGATAGGGTCGTAAACAGTTGCACCTTTAGACGCAGTAAATGGTCTCTTCATTAGTACGGTCTCACCGGGTGAGATAGTGCTGGGTTTCTCATAAACCTTGCTGTCAGCATGAGCCTTGAACTTGGATTTCTGCGAGAAATCGCATTCGATTCGCGGACGACCTCCGACATAGGGTCAATGCAGTTGGTCTGTGGTAGCTTGTCACGCAAAGGACGTTTCAGTAACAATACTGCTGGGGCCACACCAGTGGTTTGATGAGGAGAGGTACGATAATTTCTCAGAATCGCTTGCAGTTCCTTTCTCCAGTTTCTTCCTTCCACTTTAGCGGCTTTAAGACACTTCTTCAGAGTTTTCACGAATCTCTCCACCTCACCGTTGGCCCTAGGCCATAATGGGGTTACCTTGCGATGCTTGAAACCAAGCGTACGAGCAAACTTGGCAAACTCTTCTCCGCTGAAAGGTGGACCGTTGTCTGATCTAACAATCTTGGGAGTTCCGAATGTAGCAAATAGCTGATCTAATTTGGGTATAACAGCACTAGCGGACGTTGATGACACTGGTTCTACAAACGGGAACCTTGAATAATCATCAACCAGTAGAAGTAGGGTTTCACCCTCAACATGTGCAAAGTCGATGCTTACTTCATCAAAAGGGCTGTCAGGAAGAGCTGATACTTGAACAGAGTCTCTAGCGTACGCTGGGGTTACATCGATTTATGGCCCGCACGCTTCGCGCTTAGGCCATAAATCGATGGGAAAAAACTCGGTCCGTAATTTACAGTACGGACCGAAAACTCGGCTAATAAGAGGTATTTATTAAAAGATTTTATTTACGACATTTAGTTCCATGGTTACATTACAGTTACTTTTGTTTGGCTTTTTCACGTCGCTGTGTCGTGTGTTTGGTTCTTAAATATGGCTGTAGCTCTTTATATTGCCAATGCTTTCATAGGAATCTATAGTTTTATTGCAGTGATCTGCTTCTTTCGTATTTACCGAATCGTTCGTCGCCATCATTGGCAGGTTTTGATGCAGCATAGAGTTGTCCAAAATTTCAGCACAAGAGAGAATGCACACAACATGGAGTCAGAAAAACATATCGCATTTAACACATTACATTTTACATTTGTACTTGTTTCTGTTACATTCCGTGGTTCATTTGCCGTTTTTCTAATGGTGGCAACATTTTTCCCTAAACCTCAGTTGCTTACATTTTTACATTAACCTTTATCTATGCAAATTTCGCCCATCAATCCACTTTTGTACTGTTGGCGTCTTCGTGAACTAAGAACCACGGCAAAAAAAAGCTGTGGCATTTTCCCATTGAGAAAACGCGCGGGGAATTAACGAAGAAGGCGCAATTTACCCGCATTTTCTGAGATTCACCATGCAGGCGGGCGAAAATATCTTGTAGAAAAGAAGGATAAAATGACTTAATGTTTCTCTTGTGTGGGACGGTCTTCATTCACTTCACGTCATGATAAGGACCAGAAACAATTCTAAAAAAGAAATCATACATAGCCGACCGACACCAACAGCCGGTTTCCATGAATTCACCATTTTTTCGTCCGATGTCAGTCTAATTATATTGCCAGTTCTCAGATGCAATCCTGGATAAGACTAGTAGAAACTTTGCAAACATTAGCTCCAGGAGGCAACTTTTCTAATTTGCAAGCATTAAAATTCAAGTTGAAATTGTAAAGCTAGTATCAAAGCTCCTTATATTGCTCGCGTTTAATTTGTTCACAGCAAGACTGGCAATAAAATTGACATTAATTAGTTGTAAACTAGGTTTGTGCATCGTCACAATTACACAAATAAAATGTTTCGTCAATTGGTTACTTATTAGAATTTGTCGCCAACTTATTTTTATCATTTATCATTAAGTTACCCACCAGCAAAATTACGTGGTCCACTTGACTTGAATGTACTGATGGATGCCAAGTTGTCTAGTGCCTCAAAAACATAATCGTCAGTTAATCAAGGCGAATGACCAGATGGTTCCGAACGGTTAATACAGGGAGGCAAAACGTTTCTTCGTAGACAAAGAAAAATTGTTTAATTTATCCGATGAAATTTTATCGCATCACAAAATGTAAAATAACCTCGTGAAAAGTACCCAAAGCGAAATGCTATCATTTGCAAGGAAGATATGCGTAGGCTTTAATGCAAGTATGTCTGACTGAAAGTTAATCTGCGTTAAGCGGGTTCAACTGCAGTACTTCATTGCGCAATTTATTTCATTTTGGAACTGCCCTCAGCTCTGAACATGGATGCAACAATGTTTAAAAACTCCTCTGGAACCTCAAGTTCCACCATTGCCATCGTAAACTGTGTCATAAATGTTCCACTGATGCTGGCGGCGATTTTCGGCAACACGTTAGTGTTAACAGCTATTTTAACTTCCTCTTTCCTCCGCTCAAGTCCTTCAATGATTTTGCTGTGTGGCCTGGCTGTTTCAGATCTGGCAGTTGGCTTGATAGTCCAACCACTTTTCATTGCGAAGAATTTGGCACCAAATGGCTTTATAGATACTCTAAATGGAATGATGGCAACTGCTTTGTGTGGTATATCTCTAAACACAATGGTCATGATAAGCGTAGATCGAGTCCTAGCTCTTCGATTTCACATGTCTTACAGTACCGTGGTTACTTCGCCTCGCGTTATAGTAACCATGATTTTAAGTTGGCTTTTTCACTTTCTTTTCTCCTGTAGTAACAGATTCTTCTATTGGAAAGTACAATTTTGTCTGAACTGCGTTCTCGTTGGCATTTACAGCATCGTTGCTGCAACTGCTTACATTTACATCTATCGCATCGTTCGTCGACATCAGTTGCAGATTCACATTCAGCAACAAGCTGTTCAAGGTTCCAACACGGCGGTCACAGGAGAGCGAACTACTTTAAACACGTTTATTTTTTACATCTTTACATGTTTTTGTTATCTTCCGTGGCTAATTTGTCGATTGTCTACCGAGGCATCGCCATGTGTTAACTTAACAACCTTGATCTTTGCAAATTCTGCCATAAACCCTCTATTGTTTTTCTGGCGTCTTCGCGAACTTCGAACAGCAGTTAAAAACCTTTTAATGAAGACATGTCACCAACCAGTAGCTAGAAACCTAAATCATTGATATCAAAATGGAAATAATTAGATGCAAAATACTTATAAAAAACGACACGATAATCCCGTGATACGGGTTTTATTTCTATATAAACTTTATTCAGATAGAACATAAACGCCACCCTAAAAAGATACCATTTAAGTTATACCTCAAAGTATTTTTTCAGTTTTAAAATGTCAGAGTACATCAGCAATATTAGCTGATTCCGAATAAACTTTGCTTTTATGTACAGTTAAACGAAAACTGGATGAATAACGGTGACTAGTTGACACTGAGCCATTGGAGAATTTGAAGTAATGTCTAAAAAACAATCAGGAGTGTATTATCAGGTGAGTTATTTTGGTCTAAAAACTTGGACGTAAAGTTTAGCTGTGTCTTTAGGCTAATTAAACATTTTAAAATTTCTGAATTATTAATGAGTTTTTGAAATTGTTTTCAGTGAGTACCAACTGTAATTTCGCAGTTGCCTTGTTTTTGCTTTCTAGTAATATGATTGGCTTACAAAACATAGGCTACTTTTTTTTCTTTTTAAGCAAGACCAAGGTTATGAGCTTTTAAAGCTTTCCGGTTAATTGATTATTTATGTAATCCCGTACCGTGCAATAATGATCAAAATTTGGCACAGGGTACCCACTCACTGTGTGTCTGTGTGTGTGTGTGACCGATTGTTAGTGTTTAGTTAATGTACTTGATTTACCGTTTGCTTCACCTATAGCGATATATCGCTAAGTATGTCTATACATGAATATTAAATAAACGTTGAACTACCTTACTAATGGCATATTGTCGTCCTTTTGCCTCAAAAGCGGTTTTAATTAGCGATTTTGAAGGATTTTCAGGGGCACCCAACGAGAATATAGTTCAACACCACCTTAAACATAGCATTGTTAAATGTATTTTAGTATAAATGATTTAAACGGTAGATATATTCATATTTTTATCCCCTAAAAATTTTTCATCTGTTCGGATTTCCTAGCTGAAAGTCTAGTGATCCGAAAATTATGGGGATCAGAACTTACCTTTTCGAAAATTACAGCCAGAAAAAAGGCTCCGAAAATTGTAGGTGACCTTTTTAGGGTAAAAATCCGTTAAAAATGGGCAATTATACCATTTTTAGCAGCTCGAAAATCCTAGGAGAGGCAGGCAAGAAAGAAATTTTACAAAAAATGTTCAAATGCAAATTTATTTCTTTTTGCTGAATGTGCACGTAAATATGAAACTTGTAAACAATGCCAGTGAATAATGAGGACGCTCACTTGTAAACACAAAATCTGGGGGAGAATTTGTTTATATTTGAGGCCCCATTTAAAAACCTTGTCAAATTTATAGAAAAATTTATCGAGCGGTTTTATGAATAATGCGAAATTTGTAGGCATGGACAAAATTACGTGCAAAAACTGTAACAAAAGCAGCTGAATGCAAGTTAATAAAATGTTTCTTACTCGCGATCGCCCAGAGCAATTCTCCTCTTATTTTCTACGCAGTTTTCAATGGAATCAAACCACTATGAGCTAAAGCCGCCTTATTCCAAAGCTTAACATTTTCAAAAAAGATTAGCTAATCATGTGGATAGCATGCTATTTCACTGTGTTTATGATGCTTAAACTTCGTTTCAAAATATCTCAAAAACGCTGTCATAGAATTTGTTCAAACTTTGACATAAGTGAGGCAATTATGGCAGGTACAAACTCCCTTAAGCGATTTCTTAAAAAACACTCCTGGTACAGAGAAACACAAAAATAATTTTTAAAACGTAATGGCGTCGTTACGTTGCCACGGCGACTCCAATTGCGATAAAACCCAGATCATTAGAAATTTTCATCTTTATATAAAACAGTTGTAGGGATCTTTTTCCCATATCTTTGGAAGGTAGCCCCCCCAAAAAATCCAGTCGTCCTACCTTAATGACTTCCATTACTACTCTGAAACTTCAAGTCCGAATTCATCAATCTTCGTTGATTTTGTCATAAATGTTCCACTGATGTTGGCCGCAATTTTCGGCAACTCCTTAGTATCAACAGCCGTCGTCACGTCTCGCAGCCTCCCATGATTTTGCTGTCTGGACTGGCTGTTTCAGATCTTACAGTTGGCCCTGAGTTGGCTTAATAATCCAACCGACAACTAATGACCTTTAAGTAAAATTCAACTAGAGGTCTATTATCAATGCTGCGTTCTGATTGGTTGAGCTACTACTAAGCTATATGTTATAGCCCACTAGTAGCAAAAAGCGCGGGCTTTTTGGCGGCAAAAAAGAATTAAAGTCTAGCTTCAACTAGCTAACGTTTTTTTATTCTCGATATTTTTGACCAACTAGTTGCAATTGGATTTTACCAAAACAATCATTCCTCTCGCCCTCATGGCCTCTGAGTCAATAGCCAGTTCAGTCTTCGGCCTCATGGGTTATTGACTCAGAGCCCATTCGGGCTCGAGGAATATTTGTTAACTATTAATTTGAACTGTCTTCTTCACTTCCTTTTATCGAGTATTCTATTCTTCTAAAAGAAACTATCTTCTCTTGTTAGCTGTGCTTTAATTGGCATGTACAACGCAGTTACAACCGTCTACTAGAATATGCCAGACTTTAACCATCTCCGAACAGGTTTGACAAGTTTTAATTATTAGTTATTGTACTTTAGAAATGAAATGTGAAAATGAATCTGCAATTAGTCTACCGGTATATTTTAAGTCTGTCAAAAAATGAAAGCATGTTTTACGAAAAATACAAAACAAAAACAAAAAAAACAAAAGGACCAAAAAAAAGAAAAAAATATTACCTAAAACAAGTATTGAACCCCGGACCTCCAACACATTAACTCGACGCCTTACCAATTGCGCCTTGAAAGCCAGCACCAAATGAAGCTGTAAATTTATTGTCTTTAACTCTTTTGCCAATGAAATTCTGCCGGTCCACGCCATTTGAAGCCAGTAGAGCTTTACTTATCAAGAATTGAAAGATATATTCGAGAAAAACAAGCATGTTTTTGACAGTAAAAGCCGTACTTTAACTCATTCCGTCGCATTTGAAGAACATATGGCCGACAAGTGTCTCGCAAAACATTAGGAAGTCTCTTGCAGCTTGCTATTCTCGGCGTTTACTTGAGGAGAATCATTTACGATTCAGCAACAAAAAACATTTCCGAGATTAACAACCACTAACAAAAGGAAGCGAAAAAGCAAATCAACCACCCTGTTGTTTTGCTGATTTTGCAGCGCACGTCATTTTAACCGATGGTTAACAAGTTAACACTCGTAGCGAGGTACGTTAAATTTAACGCTTAGTTAGAAGAAATTTAACCCACGGTTAACACTAACCAGCGTTTGAGCAACCGAATCTAACCTACGGTTAATTTTTAACCATCGGTTAGCGCGTTTAACCATTGGTTAAGAGTTAACCATCTTTCGAGCAACCGGGGCCAGAAATGTAAGGAAACTCCAACGAGCCCTTTGAGGAAGTCATCAAATGATCAATTTTATCCCAGTGTCCCCTCTGGTCCCTGTGTCCCTTGTGTCCCCAGTGAGAACTGTGTCCCTTGTGAGTTTCCTGTGTCTTCTGTGTCCCTTGTGTCCGATATGTCCCCTGTGTCCCTTGTGTTCGATATGTCCCCTGTGTCCCTTGTGTCCGATATGTCCCCTGTGCCCCTTGTGTCCGATATGTCCCCTGTGTCCCTTGTGTCCGATATGTCCCCTGTGTCCCTTGTGTCCGATATGTCCCCTGTGTCCCTTGTGTCCGATATGTCCCCTGTGCCCCTTGTGTCCGATATGTCCCCTGTGTCCCTTGTGTCCGATATGTCCCCTGTGCCCCTTGTGTCCGATATGTCCCCTGTGTCCCTTGTGTCCGATATGTCCCCTGTGCCCCTTGTGTCCGATATGTCCCCTGTGCCCCTTGTGTCCGATATGTCCCCTGTGTCCCTTGTGTCCGATATGTCCCCTGTGTCCCTTGAGTCCCCTGTGTCCCCTTGTGACCCATATGTCCCCTGTGTCCCCTGTGTCCCCTGTGTCCCCTGTGTCCCCTATGTATTGATTACACAGCCCTTTTATACCGCACAGTAACTTTAATTAAATGGATTGATCGCGAAGCTATCATATACGATGTCCTTGTCTTTAATAGGAATATCCCTCGCTACAATGGCGTTGATAAGCGTTGACCGAGTCTTGGCTCTTCAGTGTCATATGTCTTACACTGCTGTGGTCACAACGCCTCGAGGTATCTTCATCATGCTTTTTATTAGGATTTTTCACTTCTTTGTGTCGTGTATTAGATTATTGCTCAGCACGATTTTTACTCACGCCGTTTAACAAAGGAGACGAATTTCGTTGAAAGGAAGCATGATAATTTTAAAGGGGCGGTCAGAAAATGAGAAATGTCAGAAATTCTAGCGGTTACTAAGGTGAAAATGAGCGGCAGCGAAAAAATGCGCACAGGAATTCATACGACATTTCCATCATAAAGCGTCTATAAATTAGGACGATTAATGTCGTAGTCGAGCAATTAACTGGCAAATAAATGTACAAAAAAGTGTGCTACACGTACATGCAAGGGTGTTCTTATATTGCTAATAGACCTCTTTAGCTTGTAACATGGGTCGTGTGATAATACTCTAGGGAACTGTTTCTTTCAAATTCCGTCTTATTCACTTGCATACTTACGCATAATTTATGAAAAGACAAAGGGCCAAGTTCCCCTGGGACCTCTATTGGGAAAACAAAACATACAAGCTTAAGAGGTTTATTAAACCTATTGATTTATTGCCGTTTTCGTTCTTGTCGCCGTTTAGCATTACACGATTTTAATTATTTTTTGTTTGAGTAAACGATATGTATATGTTGTGGTTCAATTTTATCCTTGGTTCAAATTTTCTTTTCTTTTGTTTCAAACTCATTAACATGTTATTATCACACATTACCATACCCAAAAACAAAACAAAAGAAAATTTGAACCAAGGATAAATTTAAACCACAACATATAATAACAAGAGTTTTGCTTTTGGCCCTTAATCTAGCTATTTATTAAATTGAGCGCTACTAGCGTTTCCTGATAGATACCTATTAATTGTCAGAAAATATAATTAATGTCAATTTAAAATGCATGCAACTGACAGAGCAGTAGGACATAATTTATTTACAATTTTATAAATTAGGATGTGCCTGTACGTTATTGCTGTGGACTTCATCAAAACCTTTAAAACAACTGAAAAAGGAAATTAATGTTAAATAATTCTTTTAGCTAAAATTTTCTTTCAATTGTTTTGTCAAAATGACAAAATGACAATATCAAGTTTAACCCACATTTTGTTCAAACACAACAAAACACTCCCACTCGTTATTTGATCAGCAGCAAAAAGATTATGCAATTACGAAATGGATCGACTTTTGTTGAAACATGGCTAACTAAAAGCTAAGTACATATAAAAAGATAAAATGCGTAGGATGTAGTTGCAATTAGTATTCCTTTTCTTTTTAAGGCAATTTAAGGTAATTTAAATTGAGTTGAGTGGTCTGCACTACTAACTGATATCTTAGTCCTCTGTCACCAGCAGCCATCTGCCAGCCGGTAAGCACAATAGAAAATTACTTGATGGTAAATCACAAACTGTATTACTTTCTACAAAACAGTCATTGCATTTGCATAGCTAAACTGATCACAAATATAAGGAAACTCCAACGAGCCCTTTAAGGGAGTCATCAAGAATGACCGATCTCATGAGGCTTTAATAATCGCCTTTGAAAAAGTTCAGCCGTTCCTTGGAAAATGAATGAATCAGTTTACAAAACTTACTCTACAACTTCAAGTTCGACCATTGTCGTCGCTAACTGCCTGATAAATATTCCACTGATGTTGACAGCCATTTTAGGCAATTCTTTGGTGTTAGCAGCCATTTTAACTTCTCCTTCTCTTCGTTCAAGGGCTTCGATGATTTTGCTCGCTGGTTTAGCTGTTTCAGATCTGGCTGTGGGTTTGATTACACAGCCTTTTTATATCGCACAGGAACTTTCATTAAATGGATTGATCGCGAAGCTATCATATACGATGTCCTTGTCTTTAATAGGAATATCCCTCGCTACAATGGCGTTGATAAGCGTTGACCGAGTCTTGGCTCTTCAGTGTCATATGTCTTACACTGCTGTGGTCACAACGCCTCGAGGTATCTTCATCATGCTTTTTATTAGGATTTTTCACTTCTTTGTGTCGTGTATTAGATTATTGCTCAGCACGATTTTTACTCACGCCGTTTAACAAAGGAGACGAATTTCGTTGAAAGGAAGCATGATAATTTTAAAGGGGCGGTCAGAAAATGAGAAATGTCAGAAATTCTAGCGGTTACTAAGGTGAAAATGAGCGGCAGCGAAAAAATGCGCACAGGAATTCATACGACATTTCCATCATAAAGCGTCTATAAATTAGGACGATTAATGTCGTAGTCGAGCAATTAACTGGCAAATAAATGTACAAAAAAGTGTGCTACACGTACATGCAAGGGTGTTCTTATATTGCTAATAGACCTCTTTAGCTTGTAACATGGGTCGTGTGATAATACTCTAGGGAACTGTTTCTTTCAAATTCCGTCTTATTCACTTGCATACTTACGCATAATTTATGAAAAGACAAAGGGCCAAGTTCCCCTGGGACCTCTATTGGGAAAACAAAACATACAAGCTTAAGAGGTTTATTAAACCTATTGATTTATTGCCGTTTTCGTTCTTGTCGCCGTTTAGCATTACACGATTTTAATTATTTTTTGTTTGAGTAAACGATATGTATATGTTGTGGTTCAATTTTATCCTTGGTTCAAATTTTCTTTTCTTTTGTTTCAAACTCATTAACATGTTATTATCACACATTACCATACCCAAAAACAAAACAAAAGAAAATTTGAACCAAGGATAAATTTAAACCACAACATATAATAACAAGAGTTTTGCTTTTGGCCCTTAATCTAGCTATTTATTAAATTGAGCGCTACTAGCGTTTCCTGATAGATACCTATTAATTGTCAGAAAATATAATTAATGTCAATTTAAAATGCATGCAACTGACAGAGCAGTAGGACATAATTTATTTACAATTTTATAAATTAGGATGTGCCTGTACGTTATTGCTGTGGACTTCATCAAAACCTTTAAAACAACTGAAAAAGGAAATTAATGTTAAATAATTCTTTTAGCTAAAATTTTCTTTCAATTGTTTTGTCAAAATGACAAAATGACAATATCAAGTTTAACCCACATTTTGTTCAAACACAACAAAACACTCCCACTCGTTATTTGATCAGCAGCAAAAAGATTATGCAATTACGAAATGGATCGACTTTTGTTGAAACATGGCTAACTAAAAGCTAAGTACATATAAAAAGATAAAATGCGTAGGATGTAGTTGCAATTAGTATTCCTTTTCTTTTTAAGGCAATTTAAGGTAATTTAAATTGAGTTGAGTGGTCTGCACTACTAACTGATATCTTAGTCCTCTGTCACCAGCAGCCATCTGCCAGCCGGTAAGCACAATAGAAAATTACTTGATGGTAAATCACAAACTGTATTACTTTCTACAAAACAGTCATTGCATTTGCATAGCTAAACTGATCACAAATATAAGGAAACTCCAACGAGCCCTTTAAGGGAGTCATCAAGAATGACCGATCTCATGAGGCTTTAATAATCGCCTTTGAAAAAGTTCAGCCGTTCCTTGGAAAATGAATGAATCAGTTTACAAAACTTACTCTACAACTTCAAGTTCGACCATTGTCGTCGCTAACTGCCTGATAAATATTCCACTGATGTTGACAGCCATTTTAGGCAATTCTTTGGTGTTAGCAGCCATTTTAACTTCTCCTTCTCTTCGTTCAAGGGCTTCGATGATTTTGCTCGCTGGTTTAGCTGTTTCAGATCTGGCTGTGGGTTTGATTACACAGCCTTTTTATATCGCACAGGAACTTTCATTAAATGGATTGATCGCGAAGCTATCATATACGATGTCCTTGTCTTTAATAGGAATATCCCTCGCTACAATGGCGTTGATAAGCGTTGACCGAGTCTTGGCTCTTCAGTGTCATATGTCTTACACTGCTGTGGTCACAACACCTCGAGTTATCTTCATCGTGGTTTTTATTTGGATTCTTCACTTCTTTGTGTCGTGTATTAGATTACTGTTCAACACGATTTTCACACACGCCGCCTACGTTCTACTTGGGTTTTATAACGCAGCTTCGATAATTTGCTATGTTAATATTTATCGTGTCGTTCGTCGTCACCAGTTACAGATTCGGATTCAACAACAGGCCACTCAAGGTTCTAACACGGAAACGAATGTACACAATATCGCAACAATGAAATACGCTGCTCGTAATACTTTTGTGTTCTACATGTGCGCCTGTTTCTGCTACTTCCCAAGGGTCATGTATTTTCTCTCTCGCCGCGATAACTCTGACGCAAACGATTCTAACACGCCCTGGATTTTCACAGCAACTTTGATCTTTGCTAATTCCGCGATAAATCCACTTTTGTATTGTTGGCGCCTTCGTGAGCTTAGAATAGCAGTTAAAAACACATTAGCAAAGATATCTTGCAGTGAACAACAAGGGAATAACTAATATTAGACATTCATAATGGCATGGACGTAATCATGATAACGGGTGTTTTTTTATTTATTTTTATGCGATAATGATTATCTGGTACATTCAAGCTAAAAAAACAAAATTTTTAAACAACCTTTTATCCTAAATAACTTGGTAGCAGTTATTAACTTATTTCATTAATTTATTTATTTCAGTATCTATTTACTCAAGTAGTTTCTTTGCCGAGTTTAAGTACGTTATTCATAAACACATCTGTGGAATTTACTGTTGGAATAAACTATGCAAATATCTTGTTATGGGCAACTGCTAAACCGATAAAATTGATCATTTAGTGAGCAAAAGCCTTCTTCAGGCTGAATTCTGACTAGAAACACACTTTTACATCCTTTTAATTCAAGCTTCTGATAGTTTGTTACCTTGGGATGGGAAAACGATATTTCCGGCGTTTCTTGACTGCATGATACAGTGTGATTGTGCCGTTCAGACTTATTTCTAACGCATACAAAATCGAGTTGTTTAAAACTTCATATTATCCAATATGGTAATTAGGCAAATAGATTTTCCACATAAATTCAGTAGTTTAAGTACAAGCGACTCTCAATAGATGGTTTTCACAGTGTAGTCATCAAATTTGTGAGGTCAAAATAGCGAGGTTTTACGAATTCTTGTTTACACTAGGTTGAAGATAAACAAAAAGTAAATCTTTATACAAGTTTCCATTCCCGTAGCTTATTTCATGTCGGAAATACAGCAATTTGAACTTCCGAGTTTTCACGGTGAGAGACACGAAAACAGAAATGCTGTCTCAGTTAAAAAAAAGTCTCTCTCTCTCTTTCAATGCTGTTAAATAGCTTATTTTACGCCTGAAAAAAAAAATTCAAATCCAAGAAAGTAGATGTGATAGTCACAGTCACCTGCTTCCTTTGTCAGTCAACACGCATCCTGAATTAAACGTGAAGTTTTGAAAACTGTTTACCCCTTACTACCATATTATAGGAAATTAACGCTCCATGGTATTATTACTACCAAGATATTGGAAATTAACGCCACTTAAATTAACGCAAATTTAATGGAAAACGACTTTCGAATTAAGAAAATTAATTCGAAAGAGGAGGTAGAATTTCATTATAAAGGAAATTAACGGGAGACACAGTTGGTGGTGACAAACGAAAGGAGAAGATATTGACGTCACTCAAGGCTGACAGCGACAACGATGAAGATGAACTCGAAATATTGTAAACCTTCACCTTAGCTTTTGTGAAAGATGAAAAATAAAGGGTAAATGGAAAGAAAGAAAGCTTGTAGTTAATGTTTTTCAGGTGTCAAGAATGTTTGGACAGGTTCCAAAATTGGGGTTAAAATACTGGAAATTAACATTGCACTTAACTAACGTCGCGGAAATTAACGCTCAACAAAATTAACACGACTTAAATTAACGCGAATGTTAACGTTTCGCGTTAATTTCATGGAGCGTTAATTTCCTATAATAGGGTATTTAATTTCTGTTTATTTGCTCCGAACTTTTTTCGATTTCCCTGAAGGTTCGAGTTATGGGGAGCACACTTGAATGTGATACGTCACTCTGCTTACAACTTAGGAAACTCTGAAAGAAAGCTGACTTTGTCTAACGCAAGCACCAATTATTTGAAACAAAGCTTCTCTATAGCTTACAGCGGGGGCAAGCTATGGAATAACTTGCCCAAAAGCTTAAATTCTGCATCTGTTGAGCATTTTAAGCGAAATATCAAGAAGGCAGCTGTTATGTCGGATTCCCACACGGCAATCATGTAAAGCAGTTGTAACATATTAGTTTTATTAAGCTTGACTGATGATTTTCCGTGTATAGAGTTACAGAAAAGGGCAAAAAAAAAAAACACTAGAATGAAAACTTATTTGTAAAGATACCCCACAAAGGTATAATACTTTGTAGCATGAGTAAGATATTAAAATTTCATGCCTTCGAGAGATGCTACCACGTAGATATCGCGAAAGTGATCAAAAGGAAAAGCTGTCAGTAAATTTTCTGGTGATTATATATCAGCCGCCTGCTTCACTGACTTGGAAAGCAAACCTTTATATTCTCAGACTCGGTGAGGCTGGTTTTACTGGCAGCGGTCGTCCAATTATGACCTACTGGTCACGTTAGCATAGTCATGAGAGAAACTCAATCGGAGTTGGAAGAACTGATCAGAACGTATCAGATTGACGGAGTCGGAAGCAAAAGCGGAAGGTAAAAGCAAACACAACACTTTTTCCAACGCTTTGAGATTGTTTTATTGCTAGTTTTCGCTAGTGTCGACGCTAGTGGATCGTATCGTAAGCGACGAAGTCGTAAGGGGAGTCAGAACGCTGTTTTCACTATCTAGATCACTCTACTGTGATTGACACTTCGATTTCCACTCTGCATACGTGAAAACCAGCCTTTAACAAAACGGTGGAGACTCGATCTTTTTCTGCGTGCAGTTTAGACGGGGGCACCCAACGAGAATATAGTTCAAAACCACTTTAACATAACACTGTTAAACGTATTTTACTATTTAGACGGTAGATATAGGCATACTTTTATCCCCTATAAATTTTTCATCTGTTCGGATTTCCTAGCTGAAAGTCTAGTGATCCGAAAATTATAGGGATCAAAACTTACCTTTCGAAAATTTCAGCCAGAAAAAAGGCTCACGAAAATTCTAGGTGACCTTTTTAGGGTAAAAATCCGTTAAAAATAGGCAATTAGACCATTTTTAGATGTTCAAAAATCCTAGGAGAGAAAGGCAAGCAAGAAATTTTTGCAACAAATGTTCCGGAAATTCTACATCTCAAATCGTCTTCCGAACAGATATTTTTCCGAAAATTGTCGTTGGGTGCCGCTGATTGTTTGAACGACGAAGACGCGAGAACGACCGAGAGTGGGGTTCAATTTCCGGAGTGGTAAATAAATCGGACATCAATGAAAGCTTTGCGAGAACCTCCGAAGCAGGAAGACTCAATCGATCTGCCATATTGTAAGTTAAAACGAACTAGTGAAAGTGATGAAATAAATGAATATCTTAAACCTGTGGAGCGTGTGTAAATATGAATTATTATTCATTCAAAATATTTCCCCGATTCTGATTGGCTTAAGGGGCACACGCATAATTCACCATAACCAAGTACTGATTGATGACCAAATTTGGAAGAATTTTGTCAACCGCGAAGAATGTTTGCTGAGCTGATCAACCCTAAACGTGCACTATCGAAGATGAACTTAACATCGATTGAGGTAACCATTTTTTAGCTATGTTTTTAAACTAGGAATTATTTTGAATGAATAATAAAACAATTATTGAATTCGGCTTTCGTATCATATGAAGAATTATGGAGGTCTCGGAGGGTGTTATCGATAACACCCTCCTCGATCTCCACGATTCTTCATAAGATGCTCAGCCTCATTCATTAATTGTTAAATATGTTAAAATAAGCTAGAATCTTTGTTCTACCAGATACAATCTAGCAAAGTTAAATACTTGCCGCGCCACCTACATTAACAGCAATGTCTAAAAATTAAATTTTTCACTGTGGATGCCCATGAAGCAGAAATAAACGAAATTTATGTTTTTCATCTTGCGATTGATGAATCATGACGGTACTGTACAACGCTAGGGGGGGGGGGGGGGGGAGAAGGGGGAGCACTCAACAAGTTGGTCGCCGCCCCGAGGTCCAACCCCTTACCCTTTTATATACTATTTTTGACAGAAAAGGTATCCCTGTCATGTATCCTCTCTTGAAAATTGGTCTCCCTTTCATATACTTAGAAAGAAGACTTTATCTCTTTTCACTATACTCTTAAACACACCGTCGCTTGAATGAATCACTAAAAACCAGGAAGGTTTCTTGGCCTTTCACAGCCCAATGTAAGATTAGTCTGTTAGCCCCTCTTAAAGTCCTTTTACAGACTGAAATGACGGATTTCCCCCCCCCCCCGAATTGGCCATTATTTAGAGAACCCCCCGGAGTCAGGAGCGCCCAACGACAATTTTTCGAAAATATCTGTTCGGAAGACGATTTGAGATCTAGAATTTTCGGAACATTTGTTGTTAAAATTCTTGCTTGCCTGCCTCTCCTAGGATTTTCGAACCCTCCAAAAATGGTATAATTGCCCATTTTTAGCTGATTTTTACTCTAAAAAGGTCATCTAGTATTTTCGGAGCCTTTTTTCTGGCTGAAATTTTCGAAAAGGTAAGTTTTGATCCCTATAATTTTGGGATCACTAGACTTTCAGCTAGGAAATCCGAAAAAATGAAAAATTTTGGGGGGATAAAAATATGCCTATATATACCTACCATTTAAATACTAAAATACGTTCAGCAATGCTATGTTTAAGTGGTTTTGAAGTATATTCTCGTTGGGTGCCCCTGAGGAGTACAACGTCGCAAAACGGATATATCTGATCCGAGCAGTAAATCCATTAATAATTAACCCAGGAGATTTTAGATCTATGCCGGTTTTCTAATAAAATTATTGTCGCATACCTTTGGTAACCTGCCAATGAATGCCATCTACATATAATACATATGAGTGAGCTTTTAGTTAAAGAATAGAACTGGGCCATCTGCAGAGGTCAATTTTTTTGAAAGGGTGGAAAACTGTGAAAAGGATCGGGGCAGAATAAGTAGTTACTGAAGCGACCGAAACCGATCAGGATTTTATTGTCGCATCTCCACCTTGTATCAAGACGTAGCAAACTGAAGGCAAATTAATCGTCGATTAAACCTGTTTTGGAACCTCGATAGGCAAGCCGACCTTGACCTTTTTTAGTTGTAAGTACATTCAATTTTATTTTCGGTACTCATTTTCGTAGTGAAATTTAACATACTAAGTGCATGAGCCTTGACACAATGGCACTTTACTGATAAAAATCGCAGAAGGAGTCAAATCCCGTTTTACGGAAACCTCACGCGTAATTACAGAGAATTTTTCCTTTGTTTTTCTACACACCGTTAATACGGAGTTCTATGCCCCTCTCAGTGTCCCTAATATGTAGATTTAACCAGAGCTAAAAGCGAAGCTCTTGTTAATATTTACAGTTTCCTCAAATAAAACAGAAATTATGTAAAGCTTAGCGGCGAAACGTAGGTCTATATAAATAGACCAATTCCGATATATTAAAACTCATACTTGGCTGCTAGGCTTGCGGGAATAAAACAAAAGAAATCATCTTGAGGCTTAACAATGAATAATACATTTCTTATGTTTTATTCCTCCAAGCCTCGGAGCCAAGTATGAATCGACAAAATGGTCTATTAGCAAAAAACAACTTTGCAAGTGCGGTACACCTTTTTTTGTACGTCTCGTTGCCGTTGTTTTGCACGACTACAACGTGAAACATCCAGAAGCTTCCTAGTTACACTTTTTTTGGAGGACTGATGTGGTATGTGTTCCTGTTAACCTTTTTTTTTCTCATTTTCACCTTAATTGATGGCCGCTACTAGCATGTCTCATTTTCATGCACCGCAACTATAATTGGTCTCCTTTGTTTTTTCATCTCTCGCCCTAGCTCTTTCTCTGTTACCCACGTTAATGTAGACATTAAAATTTAGTCGAAAGAAAGAATCAGCTTGGTTGTTGTTGTATTTTTTCTCTCTCGAATAGTCCGGGTGACCATTGGTGACCATGCGATTTACTGCCGAGACGCGCGCGTGCTTGAACTGTAAAATTTTACCCCGGCTTAATCGATTTCGTTTCTTTTATTTGGGATGACGCTCATCCTGATACAAAATCGACGGGAGCATTTCCCCGGAGATCATGGTCTCGTCCCGGGGGGGTACTCCTGGGAATTCTTGGTGGGGTGTGCCGCCCGATTCTCCAAATCCTGACCTGATTTCAGACCAAAAATGTAATTCTCCACACCCGTTTTCAGACCACACATCTAAAATCCATGCCCGTTTTCAGACCTGGCCTTTAGGCAGAAATTATGTTATCATTACTTAGATTAGGGGGCAAACAAACAAATTCATCAAATCCATTTTAAATTCGCATATTTCTCTTTCTTTCTTACTCATTCGGAATTGAAACGATAAATACGTTGATACCTCCCCGTACTTCCCCCGAAAACCATACCCGAGTCCAGACCAAAATAAGCAAAACGTATACCCGTTTTCAGACCAAAACAGTGCAAAAACCCTACCCGATGGGGGGGGGGGGGGGCAGCACATACCTATATAGCTTATATACGGGAGTAGCCCCCGGGGGTCTCGTACCTTCTAGGACTGAAATTGTTTTTTAAAGAAACTTGAATTGGCAACCATACATCATTAAGGCCGCTACATTAAAAAAAAGGAATTGGTATCGTTCATAAATTTTACTGATCTCCTGTACAGCACTAAGTAAGATAAGTTTTTAGAATTATTTTAATTGATTTTATTACACTAGTGTATCCGCTAATCAATTACCTGTAAGTCAATGTAAAACTTCCTTGGCGTTCCAAAAATAGGTACAAACATTAACCACAAGGGACTGCAATGGACCGCAAACGAATATGCCGAAGAACGTAGGATCTGTAAAGACCTGATCAGCAAAAATAAAAATGTAGACATATAAAATTCTGCAAGCAGAATACTTCAAAAATAGGTGGCGGTGGCGGCGGTGGTGGTAGACAGTTCGAGGGGGAGGAGGTGGTGGTGTTCGACGTTCAGGGTGGAACACGAAGGCGCGCGATCGCGCGAGGGAAGAAAACTTTCTAACCTCGTTCCCAGGTTCTCTCTCCTCTCCCGCTCCGTAGGGACGGGTAGGAGAGAACCCTGGGAACGAGGCTGGAAAGCTTTCCTCTTCGGCCTTGCATAGTCCAGTGCTTGTTACGTGACGAGTATAATCAGGTGGTAAATACAGGAAGTAAGTTCTTTATTGATGTCCTCACCGGAAGTAACACTTCTGCTACTGAATTTTCTCACGATTCAGTTTCTACTCCACCCTGGGTGCCAGAGGGTTTTTTTCCTGTTGTTTGCGGCGAAAATTGAGCGGCGAAGCCACAATCGTGACAAGCGTGAAAAAAAACATCCCGCTCGTCACGATCGCGGCTTCTCCCAATTTTCGCCGCAAACAACGGGAAAAAAAGCCCTCTGGCACCCAGGGTATTTCTACTTTATAAATAGTTAAGAAATATGAAATTTTTTCAAGGGTTATATAACGTTTGTTCAATATCATTTTGCCATGAAAATACTCTTTCTGCCTTGATACTGGTCTCGAAGTGTATGAATAAAAATTACCCACAGTTCATTCAGCCTTACGTTCTAATAGCATGACGTCACCGGTATGCAAGGCTTGGCATTCCCATAATGCTTCTGGGGTGGTATCGGCCATATTTCCCCAACTTTTCTCCAACATAGGCATTGTTTTGCGCAAGAATATCGCTAGAAGATTGGTTGAAATACGGGGTTGAGTCAGTTTGAGATATCTTTAAACGACAGGATACTCCAAGAGGATTCTCAGCTTCAGGAAATTGTTTAAACAGAGGATTACTGGAAGAATTCTTTAGCGGCTTGTGAGCTGTTTTCATTTCAGCATGCCGTAGAAGATTGTGAGAAATATATGCAAGCTGTGGATGGAATATTTGTTTCGCTGAATGTGTGCGACCAGTCCACCGAGTTCATAACCTACTAATTGCCTGAAGGACGATAGAAATCATGGCTACCGAAACAGCCGAAGAACGGCTGAGGCAACTGGAGGTGTTGTTTTCGTGTGGCAGCAGTGCTAAAGGTTCTTACAGCGTGGAGACTCTGCTGGACGTTTTGGTCTTACTTTACGATGAATGCTGCAATTCTACGCTTAGAAGAGACAAGAACGTGAGCGAATTCATTGAAAATGGTAAGATGCTTGTAGCGATCGAGAGATAAGCTTTGGGCTGGTTCCTTTTTTACTAAGACGAATGTCTTGCTTCATTTGCAGTAAAGCCAGTGGCTTCAAAAATAAAACAGCTTCGACTCCGGCGCGAAGACTTTGATCCTCTAACATTAATCGGCAAAGGGGCCTTTGGAGAGGTAATAGCGTTAATGCAATTTGTCAAAAGTGAGTTTCGTCATTTCTTTACAAACACGTTCCTGTTTTCGTTCAGGTAACTGTGGTTCGAATGAAAACCAACGATAGAATCTACGCTATGAAGACTCTAAACAAATGGGAAATGTTAAAGCGAGCAGAGGTAAGTTTGATAGCTTGCTAACAAACCAGCTGAAGTAATTCGAGTCATTCATGCCTTCATTCTAGCGTTGTTTAGTCTTTTGGGTCACCGTCGATCTTTTTATTGGCCCCGATTTGAGTTGTGGGAATTAAATGGCACGCGTGAATCAATCGCAGGATTGTGGCTGCGAGTGGGTCCGAAGATTTTAAGTCCGTCTGGAAACAGATCGCATTGACAAACTTTTTTCGTTTGCCGAGCGACTTTACTATTGATCAAATGTTGATTTTCCGGTCAACTTTATCCTTTCGTATGTCTCCTGTAGACGGGAGGTAAAATTGTTTATCTTTTCTACCAAGAAGAAAGAAACGAATGTGGAGTTGTGAGAGTGAAATGTACAACTACGAGAAGTAAAGTGGAATGCGTGTGATCGAATCGAACAAGAGATCGGTCTAATGCAATGTTCACTCTGCACACGTAACGTCAAATGTATTTTAATAGAAGTTTACTCAGTTCGGAATATTTGCAGTGTTTGTTTTGAAAGATATATTCACGATAAAGATCGGCGTTTCATTACCCCTTCATTTCAGCTGTTTTCAATGAACAGTTATTTTCTGGCCAGATTAGGTTTCGAAACTTTAGCAGGAGAAAAAAACATTCTCCTTGTATCGTTTTTGCACAACTTGAATTGTATAAAATTTTAATTTGCGACTCATCAGTGTTATTTTTAAATACATCGAAGGTGAACATGAAGAGACCTGTCGCTTCGATTATTTGCCATTTTACAGTGTAAGGTAAAATTGTGTCGGAGGATACATTTACATGTACACCGTATGAACCATCAATGCCTAAATACTGCTAGCAAATGTTATTATGTTTAACGAAAGGTGTAGTTTTACATGTAAAGAATCAAAGCCTTTTCCCCCTTGGCATTAATTTGTAGCACATTTCAATGGGGGTATTAATTTAAATGGCGGCTAATTTTTTTTTGAATTTAAGGAGACTGGGGAATCTTCGGGTTCATTTCCTCCTTGTGTTCTTGTCACGTTTCTTAGATAATTATTTCAAAGTTCTCTTTTCTTAAGTAATGACAATAATTTCGAGCAAAACGTGTTATGATAATGATGCCAGAGGTTACCAGATGAGATCAGTGCTAAGGCAGTTTCAACTGTAAATGATTTAATACTTGTGATATGAAACATGTTAGATTTCATACACCCAAACAATATCAGTGGATTAAAACACACAGACATCAACATATGCAAGTACTATTAAGCACCTTCTGTCCATCCGCCCTGCATAATGTTAGATCACCACAAGGGATAAGGTCTATTGGAATCAATTGTTGCTCAAGAAATCTTTAAGATAAAAGTAAAAATTTTCTTTTGTATATTAGTACCATGTATCATTATCAAAGACACTTCATTTGAATGGTGACACCATGAAACTTTGTCTGCAAAGTTATAACAGAGTTATATTATGTGTCTCCATAAATGACTCTATAAGAGCTGTGCTTTCTTTTCAGAATCTACTACTTATTCTCAATGACCAGCTGTTACTTCAACAACTACGGTATCTTTGATAAAATCGAATCTCTATTAACACCAACTCTTTACTCTTTTTGTGGCAGACAGCCCATACATTAACTGTTTCTAAACCTCTCTACAATGGCCACTTTTTTCTACCCCCAAGGTGCAGTTATGGAGAGGTTTAACTGTAATTAATTTACTATTCTGATATTAAGTTATTATTTCAACTCCTTTAGATCAAGGCTGTGCTCTAAGGAAAATTCAAGGGAGCCCAGTGCTATAAACCTCTTTAAGTCCAGGGTGCCTAGCATACATGTATGATTTGTACAAACAAAGTAAGATTTTTATGTCACCCAAGATTAAAAGTTAGGTACCTGGGGCCACCGGGCTGTGCTCTACATGTTAGTGAACTCTTTCACTTCCAGGGTAAATAATGGAGTCTTGTCAGGTAGTTCTGACTTTTGAGTCTGTTGATAAAATCCTATGGTGTGACCATTCAAATGAAAGCTACTAAGCTGCTATACTGTATTAGGTGGTCCTAACTTTTGAATATGTGGGTGAAATCCTTTGTTGTTACCATTCAAATGAAACCTCTTTGGCAGCACTTTTAGATGGTACATGTACTATTTGTTCTCCAGCTTTTACAAAACAAAATTTTGTCATTTTTGTTGAATGTTGACTTTGACTGCTGTGAGGACTGACAGGATTAGCATACTAAAATAATTTAATCGTCTGTATACTTCTTTAGTAGTCTGACAAGAAAGATAATTTTCCTTGACCTTGCCTAAGGCTAATGGACCCATGCATGAAAATACCCTTAAATTGCACTTTTACTTTTTACAGTCACCTAAAATGTTAATCAAATTTAATTTCCAGTCTCTTTTGTTAGAGCAAAAAGTGAAAACGTTTCTGGAATGTTATGTTTATGTTTTCTGTTATAAATATTTAAAACATTTAACTTCTTGGTCATTGAAATATGCATTTAGGTGTAGTTTAAACTACATCATCCAGATTTACTGCTTATTAATCATCAATCAATTCCACATCAGATAATGTTTATTCAACAAACTGTTTTCACATCAAGTTTATTGTCACTTACATAATATCGTGTTATTATAGCATTCCTTGGAATGCCTTAAATTTCTGGTGTTAATTTATTAGATTGACATAAATATTGTGTAATGCATTTATAGTTAGGTCAGGTACATTCAAACATTTAGTGAAAGAAATCCTTGATGCCATTCAAGAGTAGTACATTGTACATAAATCTACTAGTAGCCCTATGATTTGTTGATTGCTTTTAGACAAGACTTACGTGTAGTAGCATATGATAGATTTGAGAGACCAAATTTTCTGCATTCAAAATTAATTATTCTATTTTTAGTGAAAGGGAATCAAGCTGTGTTTAAACACTGTTAAAAAAAGTGTTATAATTCTTGGATGAAGTCCTATGGTGTTACCATTCAAATAAACTTTTTTGGCAAAAGTTTAGATAGCACTTTTCTATTTTAAATCTTCAATCTTGAACTAAAGCATATTGTTATGACATTGTCCTTAATGTTTGCCACTGTTGCTTGGTTGTAGAAGTTTTTGGAAGCTTGCATTGGATTAAAATGTCAGAAAATCTCATGCAGAATATCATAAGAATTATCAGACAGTTCTGATTAACATTAACCCTTTAAGCCCCAGTATCCACATACAAATTCTCCAAACTGATCTCCATACATTTCCCTAAAGAATTAGTTGAGAGAATTTGTTCAAAGATCAAAGTATTTTCTCTTGGATGATCATTTTATTGATTCTCATAGCTTATCTCTTTACAGTGTATGGATAATTGTAAGGAGAGATTGATCTTGGGCAGTATTGGGACTTAAAGGTTAACATTAAATCACAGATGACTTGTTCTACGTGTACGGCAGTTAAGGTTTTGACCAGAGAGGAGGGGGATGAATAGGCCAACAGATCGGCGGATTCAGAAAATTTTTTTCCCGGATTTTGGATTCAGAGTGAAATTTTTACGGATTTGCAGATCCAGCAATGGCAGCAGATTGTGGATTCATCCATTTTTTGGAGCCTGATTTTAGACTTTGCATGTTTAAAAACTATTTTGCCAGTATGTTGGATTCAGAGGGAAATTTTATTGGCAGATTTGGGGAGTGTTGACCAACTGTATACAACTAAAAGGAAGTCAACAAGAACACTGTCTGAAAAAATTAATGTTGGGGAGTAACTCTTGGAGGTGTCCGTTTTATAGGGGATTTCTTTGAGAGAGAGTTGGATGAAGTTGGTGAAATTTTATGTTGTTCATTAGAAGGACATAAAGTTAACAACATCCTAATGCAGTGGTCTGGGTCTAAGAGCTGAGCATCATCTTACTGTAGAGGCCCTGTTAGGCTAAATTCTGATAAACGACATGGCCTCGAAACAGCAACATAGGACAGCAGAAATGGTGACAAACGACACAAAGATGGGTTGAAACTGTGACAGCGACAGAAAAAAGCACAAGAGCAATACAACAGTGAAAATTATACCAGCAGCGACATGGCTTCCTCCTCAATATGTGAAACTTCGGGTTTTAAAATCCAGACTATGGACATACATGTACATGTACATAACCTCCCAAGAGGGCGTCACTGTATACAATGTTCCAGTAATTGAAGTTTGAAGATTTTAAACAAAATGAATAATGTTCTTAATCCTTTAAGTCCCCAGGGTTCTCATTAAGTTTACAGTTGACGGCTAGGATGTTAAAGTAGACGGCTTGCCAATTGTGTTTTTTAGGTAATTTCAGGTTTTCACTCCCTCTACTTACCATATTTCCCCCAAAAGTAGATGGCTTAAATCTCCAAGTATCCGGTTTTTTAACCGGCTGCTGGCACTTAATGAGAACCCTGAGTCCCAATAGTGTCCAAGATCAATTTTCTCCTTACAATTATCCATACAGTGTAAAGAGATAAGTTATAAGAATCAATAAAATGATCACCCAATAGAAAATACTTTGATCTTTGAACAAATTCTCTCAACTAATTCTTTAAGGAAATGTATAGAGATCAGCTTGGAGAATTTCTATGTGGATACTGGGGCTTAAAGGGTTAAAGCATATACATTTGTACTGCTTAGATTCCTTTGGTAAGATTACTGCATTAAAGTATTTTCTTATTATTGATTATGATTTGTGGTATGCTCAGGTTTCCAATAATGTGAGAGCTAGGCAACTTATGTGAAGGTTTGACACAATTCTTATAAGCAATCAAATGAAAATCAAGCCAAAGTAGGTGGATTAATGATAAAAACCCTGTGGGAGGTTGTCAGTTGTTGTTGAATGCCAAGGCTGTTGTATTGTTGGCTAATAAAAATTTACCATACTGATGTTTAGTGTCTGGTTTGATTTAATGTTAAGCCTTTGTTTAGCAAATGAAGTGCCTCATCTTGCCAGAAAGCTTAACCAACATGTGTAGAGGCATTACGTGGATTTACATGTAGTTTACACTTGTCAAGTTGATAAGATCCATTGATGTAATCCTTAAATCTGTGATTGATTGAAATTAGACTACTGGTACATTGTTTTCATGTACAGGTTCAGGTTTCTATTGTTTTTTTTTTCTTGATGTGATAAGATATGATTAGTTTCAGCCAATAAGGTTATGTGAAAGTAAATGGCTGAAGGCTTTGTTTATTCATAGGTTAGCATCAAGTTGCATTAGTTATTACATGCAATTATATACCACACTGTAATTTAAGTTTTCTGTAGTCTAGGGTACAAGGGGTCATGTGCCAAGGAATAACAATGTGTTACCATATTACCATTGTAATGGTTGATTGTACTGCATATCATGCTCAAGACAAGCACTTTACGTGTTTTTTTCATCAAGTTATTGTTAGCTTTTTAGCATTTACCTGTAGAGATGTATTCTACATAAACTGATCCTGATCTAAGGAAAAATACACCCTTCTTCAGACAGCTGTATAGCACTTCTTTACAAATGTAATTACTGTCAAGTGGGTCATTGTTGTTCATACTACTGAAATTAAGTACATAGCTCACTGTAATTTTGTCCTTTATATCCTTTAGTGATATTTCCTGATGGTGGTTGTAACTTTTTGGTCAGTCTGACTGTATCATTGTCTATGAATATATTAATCGAGAGAATAAAAGCATGTTGATAGTTTATTCAGTAAGCATGTCTAAAATAATTTGTAGTTTTGAATAATGTCCTGAAAAGAAGAATCAGTTTTCTGACAAAACAATTTTCCTTAAGTGTCATTTAAAAGTAGTTTCAGCCAATTTTTTATTCTGAAAACCTGTTTGACAATTTGATTTGGTAAAGTGCACTGAAAAGGAGTTTCCCATATTGAAGTTTCAACCTTTTCTTTCCAGACTGCTTGCTTCAAAGAAGAGAGAGATGTCTTGGTGTATGGAGATAAAAAATGGATAACTACATTACATTATGCATTTCAAGATGATGATTATTTGGTGAGAAATGGCATTTTGTTTTTCTCTCTTTAAAGGGGCTAGATGTATCTATGTCCTTGCTGTCTTGTTCCTTTTTTTGTTAATTTGGCCAGTTACTCATCTTTTTTTTCTATGGAATGTAACCTTTTATAACAAAGAGATTACTTATGACAAACTCACAGCCTTGTGTCAAACAAATACGTCTTACAATCGTTACAGTACATCAAAGGTTACAAACAACAAATTAAAATGGACTTTGAACAACTGCTAGGCTTACTGTCTCTGCATAACTGCCCTTCTTAAATGAAAGGTGAGTTCCTGAAATATCCAGGGGCTTCCAAAGTTGCTGGTTGTGAGGCACCTCTCACACAGATTGAATCTGTACAAAGAAAATTAGAAGTTTGGGTGGGGCCCAGTTTGAAGTTTAAACAATCATGACAAAACCTGCTCCACAACTGCTACAATACTGCTAAAAAACTTGAAAAATATCTCACAGTTGAGCCGGCAGGTTTGGCTGCTGAGCCAAAGAGGCTGCAGCCTTAGCTAGCGCTTGTGGTGGTTAAAGAAAACTTTATTAAATTGTCATGAAATCAAATTAATAATATACAGAAATATCTGTATGCATCATGTACAAGTACATCTACAGCTGTATATACAAGACGGTCATAGGCAAAAAAGCCTAAAATGCCTTTAACAGTTCATTGTTTTCAGCATAATGTGAAGCACTGTAAGCTGAAACCCTGGTGCTGTTAATCCTTAGAGCACTTCATTTGAAAGTTGAAGAAATAATATCACATTTCTGCTTTGTTTCCAGTATTTTGTTATGGATTATTACAGTGGTGGAGATTTGCTGACTCTCCTCAGCAAATATGAAGATCATTTACCTGAAGAAATGGCCAAATTTTACCTGGCAGAGGTAGTTTTAGCTGTGAATTCTATCCATAAAATGGATTATGTCCACAGGTAGGTCTTCTTGATTAGCCAAGCTATATGATTAGCTAAAGTGTTTGTGAGCCAAGCTATTTGCAAGCAGAGGATGTTTGTGTGTGTAATTATGTGTACATGTATGTTTTAATTTAATTTAATTTAGTATAATTACATTGATGACTATCGAAAATAGAGCGCTGTGATTGGCTAGGAGCTTCGCTCTATCTCGCTATAATCACCGCACGGTGATTATAGCATTGAAGGCGAGCAGTTTTCAAAATGGCAGCCAGATTTTTTGATGTTTCAGGGTTGGAAACTGATCAATAATTTTATTTTCTCCAATAATCATCAATGTAATTATACTAAAACAATTAGTTGCCTCAGGCGACGTGAATATTGGCGAATAGTCACCTCAACTTCGTCTCAGTGACTATTCGCCGATATTCACGTCGCCTTCAGCGACTAATTGTTAATTAATTTGAATCTTTTATGGAGATTAATAAACTTCAACTTAACTAAACTTCTTGTTTTCTTTAAATCACATTTAAAGCCGCTCTCAGTAGCAGCAAATTAAATCAAATGAAGGTTGTGCATTATTTTTTTGTTGTTAATTTATCCTACAGGAATTTAAGTAATAATTTGTCTTAACCCTTTAAGCCCCAGTATCCACATACAAATTCTCCAAACTGATCTCCGTACATTTCCTTAAAAAATTAGTTGAGAGAATTTGCTCAAAGATCAAAGTATTTTCTCTTGGGTGATCATTTTAGTGATTCTCATAACTTATCTCTTTACAGTGTATGGATAATTGTAAGGAGAAAATTGATTTTGGACACTATTGGGACTTAAAGGGTTAAAATCCAAATCACTCCAGTGTAATTTCTGTTTACTGTTGTGAATTTTTGAACTTTGGGTCCCGGTGCATGATTAAAACTTAAGTGAAAGTGATCTGTATATTGTTTACTTTTGTCCATCCAAACGGGATCAGTATAATCTTCTGGGAAACTGCTTACCCACCCCTCCCACAATTAACCTAATGTTATCACTAACTTCTCACGTTAGGAAAATGTTGGGTTAGAGTGTTGGGTTAGAGGGTTGGGTGGTTGGGTTGCCATTTTTAAGAACCTATACTGATCTGAAATGTTCATATTTTTTTGCAGGGATGTCAAGCCTGATAATGTTCTCCTTGATGTCAGTGGCCATGTTAGGCTGGCAGATTTTGGATCTTGCTCAAAACTTGGCAAGAAAGGAACTGTAAGTGTTTCATCCCCAGTGTTCTGATGAACATTCATGTTGTACTTATACATGTAAATATCAAGCTAACGTTGCGCTACAAATACTTTGAATATATAAATCCTGTCTGTAACAAAATATCAGCAAAAAATAATTTGATATTTTCAGAATTATAGTTTACATGTTTTCTTTCTATTGTAGGTTAGATCGTCTGTTGCAGTGGGTACACCCGACTATATTTCTCCTGAAATCCTCCAGGTAAATATGTTGTAGAAAAAAACTTCAGTTAGTGTACATTAAAAGTTGCAGAATGCCATGTGTTCCTGGCTTCTTTGTACAGTGCATATCTCTTTTATGAGCTTTGTGGGGTGTGATGTAAGAAAAATTCACAGTTTTCCAGAATCTTAAATTCATTGACTTTTTCTTTAGGCCATGGAAGATGGACGAGGCGAGTATGGTGTTGAATGCGACTGGTGGTCTCTGGGTGTTTGTATGTATGAGATGCTGTTTGGTGAAACCCCTTTTTACGCAGAATCATTGGTTGAAACTTACAGCAAAATCATGAGCCATATGGTAAGATGAAATGAATGTTTTACATATATTTACATGTAGTTATTGGTTAAGTTTTAATGCCCAAATTTTAATTTATTAATTTTCTATAGAAGTGTTCATAACAGCCAGTTTATTAATCTTTGCTATGCAAAGATTAGTATTAATTTGTTGCATGGCTTTTTTCAGGGTAAATTCAATTTTCCTTCTGATGTAGAAGTTTCAAATGATGCAAAGGATCTGATGCAAAGGTTGGTTTATTAGAAGATCAGCATGTAAAAATAGGGAGCTTATGCAACTACAACGACGACTTCAAAAAACAATAGGTTTAATGATCAAAACAACAGCTCAGCACGTGCATCATGCTTTTTAGTATATTTCTTTGACGTCCTCCGCACGACTACGACGTGAAAACTCCTAATTTGCCATTTTGTGGAGGACGTGGACATGCCAAGATGAATTTTCCTTCCTCTTTTTGGACTTGAATAAAATCCTTAAGAATTCAACTCCAGGAAAAGTTGCTTGCATTTGACATATTGAGAGGGTCCAAACAGACGTGATTGAGTTTGAAAGAACGCAAATTCCTTTTTTTAGTGACGTTTTCACTGCCATCGTCGTCGTCCTTGCTTAAGGTCCCTAATATTGTTAATCATTAAATTAAACTTCAGAGCCATTTGGCGTTCTGCAAAATACCCCGGCCGCAAGGTAGCCATTGTGGAGAAGTTCAGCTGTGTTTATGACATTGTTACTCTCTAGTATTATTAGGAGTACAATGTTCTAAGTCTGCCACAAACGTACTGTCATGCAGCTGTAGTTTGTTAGTTCCATCTTAATTCATTTTCAGTAGTAGTATAAGTGATAAGAATCATAAAATTGTAGGTGACAAATTACTCCTTAATTTTGGCGCAAAATTTCAGTGATAGTTTGTAATTTCGCGTGTGAAATTACAAAGTTGCCATGGCAATCTTCCGTACATCTCAGTGTCAAGATGGCGACGAAGTATTATAATGTCATGAATATAATTATATATATATGTATTTCTATATTATTTTCATGTAGTGTTAGCTCGAAGATATTAGCTAGTTAGCTACTCTAAAATTCGAGTATAAATAAAGTTTATGTTATGTTATGTTATGTTGTTATGAATGAAGATGCCAGGGCATAAAAAGACACTTTAGAAAACCTAAACATACAAAAGAGCACATCAAAACGGATTCTAACAGGTATTTTGTCGAAAAACTCTGAACTTAAACCAAATTTAAGCTCTAAACATTCGATAGAGTGGAGTTCTCGATTGATACGATCCATAATAAACATGTCGAAAATCCAAGATTGCCTAAACCCTCGGGAAATTATAAGAATTTGACAAAACACGCGTGAAATTATTCTCTAATTTCACTCGTCATCATTTAATTACACATACATATAAGTATCATGAAGAGTAAAATCTGTTTTGTTGTGTTGTAGACTTTGTTGTAAAATAGAGCAAAGACTGGGACAAAATGGAATTGATGATTTTAGAAATCATCCTTTCTTTGAGGGAATCGACTGGGACAACATCGGGGACAGTAAGTTTTTTTTACTTCTTTTTTTGCTTTATTATTTGTTTATTCCTTCCACTTTTTGTAAGCTCCATGATTATCATTGTTTACAGTGAAAATTTGTCTGTTTATGCTTCTGCAGAAGAACCTTAGTTAAGTTTTGATAGTGGTTTTATGAGATATTCTTTAAAAAAGTTTCTGTAACACTAAAGCTACATGTAGATTCCTGGATGAGCAACACATTATTGCATAATTGTGTTTAATATTACATTTTATTAAAAAGTGAATCATTGGATAATGCAATTCTAGCATTTTGATTGGCTTAGCCATTATGGTATATGAGCCATTATACCATGCTCTCCATATATGGTCAATGTACGCGTCAGTTTAAAATTGGAAGCAAGCTGAGATTTTTCCTTGCGAAGGACAGAATGACGCCCAAAGCAAATTGTTTTAATTTTGTCTTAGAATGCTAAAAAATGCAATTTCATCGGGAAAAAAACAAACAAACAAAAAGTCAAAAGAGCTTGTGTGAAAGTTTATCGAAAAACACATGAAAAAACATGGAACTAAAGTACCTTGACCAGCTATGAAAGAAGACAAGTGTTGTTTCTTAATGATTGCGAAGCCACTCGCAGGGTCACTTGCCGATATAGATAACTGCGGCTTGTTTATCCGACATGAAGAATATAAATCACAAGCAACTAGGTACAAATACAGGCTATGCAGCCATTCACTACAGCAATCGAGGCATCAGTATAGCTTCTTTCCTAGTTCAGCAAAACCAGCTGATGGCTTCAAAGAACTTTATAACAAACGACCGAGGTAATAGTTCTTCTCCGTTGTTCTTACTTTTGTAACTGCACCGAAAATCCAAATTCACAGTAATTTCGACGGTGGTCACTTAAAAACCATTTTTCTTCACATTATCTGCCAGGTTTTTTTAGCTGCCCCGCTGTGTAAAATCCTAGAATCCCCATGAGTTTTTAAAAGTGTTCATCGCTACAATGTTTTGACTTTTCATTCATCCAGTCCAGGCGAGTCCGTTCGCGCATGGACAGTTTTGATAGACGTGTGACATGTGAATAGCGGAAGTCCCTTGTCTTTTCCAGTTTGCTTTAACAAAATTAAGTCGGGGAGTTTTTAATTCCACTCGTGCTTGTTGGACATGAGATGATTATAGCCAACTCTGCGCTACGCGCCTCGTTGGCTATCTATCATCTCATATCCAATGCACCCTCGTGGAATAATTGCTAAATATCCTTTATGTGTACTTGTATATCCCAGGGTATGCTGACCAGTTAATCATAATTATTTTCTCTGGTAATGACAGTTTTTGTGTCAGATCATGGTTAATTTTGTTTATTCCATTTTTCAGCTGTCCCTCCATACATTCCTGAAGTCAGTAGTGCATCTGATACATCAAATTTTGATGTGGATATCGACGAATCTAGAGCAAATGTACGTAATAAGCTTTTTTAAAAAATGTTGTTTTAAATGTAGATGTTGTAGTTAATTTTTTATTTCAGTTAATTTTTATTTTTCCATTGTTTTGGGTATGGTAATGTATGCTAATGAATTTTAAACAAAGGAAAAACAAGAATTAAATGAAATAAAAAATTAACTACAACATGGATATTAAAGGATATGATTATGTTCTTTTACAGGATGCAATGCGGCCATCTTCTGTGTCTCCATTCACTGGCCATCACTTACCATTTATAGGATTTTCGTTTACTGAAAATAGGTATGTTGACCAGTGCAGCCCAGTTACTTGTTTTGTAGTGGTTGTGTAGACAAGATAACCAGAGTAACAGTTAGCAAAGGTCTAAGTGCTCTTGGTTTTTATTTAATACTATTTATGTAAGTGTTGAGTGGGTGACAAATATTTCATAAGGATTTTTTTTTTCATGTAGTCATTTACCTGCTGTACATACAGGTGTATGTGCGACTGATATTGTAACCTTATTTCCTTCAGTCGACTGTCTGATAAGGCACACTCCATTGCTAAAGAATCTGGGAACATCACGCTGGAGCCTGTTGCATCAAACAATGGTAGAGCTTTGTTCATTCATGAACATTTACATATATTGGTTTATTGGTTTGTTTGCCATAAAATACACAAAGCAAAAGAAAAAAAAATTATTTAAACTGTCATGGTGAGGAAGCCCTAGAGAAGCCACCGGGCTTATAAGGAATGGGCTCCCTCAGGTAAATAATTAGAACAAAATATTATCATAATTACAAATCAATGACAGAGCTACAGTAAATCTTATAATAAATACATTAGATAGTCGTACTAACTATAGTTCTAGGGTAAAAAAAAGCGAAAGTGGCAAAAAAAAAGAAAAAAATATATTACTATTTATGATAAGAGGAATGCTTTCAGTTTACAGCAAAAGGAAGCGGTACTTATTGCATTTCGAATTTCAAAACTAAGAGAGTTAAAAAATTTAGGACCTTGGAAACTTACTTAAGACATTAATCATAAGGTGGGGTGATTCATTAACAATTAGTCACTGAAGACGACATGAATATCGGCGAATAGTCACCAAGACGAAGTCGAGGTGACTATTCGCCAATATTCGCGTCGCCTCAGGCGACTAATTGTTTTAGTATAATTACATTGATGATTATTGGAGAAAATAAAATTATTGATCAATTTCCGGCCCTGAAACATCAAAAAAACTGACTGCCATTTTGAAAACTGCTAGCCTTCAATGCTATAATCACCGCGCGGTGATTATAGTGGAATCCTAGCCAATCATAGTGCTCTATTTTCGATAGTCATCGATGTAATTATACTAATAATGGTGATTGAACCGAACGCCATAAATGACCTTAATAGACATCTACTTCCATATAAATGCCTCTTATCTTATAAACGCCCCCTCTACTCTATTAAAATTGTATGAGATGCCCATCTCTAATATTAAACGCCGCGATGAGAGCTACTCCAAAATACCAGGAATTAGCAAAAAGGAGCAAAATCATGTGACTCATTTTGTTGTTGTTTCAATGTCAAGATCAAAGTAAGGATAGACTAATGATGGCAACACAATAACAAGTGAAGATTCTGACCTTGATGTTGGAATTTGAAAGAGTGATATGGATCTCTGGATGGCCTTTTAGATGTATCAATAAATTGATGGAGTGAATATGCCGCTATTTTCAAACTCTCTTGATATTTTCTCCGAAGGCATACATGTAATGGTTTTGTAGAGCTTGGTACAGTTATGAGAATAAATGCCTCTCTTTTAAATGCCTCCTAATCCATTAACCAGTCCTGCTTGGACCCCTAAAATTAAATAGACGCCCCATGCATTTATTAGGTCATTTGGTCTGGAGTATTATATGTGAGTTCAGACCAAATTGCACAACACAGATGGTCAGTGTGTTAATTGTCCATGGCTATTGAGGTAGCATTCAATAAGAAACAATCTCTGCAAGACACATAAAATTGTTTAATCTTGATTTTATTTCTTGTATTTATTTGTTTATTTAGTCCCCAGCTCGTTGTCTGTTGAAGCATATGAGAGAAGAATTCAAAGACTCGAGAGGGAAAAATCAGAGCTGGCTCGAAAATTGACAGGTAATGTTGTGGGTGCACCCTTAAAAATGCAAAAAAAATTAATATTATGTAATTGTGATAAAAAATGTGGTTGTTGTTAAGTCCTTGTCACTGCCTCCTGCCTCTCATGTTACACAGAACTGTCGCAAAAGGGTTATGGACTGGTGATCCTCCCCTGGCTACCCAAAGTGTGACCCCTGGTTTTTTTCATTGGAAACAGAGGAAAAACGAAAGCAAAAGGAATTCACTCCCCAGAATTGGCTCAGTCGGTGGAGCACTTGACTGTAGAGCAGGAGGTTATGAGTTTGATTCCTGGAACCGGACCAATACTCAGGGTCTTAAAATAACTGAGATATTAGGGTACATTTCCCTGCGAATGGATACACCTTGGTGTGATCCCATCTCAAGTAGGAGCTACTAGAATAATATAGTCACTGACACTCAAAAAAATTGTCTTTTTTACTACATGTAATTGCATCTACCTGGCAAATAAATACTGTGTTGTATGAGTCAATGGCCTAGATGAGATACAGCTGTATATCTAAGTGCCCTCCACTGTAAACAAAAAATTCATGTATTTATGATCGTTAGTTTATGACTGTTGCATTTACGTTTGTAATTTACCCTTTGTTTAACTTTGCTATGATAGATTCCACTAAAGCATTACAAGATCAAGCACTGGCTGTTGATGGCCCAAAAGGTGATCAAGTGGATTCTATCGAACTGAAGAGGTTAAAAGATGATATGACATCAATGAAGAAGAAAATCATGGGTAAGTCAGTGTATTTTGAATCCACTGAACCATTTTGCTGCTGGTCATTGGCATAAATTTGTCGTTAAGTCTTTAAATTGAGTAACTGATTGAGTGATTCTTTTTGGTGTAAAATGCCTAAAAAAATGTACAACAATGTATTTACAATAATATTAATTTGATATTAATCTTCAGAATATGAAGCTCAGTCTGCAGATCTAGAAAAGGAACTGCAAGATGCCTTAACGTCAAGAAAAGAACTGGAATCCACCAATGAAGGCAAGTTACACTAGTGTAAAATTTAATAAGCACACAGCTTTAATTCTTTACAGACTATTGTCTTTTGCAAGTAAAAACAAAAGTTGTTGGCCCCATGCAAAATAAATCCAAGGAGTTTGTTTTTTTTTTTTTTTTTTTTGACTCAGTATTCCACTGTTGTTTTTGTAGAAATGAGTGCAAAGATGCGATCTCTAGACAGAGAAGTCAGAGGACTGAGGATGGAAAAAGAAGACATTGAAAGAGTTAGTGTTGATTTCATTTGTTTTGCTTTATTTTTTCCCCAATCAAAATACTGTATTTGAACAGTCAACAGTTTGTTTGTTGTTGTTTTACTGTAACATTGACAGTGTCCATTCTCAGTGAAGTTTTTTTTGGAAAATAGCTCACTTAAGTAAGAGAGGGAAACTTATCGTGTCAACATAGAGTCTTAATGTGTGATGCCATAAAAAAAATAAAATTTGGGAAATTATGGAATTTTTTGGGGTATTATGAAAGAACAACAACCGAAAGGCCTACTTGCTAAAAATTAGCATTCAATGGCAAATTGTCTCTGATGAATCCATACAAATCCTTCTAAATTTGACTCAATTCATAACATTAGAAACAGAGTCAAATTTAGAGGGATTTGTCTGGAGTCATCAGAGCAAAATGTGACAAGCATCTCCAAGACAATACCATGCATTATTATAAACTACTGTTGTACTATTTTTGTCTTTATTTAAGGTTCTTCAAGAGGCAAATGAAAAAATCACCACACAGCAAAAAGAACTGAAAGAAGCCCACAGTGCAAGAAAACTCGCGATGGCTGAGTTTAGTGAATTAAATGACAAGCTAGCTGACATTCGGTCTGCCAAGACCAAAGTGTCACGAATGCTGCGAGAAAAAGAAGAAGAAATGGGTATTCTTTCAGAATCCTATGCTTTCAAGATATTCACTTTTATTTTTATTTTGATCTTTTGTAGGTATGTAGTATTAATAATTGTCGTCTAATTCTCTCTAAATAGAATCCACATTACAGAAGCTTGATAGCTTGAGGCAGGAAGTACGAAATGCTGATAGAAAGAAAAGAGAAGTGAGTTGCTTTTCTGTTGGCTGCATGTGGTAATATTCAAACTAAAGAACCCTCCAAGTTGCGACCAGTTTGGTCACCATGGTGCCTAAAAGTTTGGAACTGGCGACTTGCTTTGTAAAAAAGTCTCCCTAAGCCAAAAGAGTTGGTGGCAAAATGGTGACCGAGCAAAAACTTTAACTTGGAGGGTTGCTAAATAATAGTTCTAGTACAGTAGCGTCTGTGGTCCTGATTGACAGTGCAATATTCATATTATTCATAATCCTGTTTGAAGAGGTGTGCTATTATTTGCTTATTTACATGCCGAGGTTTCAATAAAAATTGAATTAGTCAGCAGGTTTAAATAGAGTAACTGACTGTATCAACAAGGGGCCATTCGTCCCCTTTTTTTCTCAGGGGAAGTTGTCTGGGGTCATATGCTTCCCCAGAAATTTTGAAATTTCAAAGCCCTAAAAATGTGATTTTCAGCATTCTGGGGACCAAATTGAGGACAAAAGGTTTTTATTCAAGAAAATTTAGCTTTCATTCAACTTTTGATTTACCAGTTACACAATAAATTCCTAGAAGCAATGGACAAATAATTAATTAAACTACATACTTTTGCACATAAACAAATTCTGTGTAAAACTGTGAAAAATTGACTGAAGTATAACGTCACATGACTAAAGTATAATGTAAAACCAGTGGGCCTTAATGAAAGCACCTCATAAGAACATTTTCATTAAGATTTTGGAGATATTTTTTGTTAACAGTGTTATTCAAACTAGATGTTTCTTTTTTCCTGGAAAAAAGTAGCCGACTTCTATGAGCAAAGTAGCTGACAAAGCCGTCTGTGCTTATTGAAACCCCTGTACATGCACTGTGCAGGGGGCTATAGCTCGTTACTTTGTATTAACCCTTTAAGTCCCAATAGTGTCCAAGATCAATTTTCTCCTTATAATTATCCATACACTGTAAAGAGATAAGTTATAAGAATCAATAAAATGATCACCCAAGAGAAAATACTTTGATCTTTGAACAAATTCGCTCAACTGATTCTTTAAGGAAATGTATGGAGATCAGTTTGGAGAATTTGTATGTGGATACTGGGGCTTAAAGGGTTGACATTCTAACAATGCTTCCATGTGCATCAGGTCAAGTGAAGTTATTTTTTTTGTTTTTTCTCGTTAATGTTTAGATTGCTTCACAAGTGGAGGAAATGTCTGCAGAAGCAAACAAGGAAAGAAAGCTTAGAGCTAGAAGTGACCAGGTACTTTGGACCTCCTTTGTCGTGTGTTTGAAAATAAAAGATATTCTTGGAATGAGAGAAAAAAATGTCTGCCGTGGAAGAAAGCACTATCAGTCTACAATAGATATTTTGTTTGTTGTTTACAGAATTTATTATTTTCTATTTCTCTGCTTAATGCTGCTGGCTATTTTTTGTTCTTAGTATGCAAAACAACTTGAAGAAGAAATCGAGTACCTGAAGGTAATTTCAGAACTTTAAAACAACTTCTAATTAAACATAAACTTTTCAGTTTATCTCAAGATATCAAAAGTGTTAAAGGCAATTACTGGTACAGGAAGATCCCAAATATCATTTCCATCAGCTTCAAGTCGTCTTTCCTTTCCATGTAGCTTTGAGTAGCTCTGTTTAACTGAGCATTGATGAAGAGCCAGACGATCTGATGAATATTTTGGTGTGCTGACCTTTTACATTGTACCTCTTTGCTGCTTGCAAGATACCCCTTCCACCACCACCGTGACTAAAATGGTGTTAGCAAAATGCTCTTAAACGTTGAAAGTAGTTTTCAATTTATTTTTGTTTTTGTTTATTGACTCAGGCTAAACAAAGAAGTTTAGGGAGACCATTTCCTAGTGATACAACAGCAGAAGACCAACAACAGGAAATTTCCAGGTGAGTTTTTAATTTTACTCTAGGAATGAACGTTTATTCGTTTGTCTCACGATAGAATCGCTTTGATGAACGTTTATTCGTTTGTCTCACGATAGAATCACTTTGATGAACGTTTATTCGTTTGTCTCACGATAGAATCGCTTTGAGATATTGATCGCGACGTTTCGACTGCAATACTGCTAATTTTACTCTGCTATTTATATTTAAAGTACATGTGCACAGTGAAAGTGCTACAGCTGCTTGCAAGAGTTAGAATTGCAGATTCAAAACACATGCTTGAATTGACTCCAACTGCTTTGTTTGCAGGCTTAAAGCTGAAATTGAAAAAGTTAAGTTAGAGTATGATGAATCTACAACACAAGAACAGCAAAAGCACTCAAATGAAGTCAAGGTGAGTTGTTTTTTTTTTTTTTAAATGATCATTGCTGTTTTATGGTTATAATTTTTTGCTCATTGTAGATTAAATACATCATCTCTTATTACAGGAACTTACTGAAAAGCTTCTTGATGTTGAATCAGGCAGAATGGCCTTGAAAAATGAGGTAATTATTTTGTTCATTACATTTCATGGTTGTGTAAATAATTGTGCTGTGCCATCCCTTCAGTGTAGAATCAGGCACTAAGTAGAATCTATGCAAATGCTGTGTCACAAAGCTATGTAAAACCTATGTTAATGAGTCATACATTGCTTCAACCAGATACTATGTTGTTTCTATGCCAGGCCCCAGTTGTTCGAAAGGTGGATAGCACTATCCACTGGATAAATCACTATCCACTGGATAGCGCAATTGGTTGTCGTAATACTTAACCGCTGGATAGCGATTTATCCGGTGGATAGCGCTATCCAGCTTTCGAACAACCGGGGCCAGGACTATTTTTTTTTGTAACGAAAATGCAAAAAGACATAGGTTGCAAATATGTTTCATTCACACAACATAGAATATACATAGCACTATGTAAAAGCCGAGAATATTATTGGAAATAAAAGTGAAAAAGGAGATCCTGTGTAAAAGCTTAGTGAATACATAGGATGCAAATTGGAAGGAAAAGCAGAACTTTCTATTGCATAGTAAATACATAAAAATGTCAAGACTATGAAAAGATTGTGAATAGTATTTGCATAAGTATTAAAAAGCTATGTACTACTTTTCAAATAGCCTAAACATAGTTTCAACATAAATTTTTCATACTTTAGACTATGTTGTGTGGTATGTTACATAGTTAATACATAGGTAGTAGTGAACATAACATAGCTGAAACATAGTCCAACATAGTAAATACATGGCATGAGCATAGGTTTTGCATATGTCTGATTCTACAAGGGATAAATACTAATAGAAGAGTTGTTTATTTTTTAATTATTAATGGCATTCCTAGTTGCCCCGGTCAGAGTTTTGCAGCAGTTAAGTAATGAAACATAAAAAAGCTTAAAAGTTAATGAAATAGCACAAAAAGACTTTTCTGGTTTGCTTATGTGTCCATTTTATTTTATAGATAGCAGCATTAACGGCAAAAGTGAATGAAGCAAGAATGGACAGGTAAACATCTCCAAAATATGATTCTTATCACACTTTCTCAAGAGAAAAAAAGAAGTAAATAATAAAAACATCAAAACAGAAATAACACACTGTGGAAGTTCTGCTGAAAATGTTATCAGTATCATCGTGTTACAATTTATTTTATCCAGGTACCTAAAGTTAGATCTGCGATTCTTGTCTCGGGAATGATAAAACCTAATTTTTCAAATCATTCTCCATCTTGGAATAATAATTGTTTTGGTTACAGCCATCGAGAACACCAAGAAACAGTTGAAGAACTGAAGAGGAAGAGTGAGCGAAAAATATCTCTTCTTGAAGAAGAAAACAAGAAACTTCAAACTGACAATGATAGGGTAAGTACCAAGGCAAAGCTGTTGAATTCGCTGATGTGTGTGTTTGGTTTATTCACTGGACTAAAAAATGGTTTTGCACAAAATTGCTCCTTGCAATTATGTCGCAAGAATGGAAATATTATTGGGCAAAGATAGTAAATGCCACATTTGCATACCAATAAACATGGATGGTAAAATTAATATAAAAAACAGGCAAACCTGGCATTAACCTTGTTTGCCCCAGATGTACTTCTCAGTTGTCACAAATTTGCAGCAAATTTGCCGAGAACAAATTTGTGCAAATTCATTTTTTCTTTCAGTGATTGATTCCTTGGAAGTAAGTTTTATTGAACAGAGTAATGTTTTGAAACTGCTAAGCATTGTTTAGAAAAATAGGATGGTTCTTCAGTAGCTCTTATGGGGTACAGTTGTAATAAGTGTACTTTAGTTCCATAAATTAGTACCATTAACCCTTTAAGCCCCAGTATCCACATACAAATTCTCCAAACTGATCTCCATACATTTCCTTAAAGAATTAGTTGAGCGAATTTGTTCAAAGATCAAAGTATTTTCTCTTGGGTGATCATTTTATTGATTCTCATAACTTATCTCTTTACAGTGTATGGATAATTGTAAGGAGAAAATTGATCTTGGACACTATTGGGACTTAAAGGGTTAAGAGTGAAGAGAACACTTTGAGAAAAAAATCATTACATTGTACAATCCCATATCAGTATTCAGGGGCACCCAACGAGAATATAGTTCAAAATCACTTAAACATAGCATTGCTGAACGTATTTTAGTATTTAAATGGTAAATATAGGCATATTTTTATCCCCTAAAAATTTTTCATCTGTTTGGATTTCCAACTGAAAGTCTAGTGATCCCAAAATTATAGGGATCAAAACTTACCTTTTCGAAAATTTCAGCCAGAAAAAAGGCTCCCGAAAATACCAGGTGACCTTTTTAGAGTAAAAATCAGCTAAAAATGGGCAATTATACCATTTTTGGAGGGTTGAAAAATCCTAGGAGAGGCAGGCAAGCAAGAAATTTAACAAATGTTCCGAAAATTCTAGATCTCAAATCGTCTTCTGAACCAATATTTTCGAAAAATTGTCGTTGGGTGCCCCTGAATATTGTGTACTTGCTATATTGGCCATTTTTCACTCCGCAGTTACTGAAATGTGATTATTGATCTGCAGATGACAACGAGTTTAGATCGAACCATTGCTGCTCATCGAAAACTTGAGGAAGATATGAGGGACAGCAATGAAAAGAAAGATGCTGTAGCCCATTGGGAAGCACAAATTGCTGAAATTATCCAATGGTATGGTTTCTTTAGTCTAAATTGATTTGGATTATTAATTTTATGGTACTTGTAAGCCTCCATGCTGATCTTGATCACAAGAGGAAAAAGAATGGTAAAGTCTAGTGGTGAGAAGGCTCGTTTCCCACTAATGTTGCCCTGGATTTAATCCTAGAGGTAGTTATTTTGTTACAAATAGTTATGGTGAATCCTGGGACTCATCTTGTGAAAAATCATGAGTCCCAGTTCAAAAAACAAATAGTCCTAAATTGAAAATGCCTGGTTCTTTATGTAACCAGACAGTTACCGGTAATCTGAAGACAGAGTTCAAAACTCTTTATACAGTTTTCTGAAATAAAAATATACATGTACTCTGTCTATTTTAAACATAACAAAGAGTAAAAGAAAAATGCGCCATTAAACAACAGCCACAGAAATCACTTGAATAGGCTGTCAAAAACATCTTCAGATCATCCTACGGGATGCATGCCATGAATTTTTTTATGCATCAAGGACACACATCCATACACTGTCAAGAGATAAGTTATGATAATTAATAAAAAGATCACCAAGGAGAAAATGCCTTGATCTTTTATCAAATTCTCTCAACTAATTCTTTAAGGAAATGTATAGAGAACAGTTTGGAGAATTTGATTGTAGATATTAGGACTTAAAGGAGTAATGATCATTACAACCTGTATTTGTAAATATATTTTTAGGGTGAGTGATGAAAAGGAAGCAAGAGGGTATCTCCAGGCATTAGCGAGTAAGATGACTGAGGAATTAGAGGGACTCAAGTCTTCTGGATATGCAACAATACCAAGGGTGGGTAGAAGTGTAAGTGAAATATCAAGCATGAGATGCAGTGTTTCATCACCAGATGAAATGTTGAGAAGAGAGTTAAAGATACCATATGCAGCAGAGTATTTTTGATGAATTTTGAAGTGTTTCATCTGGTGATAAAACACTGTGTCGAATGCTTGATATTACTTCTCAAACAAAATGATTTTTGAAGGAGAAATTAAGGATGCAAAAATGAGCAGTTTTTCATCTGATTTCCAAACACTCACTAAAAATTGATTTTCTTTGTATTTTTTATGAAGTATTTAAAATGAGTTTGTGAATGATAGGTCACCTTTGGGTATGGTTGGGGCCCTTATAGATATCTGGGAGAACAGACCAGTCTAAAAGGTAGTCTTTTTAATAACTCAATGAACACATGTAGTACTTACTTAAGGCTGTGAGATTGGGAAGAAAATCTTAAGTGATTTGCTAATTGCATGTAGGGTGATAGAGAAACCAATACATAAAGAAATACTTTGACAGGTGAGATGTGTAGCTCTCAAACTCACTTGATTTTTAATAGACAATAATGTTAATTATTAACATTTTCCTTGCATGATCGGTGATCCTGTGGGAATAATGTTTGATGTTTGTTCTTGATTGCCAATACATACTAGGCTCATGTTATTGTTCATATCGTAGGGTGAGAAGAATCAGTGGCAAATGAGAAGATCACAGAAGATGGACAAACAGGAAATTTTGACACTTCAGGCCAATCTTCATGCTGAAATCCAAGCTAAACAACTCATGTCTGAGGAGATGAACAAGATCAAAGCTGCAAATGTGGCAAATGAGAGGTAAAAACAAGCATGAGGGTTAAATTTCTCACATCAAAATTGCACTAATTCAAAACTCAAGAAAAATAATAAATTTTGAAATGTAAAATGCTTAGAAGTTTAGTACCCTGTGGAAAAAAAAATGAATACTGGTGGAGAAGTTTAATTTTAATTGCATAGTCTCACTGTAGGATTGGATTCACAGACTCAAAAGGTAGATCTGAATTGTAGAGCAGTACCACACGAAAGAACTGTTCAGTAGCTTTCAGTTGAATGGTTACACCATAAAATTTCATCCACTGACTCAAAAGTTAGAACCACCTTGTACAGGATAATAAACAGTACCACAGGAAAGTACTGCTCAGTAGCTTTCATTTGAATGGTCACACCATAGGATTTCATCCACAGAATCAAAAGTTAGAACCACCTTGTAGAGCATAATAAACAGTACCACAGGAAAGTACTGCTCAGTAGCTTTCATTTGAATGGTCACACCATAGGATTTCGTCCACAGAATCAAAAGTTAGAACCACCTTGTACAGTATAATAAACAGTACCACAGGAAAGTACTGCTCAGTAGCTTTCATTTGAATGGTCACACCATAGGATTTCATCCACAGAATCAAAAGTTAGAACCACCTTGTACAGCATAATAAACAGTACCACAGGAAAGTACTGCTCAGTAGCTTTCATTTGAATGGTCACACCATAGGATTTCATCCACAGACTCAAAAGTTAGAAACACTTTGTACAGTGTAATAAACAGTCCCATAGGAAAGTACTGCTCGGTAGCTTTCATTAAATTTGAATGGTCACACCATAGGATTTCGTCCACAGAACCATCGTGTACAACCTTTTTTGTGTGAATGAGAACTCTGCCTCGTATCTTACCTGATGTTTTTATCACTGTCATTTCAGAAAACTTGGTGAATCAGAAGCACAGTGTGAAGTTATGCGGGACGAAGTCAAGCAACTCAAGGCAGAAATTGAACAGTGGAGACTTGGCGGCAAGACAGCGAGTATGTTTAGGATAGCATAAATAACTTGAATCACTGTTGAATCGCCACAAACGCTTTTGATACAGATAGTGGCTCTTATAATGAGGAAACGTTGACAGTACCTCTAAGAATTGTGCTTCAGCTTGTGGAAGATCACTTACAGTAAACTTTAAAATTTTAGGCTGAAGGAAATTAATATTTCATTTGCCTGACAAGTGTGGGAATTTTATCACTTCTTTTCTGGAGACATTGTAGGCCGTAATCTAATTGGTCGGTAATTTTTTATCGGATGATATAGTTACAATTTTGTATTCCAGCTGGATTTCCATTCCTGTATGTGAAGGAATCATCAAGAGATTCACGATTGGAGGGGCTTGCTGAGGTATGAAACTACGTGTACTTGGTCCAAAAGTTTCTTCAGGAATGGCATTTTTCAACAGTTTTTATAACAGCCTTTTCATGAGCAATCTCTTGATACAGATTAATTTATCTCCACAAAGCCAAAAAAGGAAGTAAAAGTGTAGCCTCTGAAGCTCGTGTACCAATTTTCTGGGTATAAATTATAAATGTACCTGTTTCGATGTGTTTTACTGGCTTCTATAAAATAATAATTTATTATTTTCGTCACTCTTCTCTTACACAATCTGACAGTTTAAAAGAGCTGTGTCACGAAATTCGGCCAAATTAGGAAAGTACAAAATGCCCGCTAAATTAAGAGAAACAAAAATAACCGCGCTTAAAACTTTAAAGGAAGGTTAAAATAACATAACAGAAACAATAGATGTCACGGATGGGCAAAACTGAAGAAGATTGATCCCTGCTGCTTGCAACTGTTTTTCTCGGATCTCTAATTTTGTCATTTACATGTAATTTCTTTGCTTACTTTAAGTTCCATAGCGATTGAGGGTGAGTAATTGGCAAAATTAAACAAAATGAAATGGACTGCCGTGACACAGCCCCTTTAAACAACACAGTCTGTTCTAGCATGGGAAGACAGCCACGTCCCATTGTTCCCTGTTGGTCGGACATTTTAGGAGAGAGACCCATGAAATTAGAGGGAGCAATAAGAGGGAATTGTACATGCAGGCAAAGCCTCTTCCAAATTGATTTGAACTGGAATGACAGCGCCAAGTGTATTATACAAGATTCTGTCTACAAGTTGTATTAGAAATGTTGTGCTCTGTTGCTCACACAGTCTATTTTCGTCCATGCTACAGGAAACAGAGAGTCAGCTTAGTGATGACGGAAGACCCATTGCTACTGTGGCTCCTTCAACGTCTCCTGATGTGAGTAACTTCCTGAAATATTACGGAATCATCCAAAAAGGGGCAAGGGTGTTGGGAACGTGTAGACTTGACACACTGTACGACCATCTAATTCCTTTCTTCTCTCTGGAATAGAAGAGCTAGAAAATTCGCCAGATCCAGTGTACATTAAAGTTATCATGTGCATTGAAATGCAAGACATACAGTGGAACTGCGATAATGCGAACTCTGAAGGGAAATGAAAAACAGTTTGAGTTAGTGGAGAATTCGAGTTATCGGGTTAAATTTCAGTGAAATTTTGAGCAACGGAAAGAAAACTTAGTTCAAGTTAGCAGTTAGTTATCCGTGGTCGAGTTATCGAAGTTCTACTGTGGCACTTCTGCTGCATTTTTGAATAGTTTTATTTTTTTCTTTCAGACTATTTCAGTCAGGTCATCTTCCATCTCATCAACTTCATCCATGGCTCCACCACAGGTGAGTAAAATGACGATTTAAAATTGTAGCAGAAGCAATTTACTTTTGCATTTTTAGTTCATGCCTAGACTGCAAAACAGTCCGTATTTTTGCGTATTCAAGCACGCGCGAGCATTCAAACAAAAGGTCTGGAACGAGGCTGAAAACAGTGAGCGAGACTGGAGGACGTATGAGGCTCGCGCGCTTCGCGCGCGTAAGACTCTTACGCCACACTTTACCGTTCTTTACTGATTTTAAGAAAAAAACCAACTGTTTTGCAGTCTAGTTCATGCCTTACTATAGTTATTGGTATTATTTTTGAACTGAATCCTTTTCCCGCGTGTATTAACAGAGGCAATGCTGTCTTTATCCAACAGCCTCGTGTGCACAAGTTCTCTGTTAGGACATTTACTACACCGACAAAATGCAACAAGTGTACATCACTCATGGTTGGTTTGGTTAGGCAAGGCTCCATATGTGAAGGTGGGTAGATAATACCTGTTCTTCGGAGTGTTCAGTAAACTATCAAATATCTTGCGAGATAGAAGTTGAATCAAATTGAACATTTGGAGCTTATAGCAGTTCAGTGTAACAGTGTCTGTTGAAGACTGCTCGCGGGGTGGCCATGACTACCTTCTTCCTCATGCAACAGCACAACATTGTAGGAAGCAGAAGACGAGCTCATCTATTTAACCCTTTAAGTCCCAGTATCCACATACAAATTCTCCAAACTGATCTCCATACATTTCCCTAAAGAATTAGTTGAGAGAATTTATTCAAAGATCAAAGTATTTTCTCTTGGGTGATCCATTGTATTGATTCTCATAACTTATCTCTTTACAGTGTATGGATAATTGTAAGGAGAAAATTGATCTTGGACACTATTGGGACTTAAAGGGTTAAGTGTTAATGATATATGAAATGAATCACATATGAACTGCGGAAATGAAATGAAATGAAGGTATGATCGTCGCAGTGAAACGCAATTTAAGCAATTGCGTAAAGAAGCCTGAAAAAAAAAATTCAGGACTTCAACGGGGTTTGAACCCGTGACCTCGCGATACCGGTGCGATGCTCTACCAACTGAGCTATGAAGCCACTGACGTTGGGAGCAGGTCAATTGTGGGTTCATATGTTCCCGTGAAAGAAATGAGTGTTAATGATATATGAAATGAATCACATATGAACTGCGGAAATGAAATGAAATGAAGGTATGATCGTCGCAGTGAAACGCAATTTAAGCAATTGCGTAAAGAAGCCTGAAAAAAAAAAAAATTCAGGACTTCAACGGGGTTTGAACCCGTGACCTCGCGATACCGGTGCGATGCTCTACCAACTGAGCTATGAAGCCACTGACGTTGGGAGCAGGTCAATTGTGGGTTCATATGTTCCCGTGAAAGAAATGAGTGTTAATGATATATGAAATGAATCACATATGAACTGCGGAAATGAAATGAAATGAAGGTATGATCGTCGCAGTGAAACGCAATTTAAGCAATTGCGTAAAGAAGCCTGAAAAAAAAAAATTCAGGACTTCAACGGGGTTTGAACCCGTGACCTCGCGATACCGGTGCGATGCTCTACCAACTGAGCTATGAAGCCACTGACGTTGGGAGCAGGTCAATTGTGGGTTCATATGTTCCCGTGAAAGAAATGAGTGTTAATGATATATGAAATGAATCACATATGAACTGCGGAAATGAAATGAAATGAAGGTATGATCGTCGCAGTGAAACGCAATTTAAGCAATTGCGTAAAGAAGCCTGAAAAAAAAAAATTCAGGACTTCAACGGGGTTTGAACCCGTGACCGTTTGACCCCGTTGAAGTCCTGAATTTTTTTTTTTTTTTTAGGCTTCTTTACGCAATTGCTTAAATTGCGTTTCACTGCGACGATCATACCTTCATTTCATTTCATTTCCGCAGTTCATATGTGATTCATTTCATATATCATTAACACTCATTTCTTTCACGGGAACATATGAACCCACAATTGACCTGCTCCCAACGTCAGTGGCTTCATAGCTCAGTTGGTAGAGCATCGCACCGGTATCGCGAGGTCACGGGTTCAAACCCCGTTGAAGTCCTGAATTTTTTTTCAGGCTTCTTTACGCAATTGCTTAAATTGCGTTTCACTGCGACGATCATACCTTCATTTCATTTCATTTCCGCAGTTCATATGTGATTCATTTCATATATCATTAACACTCATTTCTTTCACGGGAACATATGAACCCACAATTGACCTGCTCCCAACGTCAGTGGCTTCATAGCTCAGTTGGTAGAGCATCGCACCGGTATCGCGAGGTCACGGGTTCAAACCCCGTTGAAGTCCTGAATTTTTTTTTTCAGGCTTCTTTACGCAATTGCTTAAATTGCGTTTCACTGCGACGATCATACCTTCATTTCATTTCATTTCCGCAGTTCATATGTGATTCATTTCATATATCATTAACACTCATTTCTTTCACGGGAACATATGAACCCACAATTGACCTGCTCCCAACGTCAGTGGCTTCATAGCTCAGTTGGTAGAGCATCGCACCGGTATCGCGAGGTCACGGGTTCAAACCCCGTTGAAGTCCTGAATTTTTTTTTTTTTTTCAGGCTTCTTTACGCAATTGCTTAAATTGCGTTTCACTGCGACGATCATACCTTCATTTCATTAAAGGGTTAAGTTGGTGTTTGAGTTTAAAGAGAATTCATCTTGGGGCTTTAGGACAGTGGGGCATGGGAGATGTCCCTTATTCTCGTACTCTTTTTTATTAATATTTTGGTTTTCAGTCGAGGTTTAATGGCCGTTGTGTGGTCATTGCGTCATTAATTAATACAGCACTTCTGCCGCAGTTTTGAATAATTAAATATTGAGGTTTTCAGCAGAGGTTTAATGGCCATTGTGCGGTCATTGCTTCATTAATTCAACTGTCGTTTTTTTTTTTTTGTTTTTTTTTCAGTCTGTCAATATGCATGCCATGTGTCATGCACTGATCAAGCCCCGTCCATCTGTCCTGTGCCACCCAGTAGAAGACCACTTGGGATTGACCCTGAGAGTGGAATTGGAACCGCCATGGAGGGAATTGTTAAGGTGAATAAAACTTATTAGTATAATTACATCGATGATTATCGAAAATAGAGCGCTGTGATTGGCTAGGAGCTTCGCACTATCCCGCTTAATCACCGCGCGGTGATTATAGCATTGAAGGCTAGCAGTTTTCAAAATGGCAGCCAGATTTTTTTATGTTTCGGGGTCGGACATTGATCAATAATTTTATTTTCTCGAATAATCATCAATGTAATTATACTAAAACAATTAGTCGCCTCAGGCGACGTGAATATTGGCAAATAGTCACCTCGACTTCGTCTCGGTGACTATTCGCCGATATTCACGTCGCCTTCGGCGACTAATTGTTAATTGTCACAGTTTTTAATAGCACTTACACAGAACATTTGAACTTTTTTTCTTCTTCGTTTTTCTCGATAGTTACAGAAGCAAATTTTATTCTCTCCAATGTCTTTAGATTCCCAAACCTGGTGGCATCAAGAAGGGTTGGCTTCGACAATTCGCCGTCATCTGTGATTTCAAATTATTTCTCTTTGATGTCACTGGTGACAAACCTCCTCAAATTTCTCAATCAGCAACGCAAGTTATTGATATGAGGTAATGCTTTACTGTAGTATTTGTTTAAATAAATTATGTTTGCACAAGTCAAACAAATCACCTAATCAAAACCGTTATATTCTTGTTGTATTTTTTATTTTTTCGACGTAGAGATGAGGAGTTTTCAGTGAGTGGCGTACTTCCAGCAGATGTCATACATGCAAATAGAAAAGAGTTACGCTGCATTTTTAGGGTGAGTTTTTTGTTTTACTCCTCTGCAAAATTTCTTTTGCACCTAAAATAGCGCATCAAAAATTGATCCATCTATTACAGTACAATGAAGAATTATTTTTTTTGTGCCACAGGTTACAGCATCTCAGATGAACCCACCTGGAGAATCACTAACACAGTTAATACTAACAGATAGTGAAAATGACCGAGTCAGATGGGTGAGCGCTCTGCAAGAGCTACACAAAGTTCTTAAGAAGAACCAAGAATTATCCAAGATGGTAAGTTGGCCAATAAAACCGCAGTACTGTTGTTTGCTAATTATTTTTCATTTGTATTACTTCCAGATACACAAAATGTGGAACTACCTTATACAAAATAAGAAATATGAGCACAAAAATGCTATGGTCTACAGCGTTTTGTCAGTATTTTCTCTTAATCATTTTCAATATTTTGTTTGCAGCAAGTTTACCAAGCAAAGGAGGTCATTCCTTCAGAATCGAACCCTCAGATCAAACAGGCTCTTTGTGCAACTATTATTGACACCGATAGAGTGTGTCTAGGAACTGAGGACGGATTGTTCTGCATTGAACTCATGAAAGAAAGTAAGCTTACATTCTCTCTAGCTTAGAATTTCAGTCAATAATTATTAAAATAACCCCGATGTAGGGAAGATCCTAGTGTAACGAAAACCACGGTATTACAATCACTCCGATTTAGAGGATGATCTTTTTGGCTTAATTGACATGATGAGTGTGTCTGAGAACAGTGGGTGGCCTGTTCTGCATTGAAGTAAGTAAGCTTGTTTAACCAAGACTTCTTTCAAAAGTAGGTTGAGTTTGATCTTCCGGGTGAACGTAGTCCTGAATAGGACTGTTGTTGTTGACAGTGACTGACATTTCGACAACCTGTGCGGTAGTCATCTTCAGAGTCAAAGTGAGTTGTATCACGTCAGTAGATGGTATTATATACTCTGGTTATTGATCTGATTGGTCAATAAAGTCAAGATGTTATTGGTCGTCTGTCAGTTAAGCCGCGGTGTTACTGGCTATGAAGACTCGTAATCAGTAATTGGTGCGTTTCGATCCGTCTATTGTCACTGTTAAGCAGTCGTCTATTGTTAGTCAAATTGTCAGTTCTCCAGTCGATTTCTCGTTGTTAGTTTCGCTTCATCTCGTCAATAAGTCGTTTGTACGGCGCTGGTAACTGTTGGCGTTAATTTCATTCGTTCATTACCCTTTCTAGACATAACTCGCATTGGCGATAACAAGAAAGTGTCACAAATAGAAATGTTACCAGATGAACAACTACTTGTCCTTATATCAGGTAAGGTGTGGCAGGAGCAACGAAAGGAGAAGGGAGGGGGGGGGGGGTGGGAGAAAGCCCTAAGGGGAAATGGAAGTTCCCTTTCCTTCTCTCCCCTCCCCTCCCCTATTCCCTCTCTCTTTTCCACCTCTCTGCCCCTTTCGATGCTTGGCCCACAAGGTAGTAAGGTGTTGGCCCTCATTTTTCATAACACTGTATGACAAGCGGGTTATGCAGCTGACTGATGTCTTTAAATCTTCCGCGCTGGTGGATAATATTTGTCTTACATTCAAAGGGAATTCACGAGAAAGGCGTCAACCCTTTAAGTCCCAATAGTGTCCAAGATCAATTTTCTCCTTACAATTATCCATACACTGTAAAGAGATAAGTTATGAGAATCAATAAAATGATCACCCAAGAGGAAATACTTTGATCTTTGAACAAATTCTCTCAACTAATTCTTTAAGGAAATGTATGGAGATCAGTTTGGAGAATTTGTATGTGGATACTGGGGCTTAAAGGGTTAAAGATGTCTCAACTTGCAATCAATTTTAATCATCTTGACCCAAATTGATTTATTTTGCTATCAGTGAGTAACGTAACCAGTTCAGCCTTTAGGAGTTTTATTTCAGCGCCTATATTCTCTATGTTTCTTTATCACGCTGCTTATATTAAAGTATTCACTTATGGAGATTGGTGTGACATAATTATAAAGTTTGTGTTCTTCAGCCTGTTTTTCTAGTAGAGTTGCTCTTATGTACACTGCTCTTACTTTCTAATTTCAGGGAGAAATCGGCAAATTAGACTATATCCATTGTCAGCTGTTGACGGCCATGACACAGAACCTATAAAAATTCCCGAAGCTAAAAACTGTCTAATGTTTGCCACTGGCTCTCACGATAACAGTGCAAGCTGTTTGTGTGTAGCGTTGAAGCGTCAAATAATTGTCTATGAACTCAACCGGACAAAGCACAGACATCTTAAGATCAAGGTAACTTGATTTTTTTTCCACGTATTTCTTTTAATATCAGTCCTTAAGACAGGTATGTCAGATCCAAGTTTTGAATTTGTGGCTGCACTATTTGGGAATATGGGACCATTCAAATAAAACCTTGCTTGTGTAGGGTGGCATTACTTTCTTAGTATTTTAAGTCTTTATCATGGCCACAATTCTTTGATCCTCTGCCCCTTATATTCTCGCAATCAGATAGATGGACAATAGACAATTAAATACCCATAAATGTAACTTTTTTTTCACTTCTTGTACCCTAATCAAAGTTTTGTTATGATTGTAGTCTCATGATAGACAGGTAGATTTACAATTACATTCTCATTATTCTTTCACCTCCTTTTTAGCTCATGAATGACGTAGCCATGCTATGAGCTGAAGAAATGGACCGCGAATTCACTCGATCACTCACTCACCACATTCTGTTAGACAATTAATTTATGCATTAAAATTTGATTAAACGCTTCTTCCTGAACCTCCCCTACAAGGTATTCTTTATACCCAGTGTCGTGCATTTTAGACAGTTCACTAATCCAAGTCATTCATAAGCTGGCTCACAGGAATCTTTGAAAATAAACCCATCTATCGCTTAATTCCCCGTCTACTCTAAAGGAAAGGAATACTATCCCCACCCCACACTAGGGGACTTACCTTAGGTTTTTTGAAAAAAAATCAGAAAATGTAATGTGAAGTTTTAACTGGATTTGACACAAACGTTCGCCATTTTTGCCTAGGAAATGCCTGTGAACTTCAATGTTCAGTGGCTCGGTGTCTCGTTTGGCAAACTCCTTGTAGGATCTGGATCTGTCTTCTATATTTTCAGTCTGACTGGAGAAGGAAGGCCTCAGAGTAAGTTTTTACTGATTGTAATGTTTAGTCTCTTTCAGCTTAGCGATTTTCGTATGACTTTGAAAAATGGTTTCGGTAAGTGTTCGTTATTTCTTTTATCAGCCAATGGATGAAAAGATCAAAACATGGATTCTTCGTTTTCCCTCCAAAGGAAACCCTAATATGGAGAAGGCATTGGTCGATTGGCCAATTGTGTTGCAGTATGACATCAAAGCGAAGTATCGATTGATATCTAGAAAGTTCTCGGGCTTGAAGTTTTTTCACCCGAGCGTTGGCTTATCCAATCAAAAGTCACGCGCGTTTATATCCGTTCGATAAACCAATCAAATTGCTCTATTTCCGTTCGTCTGTTGTTTCTGTTTTGTTCGCGCGTTTTCATTTTAAGGTCATACGAAAATCGTTCTAACCGTTAGGGGTGGTAGAGTATATTGATCAAAACAAAGAACTTCGCTTGTGGATATAATATTTATCCATTCGTAGGGAAAGGCTCTCGGTAGAGCTACGGTGTTATGAAATTGGAAAAACAAGAAGGACGTGATCAAGTTGAAAACCTGCGTTGATTCTGTGGGGATTTAAAGTACTTAGGTTTGATCTTAACCTCACGTTTTGCAAATAACCCCTTTAGGAGTTTAAAACCTCAACTGCGCTACTGTTTATCCAATTTCAGTGCTCTTTCGTTGTTTTAGAGTTAACCGTATTTGCTCTCTTTGTTTAGAACTTGTGAATTCAGATGACCCTACTCTCAATTTCATCACAAACAATTCACTGGACGCTCTACTTGCCGTGGAAATTGAACCTCAAAAAGAGTTTTTATTATGTTTCAATTGTAAGTTCAAGTTGTTGTTGCTGTTTACTTTAAGGTGTCATGTTAGTAGTATAGTTGTATAGTAGACACCGAAGTCGCCACTTTTGAAATGAGATGGGACTGGAGCCGAAATGAGTGCCGCAATTGTTTCTGGGATCGTTTCTGGAGTCGCGCCGGTCAGCTATTGGCAGATCTTTTCCTCTGTCTCTGGTAACAGTCCCAGAGGTAATATATTTTCATCGCCAGATTAAACACTGAGAATAGAGTTGAAAATACCGTAAAATTCCGAAAATAAGCCCCTCCTTATATAAGCCCCACCAAATGTAAGCCCCCCAAACCGGTAACCCAAAAGACCCTCCGTCAAATCGCTCCTCCAAATATAAGCCCCCCGAAAATTGCTCTCAAATACAAAGTAAAACAAAGCAAAAACGGTAAATTAACTTCCAACTATAAGGCGACCCCAATCGATTTTAAAACGCAAATTTCCCATCGTAGATAAGCCCCTCCGAATATAAGCCCCTCAAGAAATAAGCCCCTCAAAAAGGGCTCTTGGAAAGGCTTATTTTCGGAGTTTTACGGTACTAGGCGCAGTGGAGAATATTTGACGAACTTCGAGGTGTTTCATCTGGTGATGAAACACTGTGTCCAATGCTTAATATTACTTCTCAAACAAAATGATTTTGGTAGCAGAAAAAAAGAGCAGTTTTTTTTTATCTGATTTCCAAACACTCATAAATCATGAATTTCCGTTGTATTTTCTTTACTTGGCTAAGTTTCCCTCTCGTTTCTAAAGTGGCGAAATTGGTCCCTAAAAAAAGGAGAATTCCCTGCGTACTGTATTTTTTGAAAGTTTATGCTACTATTATTTGAATTGTTTTTAGTACTTGGTATCTTTGTCGAGGCTAGTGGATATCGCTCGAGACGTTATGAATTAATGTGGCCTTCTCCACCTACGAATATTGGTAAGCTTTTTTGTTCTTTTGTTCAAGCAGTTGTTACTACCAGTATCTAGTGATCTTGTTGTGAAAAACAATGCTTGTTAGAGTACTTAATGAGAATGGTTGAATTTATTGTTCCACACTGCTGTCGTGCTTTACCCTATTTTGCCTTAAGAGTATGTGTCTGATTGCTATATTTACTTTAATGAAATTTCTTGTTATTTGCAGCTTATTCTCATCCCTATGTGATATCCTTTAGTGAGAGAGCTATTGATGTGTTCTATGCTGGCTCGGCGGAATGGCTTCAGACTATCCCCCTTAAAAAGGTACACGAATCGTGTGACGAATGGAGTGTTATTGTCATAAACCTTTAGATATATAGCTCTTCTGGAGTTTCGCCACAACGATTTAGCCTGATTTTACGAACCAGCGAGTAGGCCTCCCGTGAGCTCAGAATATACTTTATACCCACTGTGAATTGAAACAATGATGTGAGTAAAAGCATCAACATTAGTAATTAAAATTCTTTTCTGTTTTTTTTTTCTCTTCATTTCAGTGCCATGCTTTGATCAACGATGGCTCTCTTGCTTTGTGTACGGCCTTGGAACAGTTCAATTTAGTTTACCTTAAAAATAAGTTATACGAAGGTAAGTTACCTTATAATTTATTGGTTGCCTCTGGAATTCTTTGGGTTCCCCTTTGCTGGCTGTTGCTGTGGTGGATTGGGATGCGATGATTACATGAAGTCAGTTGTGCAGTTGTAACTGCTTCCTAAGGGTGCGGATTTGTTACCGCAGTGGCCCCTCTCCTCGCCCCACCCTGATCAAAATTGTTTAGTCTAGCTAGGCCATAAATGATCCGCCCGGATTTCAACATTGTTTTTTTTTGGCGGGGGAGGAGGAGTATTTGTGCTCACCGGTGCTTTCAAGACCTTTAACTTAAAACTTTGTCCAATATTGGAGGTCATTCTAGTTAGCACTTGCAAAGGCCCCGGGAACTATTATGATTACTCCTCATATTTACTAGTGAAAACTCGTACATTGTAGACGTTCTTTAACGCTAGAGTAGATGAGTATTAATCCCGAAATTATTCTGTTTTCCCGTAGAGGAAGAGTTGATTATTCCTGATCCAAACAAAGGAAAGAAGGCTATTGCCGCCATGTTAAGATTGAAAAGCAAAAGAAGGTTTGCAGGCTGTTTGTTTTCGTGTTTACTTGTTTTGTCCTTTAAGGGGCTGTGTCACGGCAGTCCAGTTCATTTTGTTTAATTTTTCCAATAGGACAATTGCACGATGACGTCATTTTACTACAGCTACCAGAATCCTTGAGTGTGTTGTTTTCTTGTGTAAATTAAGGCTATTGTTCTTTTATCCTCAGCGGAATTGGCAAATTTAAATAACAAAGCAAACACGAAATGAATTCTGGTAGTTGTAGTCAAATATCGTCATCGTGCAATTGTCCTATTACTCGCCCTAAATCGCTGTGGAACTTAAAGTAAGCAAAAAAAATACAGGTAAATGACAAGGGTCTTTCCCTGACCCCAAACAATACTAAAACAATGGGAAGAATGACATGTCATTGTTTCCTGCGACCAATTAGGAAAGACCTGAGCAGCTCCTACTCAACTGAATGACAAAATCAGAGATCCGAGACAAACAAATATGTCTCCTGAGCATTATTTTTGAAGTTGCAAGCAGCAGAGATCAACTTTGAAAAACTGTTAGGCTGAACAGTTTTCAAAAACTCTATTTTCAATCCGTTTCAATCTTCTTCAATTTTGCCTATCCGTGGCATTTGTTGTTTCTGTTATGTTATTTTAACCTTCCTTTAAAGTTTTAAGCGGTTATTTTTATGTTTCTCTTAATTTAACGGGCATTTTGTAATTTCCTAATTTGGCTGAATTTCGTGACACAGCTCCTTTAATTTGCTTGTAACACCAACGTCTAATCTCAAGTTTTACGGTGACAGATCTTTTCAAGTTGCTGCGCCCAGGCTCTAGAACTCCCAAACTGATGACACAAGATCAATCCAGAACCTTGATGTTTTTAAGAATAGAGCGATTTTCGTATGACCTTGAAATGAAAGCGCGCAAACAAAACAGAAACGACAAACGAACGGAAATAGAGCGATTTGATCGGTTTATCGAACGGACAGACAAACGCGTCTGGCTTTTCATTGGTTAAGCGAACGCTCAGGTGAAAAAACTTTATGCTCGAGAACTTTCTAGAAATCAACCGATACTTCGCTTTGACGTCATACTACAACACGATTGGCCAATCGAACAACGCCTTCTCCATATTAGGGTTTCTTTGGCGGGAAAACGAAGAGGCTATGTTTTGATCTTTTCATCCATTGACTGATGAAACAAATAACGAACACTTACCGAAACCTTTTTCAAGGTCATACGAAAATCGCTCTAAGATTAAAACACTACCTTTTAGAGAGGGTTTTATTAGTTAGCTGACTACCCTTTTTCTTTTATTGTATATATTTTCCTTTGTTAATCTTAGCGGCAAATCGATTGTTTCTTATTTTTTAGAAATTTATTTCTACAACTGTTATATATTCTCTGTAATAAGTCAAATATTTTTATATATTTTATTTTATTTTATTTTTTTAGAATTACGATTATTCTAAAGCGCCATTGAGCTCACGGAAATGGCGCTATGTAAATTCTTGCATTTTACTTGTATTATTAATTTAACTGCCTCTCATGCTAACTGTTGCCTTTATAATTATTCCGTCAACAGTAGCACCTATCGGTTCGGTTTCAAGACAAAGGAAGGTGGCCTGGCCGACTTGGACGCAGATATTCGCTCTAAGCTCATCTCCGGTCCAACTAACTTCAACCATATCTCACATATGGGGCCTGGTGATGGATTTCAGATCATCAAAGACTTGCCAACGGTAGGTTGGGTTTAGATTCATTGACAAATTTCCGGTTTTCAGTGTGAAAAGTAATCCCGCACCTCGTGATTAGATGAGAGATCTCGGACTGTTTTCTCAGCCAGTCGGGGGTAAACCTTGAAAGTAATCGAAACCTTCTTGCCTTTTCGCTTGTAATGCTTGGCGCTTGTTACATGTACTCAGTAATAATGTTTCATGCAGTTGCAGGCCGCTGTTATCGTTGGTCAGAACAATAGATGGTTTCCACGGTGACGTCATTAAATTGTAAAATCAAAATAGCGAGGTTTTATGAATTTTCATTTACACGGGCTTGAAGATAAACAAAAACAATAAATCCTTGTACAAGTTTCCAGTCCCGTAGCGTGTTTAATTTCGAAACTACAGCAATTTGAATTTCCGAGTTTTCACAGTGCGTGACACAAAATAGGAATGCCATGCATCTCGTTGAAAAAAAAAAAGCCTCTCCTCTTGATGTGTTTATGCGCATGTATGCTAGCTCTCGAGTGTAAAAAAGGAAGAGCTTTTATAGAAAAAGTGAACTCCAGATGTTTTTGTTGAATTCCGGAGGCCGTATTTGTGTACCAAAACTGTACACAAATTGGCGTCTTCATACAAAGCTCCACCACGGTGAGTGAAATGTTGCGATAAATAACTCAGAAACTGTGGGCCACATAGACCTTGATATATCAGTCTTTTGTAACATTTCATTTTCTTGGCTTCTTCCACTGGATATAGTTTCCAATTTATTTTTATTTGCCGTGTTAGTTGGGCGACAGTGAAAACGATCTATTGTGGGCCCTCAGAATTTGGCTTACCAATACTGTGGTCACCCAACGTTAGTTGGCTGCGACATTGAAATGTTGCAAAATACATTTGGTGTTACAATGCTTACCTTTTTGAATCGTTTTAGGCACAACAGCATAGCTCTGAAGATGAACCACCACCAGGTAAGACAGCTCTGTCACAATTTGCCGCTTAAAGGAGCTGTGTCACGAAATTCAGACAAATTAGACAATTACAAAATAAGCGCTTAAAACATTAAAGGAAGGTTAAAATAAAACAACAGAATACAGCAGATGTCACGGATGGGCAAAACTGAAGAAGATTGAAACGAATTGAAATTAGGGTTTTCGAAAACTGTTCAGCCTAACAATTTTTCAAAGTTGATCTCTGCTGTTTGCAACTTCAAAAATAATGCCCAGGAAACATATTTGTTTGTCTTGAATCTCTGATTTTGTCATTTACACGTAATTTCTTTACTTACCTTAAGTTCCTTAGCAGTTGAAGGCGAGTAATTGGCAAAATTAAACAAAATGAACTGGACTGCTGTGACACAGCTCCTGTAAGAAACGAGAAGGAAACTGAGCCGAGTTAACTTTCACAAAGACTTCTGGGAACAGGGAAAATGATCGACCAATAGCTGACCGGTGCGTACCCAGAAACGATCCCATAAACAATTGCGGGACGCATTTTGGCTCCAGTTCCCTTCAAGTTTCTGAAGTGGCGAATTGAGTGAATGGAAATCCTCGGAAAAAAATACGCAAATTAGTCAGAAAATCTAGACCTGGTATAGAATACTTTCAATAAATATTCCACAGTTGATTGGGATCCCCCTGTTTTATAATTGATTTTACTAGAAACAAAAAAGAAGGAAACTGTCGATGTTTTGACTGAACATGGTGTGTTTTTTTTGTAGCCGTTGTGCCACGAAACACTTCAGTGGGTCCAAGATCCAAGAGAGCAGTAACTGCTAACCCGTATCTCATGAGTCGGCCAAACCTGGCCGCAAAGGGACTGAAACCAGGTGTAGGCCCAGGACTACTCAATGGACGATCAGGTTCCACGAATGTCGTAAACAGGTATTAATAGGGAGCTTTAGATACTAAGACAAGACCGCCTACGAGTGCGAGATTTTCTCAGTACTAAGTAGTGCTCGCGCGTGAACCAGCGTCATTTTGGCGGGAAAACGTGGTAGCCATCATCATTCTACTACGAGTTTTAGCGAGAATGTCGTAGCGGCGGGAACAAGTTATCAAATGTGAGAAGTATTAGCGTTTTGCAGTCGGGACAGAGCTCAACCTCCTTCAATAACGATAACAGTGCTAACTTTTTTGTTAAAAAAAAAAAGACAATGAAGAATTTCGGGGTGTCTATTTTTTGACAATACACGTAGTCGTTCTCGTCCTCGAATCTAAAGGTCCCTAATGAATTTGATTTGATTTGATTTTTATTTTATTATTTTGCCACACACAATGAATTACAAGCAAAATAAAAACGATAATAAATAGGTTAATTAACATTAAATTTAAAATTTTGTACATTACTTGGGAGGAGTGACTGTGGCGGGGAAATCTCCGAGAAGCCGAGCTTATGAGGAATAGAGATTTCCCCCCGCGGGCAATTTAAATACTAGGCGGTATTTTAAGAAATAAAGAAAAAGTCGTTTATTTAAGTATATAAGTGTGTTTGGAGGAAAATATAGATATAAGGTGTTAAGGTATTTAGGTTGCATTCTGTTTGACCCTGATCTGTCATCGTTGTCCTAATTTTTTAGACTGCAGTCACTCTAACTGCTCCAATTCCAAGCAATGAGCTTCCTGCTTTTGATAGACGCTCTCAAAATGTATAAAACGTTCAAGTAACGCCTCTAACTTGTTATATTATTCGTAGATCCGACGAGTCTTCGCCTCCAGCTAATAGATCACGTTCTACGTCAACACGGTCAGCAGACGATCTCTCAAACGACGCGCATGTGACAAATGGGTCTAATCGACTCTCCGCTGACCTCGATCACTATGCTCAGGTAAGTGAGGTGTTTGGGCTCTAAACGTAGAAAGTGCCGTCTTGATGTTTGTCGTGCATTTGACTTGTGACACTCTCTTTACTTGAACGCGAAGAACGTTTACCTAACTCGTCCTAAAACATCCTACGACTTTGTAATATTGGACTTTCGATATACTCGAAGACTCTCTGCGGTTACACTCTTGTTGCACCTATCTAGAGTTCAAATTACTCTATTTTCTTCTCTGCATACGCCGTCTTATGAAACTATTAAGTTCACAGCTTATCTGAACCTTTTCACTCCTTGGCTCTTTCTTTCCATACAACTGAAACACAAACTGTATTGACAACCATGAGGAGAAACTTGCTGCTGATTAGATTTTACCGCTGTTTTTCTCGTTTAGTACTTTCATACCATGAGACCAAAAAGTGTTGCAGACGAACGGAGACAGTTGGCTCTCGCTCTTGAATTGAGCAAACGTGAAATGGCAGCTGGCGGGCGCAGAAGTTCACGGGTCGGCACTCGTATTTTGTATTTTGCTTTGTTTTTACTTTGGCCTTCAAGCTGAGGCAGCAATCCTGAGGACACGCCCGAAGTTATTCCGAAGATCGTCCGATTTTACTCGAGTGTGGTCGAAAAGTAGCCGAACGTCGCGTTTTGTTTTTATCGCTGTGTTAAGTACTCCAGCGCGTTAACGAGCTCGCCTTATTTGGAGATAACCCAACAAATTTCTGATGTTCTTATGTGTTTAATCACGTAAAGAGTTCATTCCTTTAATTTTTTAGCTACCAACAACTAATTTATAAAACCTAACTTGCCCCTTTAGTGCCTAATCAAGTGAACGGCAATGCATTATGTTATCAAATTTCAAAACTTTGCCTATTCATTGTCCCTTTGTTTTGAGGCATTCTGCCATTGGGTTAACCCTTTTTTTTGCTTCGTTTTTCAAATCGCATTTTCAACTTCCTTTTTGCAGAAAATGCTGTTTGTTTTGCTGACCGCATTAATCCACTCTTTTTGAAAAGGCTTTACCAGCATAGCCTGCATTCTCAACATACTCATCTTTGCTTACACGTAGTAACCACGTAACAATTTTAACCGAATTGCTAACCTCGCTCTCTACGCTGTGCAGTCTTCGGGCTGTTTTCACTGATCACTATTTGGTTTGCTGTCTCAGTTTGAGTTTAATAAATTATTTTCTTCTTTTTGCACGTGTAGTTAGAACACTTGCAGTCATTTCCCCAAAGCACTTTTTTTTTTTGTAACGGCCTTGCATGTAAGACTATTGTGGACACTTATGTCATGTTTAAGTTAGGCAAAAAAACTTTTACTAAAACTTCTATTTACAGTAGAGATTGGAGGCTGAGACGATAATGTGTAGTTTGTTACCAGCTCATAAACGTTTCGTCTTCATTCGCAGGATCTATTAAATCTTCCTGAAGGAGAATCTTCACCGAGACATTCCTCAGGTTAGTTGGTTGCAAAACGTACAGCTGGAAACAAACCAAACGACAATAAGAACGCTTAGTAGCTTTTATGTGAGATAAGTTAGCTGTAGCGTCTTCTATACTTATAATTTTAACGCGGTTGTCGTGTCTATCGTAGGGTCTGGATCCAGCTCTGGTCTGAGTGTATCGCCATTGGGAAGCCAAGAAGAGGGCGTGACGTCACCTGATTGGTAGGTACCAGGCCTTTGTTTGCTTTTTTACTAGAGCATCACTATATAATTTCTTTAGCTGATTTATCAGTGGCTAAAAGGAGGGGAGGTAAAAAAGCGGGGGGAAAAGCCCTGCCCCCCCCCCCCTTCCCCCTGTCGCTCCCCAGCCTCGCTCACACTCGTCTACTATGCTCGGTGTTTGGTAACCTCTCAGATGCCGGTCGTTGGCTTTGTTGCCGATATCTGGCCTATTCCGTTGAAGACTGACACAACGACGGCTAATTAAAGCACTTTTTGCCAGCGCATTGCAACTTTTTCGTCGTAAAAGGATGGATCGAATTCTCTGCGGCTGAAAAATGTTTGACAAAAAAGATAAAAGGTAATTAACTGCAACCAGATGAGGTTTTTGATTCGATGGAACGCTTAAGTACCACAGCTAACTTTAGTGTAAACAGAAATTGAACGAGGATCTTCACATTCCCTGTTGACTGTCATTTAGGAGGAAACCTTTATTTGTTAGTATATTCATGTTCTACGTTTTTCACTTCGCAAAATACGAGTCGGTGAGGGAGTAAATGGATAGTCGGTGTTATGTTTTGTTGCCTTTAAAAGAAACCCTAACTTGAGTATCTAGAATTTACTTTGATTTTAATTAAGACTTAATTCTTTCACATAAAATAAATAGAAAGGCTTAATTAATATGCACCTAAAATCGTAAATCTAAAAGCTAAAGCTTAGTAATTAAGTTTGCACTCCGCCATTAGTCTTGCAGTAATATCATCTTTTTTGTTTGTTTGTTTGTTTTTTTAATCGCAACAATTTGTTCTTTTGAATAGTTCCTTTAGTTAACCTACAGTTTTCATACAGCTGTTTTCTAAATGTAACTGACATTTCGGGAACTGATAAAGTGTAAAGACTTTCATGAAACCGGATTCAACCCTGTTAGTTTATTCGTGTCGAATTCTTTTATTATAATTGTTATAAAAAGTTCTTTCAGACAGATCAGTGTTAGAGGACTAACCGTAAACGTTCTTTCATTTACAAGCCGAAATTCAATGCACCTAAGTTTGTTAAAAATATAACATTTCATAGCTTGTCATTATCGAACCAGGTCTGACTAGGTAAAAAAGAATTGGTTTGGAGGTTTCAAACTCGTTTCCAGGGTTTCGTACTCGTCCCTACAGCGAGAGACGAGGGGGACAGGAAACGAATAGCTGAGAACTCTGGGAACGAAGATGCTAAGCTTTTTTTCTGATTTCCCCCAACAGAATGGAAGATGCTTTGCCGCTTGGCGGACTCCAATGGCTGAATAATATTATTAATCGAATTAATTTTTATTTTGTAAATGCTTTTCTACTCTGCCCCAAGGCTAATGAAGAAATAAAAGCTTAAAACTTAACTTTTTCTTATTAAACGGATAAACATCTAAGGTGAAAAAATTATTTTTAGTTGACAGACACAGCTATAGTTTTTGAAGGTTGTTAAACTTGAAACGAGAAGAAAGCTTAAGCTACGAGGGTTGAATTTAGGACTAATTTGAATTTACTCTATATTTCATATTATCGTAGGTGATGCAATTTTTTCATATTTTTGAAGCATTTTGTTCAGAGGAAACTTTGGGTTGTGTCATAATCATTTTAGCGCAAACAGCGCAGTGAAAGAGTTCTTTTTCGGTGTATATCTTAATAATTATGATGTAGATGTTTCTGTTTTTCTTTTTCATTGTGGGTTCCGTGCACCAACTACGTAAGGGTAGTTGGTTTGTTCTTATTGGCTGATACTTACAAAATCAGAGAATTGTTGAATTGTAAAAAACGACTGAAAAAATAAAACGTTTACAGTATTTGAGAGCGTTTCTTGCTTGTGTGTTTGTAAACAGAAAAATAGTCTTCACTTCAAATACTCCTTACTGAAGATTGTCTGTTTGCTTGGTCTCATTTTCCCTGTTTGTTTGTTTTTTTCGTTCGTTTATATATTTGTTTTAATTTGTTTACGAAACTTCATATTAAATGGAGCTTGTGCAAAATGATGTCACCACCCGATTTCTGTGAGGAATTGAGAACGTTTTTAAGAGATTACCTTGTTCGCGCGCCTGCGATGTCGATTCGGTTTAAACAGTTCTCGCTAATCGTAGTGGAGTGGTTCAGCAGAGTCGAGAATCAAAACAAAAACAATCATTCCCTTTTCGTATGGAGAAGTTACTTGCTTTTGACTGGTAGTGGTGAAATAATCACTTGTTCAAATTGTGGGCCTCGTCTATAATTATGGTTACCTTAAGATACACCTTTTCTGTCTACGGGTACGGGTAGGCTACCATGTTCGTCACGTAGTTATACAAAAGACAACCATTATTTCCCAGATGATATAATGAAATTACCTTTCTACCCGGTAGACTAGCCGTTTATACGGGTTAAGAGACAATCTCCTCGTATTTACGGGTAAGCGTTCGGGTAATTTACCCGTACCCGTTCACGGAAACGGTGTATTTTAAAGGTCTTTCATGTACACGTTAAAGAGTACTTTTGAGATTCTCCTCGTTTTACATTATGCAGACGTTGCCTAGTCCCTGTAATTCGTCTTCCCAGTCCTTTTGGGTCAATGCATTTGTGTGGATCATCCTTTCGAACGGGAAAAAACTCGCTAGGACCTCCTGACCCGAGACGCATGTACTGCGCTCAATAATGAGGCCCAGGAAGTGCGGGCGTTGTGTTTGCTTTAACTTAACTTCAAAACTCAGAATTTAAATCTGTCTAGTTTGAAATGTCTTTAAGACAGGATTCCAAGATTCTCGGAAACTCCCCCACATACCCCTCTCCTAACGTATTATTTTGCCTCAAGAGAGGAAGTTAGTGAGGACGGGCTAGTTGGTAGTTTCTTGGAATCTTGCTCTGGTCTACCGTTCTTTGATACTAACATCCTTGCAGTGTTCAATTAAATTTTTCAGACACCACAAGATTCTGAGGAGATGAATATCCACCCAGGTAATTGATAAGTTCGGTTGTTGTTTTAATTTGAGTTGAGAGTGTTTTTGGCGGAACTTGAAGGAAAACCCTTAATTCTGTTCAATATTGTTTGGAAATTTTACCGCATGTTGCTTTAAGTATTTCATTCATTGTAAATGGACTCTTCTTAGGAAAAAATGTTGCTAGTTAACTTGGAACAATATGTGGAATAAGTCAAATATGTCGCGCGCGCGTAAATGGCTCTTTTTTACTGCTACAACGCCAAAAAAAGCTTGGAATTTCTTGTCTTTTGATTGAAAGAATGACCCTTCACAAATTTTATTAAAGTTATGATAATTGGTAACAGAAGTTCGTGTCGTCCAATTTGGTCTGTAATCATACTCGTGATCGAACAAATCAGACTCCCGCTACGCGGTCGTCCGATTTTGTTAATCACTCGTTTGATTACAGATCGAATTGGACTCCACTCAGTCTTGTTACCATCATAACCTTTAGACGGGAAATACCTTTTCAAAAAAGGCGTTGATACATTTACCTCTACTCTTTTATAGGATTTGTTGCAGAGATGATCATAAAAGATCGCTTCAGTGCAAAAAATTGGTTTACGATTCCCTTTGACAGAAGTGATTAAATTCTCATATTATATGTAAATGTTATTCACCAACCGGTCAGTTTAATGCATCAATCAATTCCAGCTGCGCCCAGCTCCCCCCGCCTCCCCCCTCGGGCTGACCCCCGTGCATTAGCATTTTTCTTTTGGATGGCGAATTCGCGGGGGATGGGAACTCTTGAGCTGTCAAATCCCCCGGGGTGGTGGTCCTCCGTCAACACTGCAACATTTTTCATTCATCGCACAGTCGAATGGTGACATTTTAAGCATTTTAATGTGCGATTTTTTGTTTCAATTAACGTCTTCCTTTGTAATAGTGCTGGGATTCTAATTTAAGACTTCACGCCGCGACGACATGCACCAGTTTATGGTTTTCGTATTGATAGAAACTTTTTGACATTAAAATGAATAGAGCGCTGTAAAGTTATATGTTTTGAATAGTTTTATAATTATGAAAGGATGTTCTTCAAATAATATCAACAGAAATTTGATTCACTAACCAAAAATAAGTTGATTCACGTCGATAGCTCCCGATTTCGCTATGTAAGTCTGGCTTGGTAAGCAATGAAGAAATGCATGCATGAAATCGAGAACATGCCTTTACAATCGTCTTCAATTTTTTCCTGTCCTTGACAGATGAACCAATCCGCGTTTTTTCTAGCGAAAGCAAAATTTGCAAATGCCCCACCCCCGGAACTGACAAGGTGGGCTAATGCCCCGCAGTAACCCGGGGGGGGGGCGGCTGGGCGCAGCTGGAATTGCCTGGTGCATAATATCTACTGTGGTCTGGAACCATGGCATCATGTGATGATCACGTGCTTTTCACTTGTAATCAACCGGCAGGGCTGGTTTATGGTTTGATCTCGAGAACCATTGTTGATTCTTTTATATAGTAGAAAAATCTAATAGAGTGATGAGGTAGGGATAGAATTTTAGGAGATAATGGCGCGTGCAGGGAGAATACTTATTGATAATGAGTTTCATTGTTTCGAATTTTTCTCTTTTTTTACATTCTTGTTAGTGGGACAGGAATTGTCTTCGGTTGGAGATGGAGAATATATATAGAGTAATTACACAAGTACCATATATAAACTTCCACATACTTGGTATTAGTATAATTACATCGATGACTATCGAAAATAGAGCGCTGTGATTGGCTAGGAGCTTCGCACTATCCCGCTATAATCACCGCGCGGTGATTATAGCATTGAAGGCTAGCAGTTTTCAAAAGGGCAGCCAGATTTTTTGATGTTTCGGGGTCGGAAATTGATCAATAATTTTATTTTCTCGAATAATCATCAATGTAATTATACTAAAACAATTAGTCGCCTCAGGCGACGTGAATATTGGCGAATAGTCACCTCGACTTCGTCTCGGTGACTATTCGCCGACATTCACGTCGCCTTCGGCGACTAATTGTTAATTAGTATTTACCAAATCAGTGAATAGCAATTTTCGCGCGTTTTGATTGGCTCCTCTAAGTTGGAATATCCTTGCCTATTCACTGCTTTGCGACTGGGCGCAAGATATGGCGTCTCGTTTGAAGACATTTTCGGAAGACGAAATTTGTGGGATAAATGAAGCATTCGTACGATATCAAGAAAGCGACAACCTTTAGCTTGTCGGTGTTTACTGTTGGGTAGAAAATTATCTTCATGCCGAGTTTGCAACAAAGTCGTAAAAATACACTCGACAATATCCCCAAATTTTTTGTAAATTGTAAAAAAGTTCCTACTAAGTGACGTTTTTAATTTACAAAAAGTTACTTTTTTTCATTTTTATCCAATTGATTTGGTAAATACTAAAACAAGTATCCCTCGCTTGACGTCTCGGCCCTATATACCGCCACTATTCACATTTTCACTCGTTGGATTCTATGATTCAAATATCAGTCTAATTGAAGAAATACAAAGCCTAACATTCTTCTTAGCATTTTCTTGAGAAACCTTGACATATTAAGTAATTTTTTCTTCATAAAACGTATTATAACAGGTCAACGTAGTGAAATAATGGCGATTTCGTCGTCTTTTTGCTAACTGTCAGTGTCATTATATATTTTACAGTGTACAGAACTTAACTAGTGTATAATCCTCCATGAATACCTCTCTAAGATCAGAAAGAAAGCATTAATTTTATAGCTATGATTGCTGATATTAACTTGAAAGGAAACACGATCTAATTAGAAACCCCTTAGATTAGGTATGGATTTGTGGCTGTCAAAACATTAACTTAAGCCACAGGAAACCCAAACTTTTGCCCTTGGTTGCGAATATAAGGATTTGTTTGGGAGTTTAAAATCGCTGGTTTAAAAGCGATGATGTATTTGGTCTAGCTACCTTGAAAATTTGCCGCCACAAGTTACTCTCCTTATACAATGTAAATACTAGAACTACATGGTTGTCCAGAAACGACGCGCAAGCAACATTTCAAAAAGTGATATTTTGCACCAAAGAGGACATCTGGAGGTGTCTTTGTTCCCTGTGGCTTAAGCCCGCCAACCCTCTCCTATTTTTTTCGCTTTTACGCGTGAAACTTGGAAATAGATGTCTTGCACACCTGCAGGGTTAGAACCCTCTGTTCTGGCCGTGAGTGAAGCCGTTGTAACCTAGCCAAGTTCCGATTTTACTCGTGTATATTAGTAGATTGATTATAATTTTAGACAATAGCGTTTTCACTAACGAAGCCTAAATTACGAATTCAAAATAAATTAAACCGCTTACAGAAAAATATGCGGTGTTGGTGCTTTCAGGTTGATGGCTCTGTTTACTCCGTATTTGTTTGATGCTTTTTGATGTGGGAAGGCGTGTTTAACCTCATCAGCGTACCTCTTTTAGCTCTAACACTTGAAGAACAAAGAAAGTGCAGCATGCCTGGTCGATCTAAGTGATTGAACTATCAAAGGCCAAAAAACGTTTTTTGCGTTGAGGAAATCATCGTGGTTCTCGTTTAAACATGAAATGTGGAACCTTCAATTTCTCGAGCTTTCCGACAATTCCAACAGTCCAAAGAACTCAAGTGGTCAATTCTTCATTCTTTTCACTACCCCCACCGTCTACCACTCTGGTCCCTTTTTGTACCGTCCACTCCTTTGACCACACGCCTCTGTAAGTCAGCTGGCTAGAAACAAAAATCTGTAAAAATAAATCCTTCTTTGGATAGTACCGATACCCAACGCCTATAATTCTAGCGCTGGAGATCAGAGTTGATTAAACTGCTGGTCAAACTGATGAATTTACATGAGGTGCATCCTTTTAGCAGGTTTAAGCGAGCTTTAATGGCGATGCTGGCGAAGGCAACGAAATATGTCAAATATCAATTTTAAAACAAAATTCGCGTTTTGTGCGATTATTCAAACTGGTTTCCCCAGAATGGATTAGCGGTTTAGAGGTAGCTAAGAAAACCTCTACGTCTTCTGAGGTACTTTAAGGTGATTCCCTAGTAAAAGAACGTAACATAGATTGTAGATGAAACTTGGTACGCTGATGTAACAAGTCAAGAAGATGATAAAAAAGTAATAAAAAGTGGGGGTCACCGTGCTCATTTTGACGTCACAATTCTGAGAAATACGGTTATTTAGGACGCTGTGGCAAAAACCGCGCGCAGCCCAAAACTAGACAAAAGGGAGAGACTTTTTCGATGATGCATGTGGTATCGCACAGAATTTGACTTTAATGTATTGTTTATCCACTTACGTACCAGAAAAATGCCTTTTAATGCCCTTGTTTTTACTTTACCCTCCAAAGTAGAACTAAATTAGACACGCGCTTTACGACCCGTGATAGCTCAATCCGTACAATTTAGTAAAATTGCCAAAAAACCAAACATAGATTTGTGCCAATTTTTTTCTCATCGAAAGGAAGCACTGTCCTTATTAAAATCATGAAATAAAAAATGGGGGTCACCGTACTCGTTTTTGCGGTAGAGCTGCAGAAAGTGCGCGCCAAATGCATTTTCTCCGATTTTTGAGAGAGGACTGGGGCCAGTTTCAAAATTAAATGTATGTCATAGGGGGAAGAAAGTATTAAAAAATCCGTTTTTTCAGAATTTACATCGAGATATTACATTTAGGACACAATGTGATAAAGAAAGCGATTCTTTAAAAATCAAAGTGAGGAAGCGCAAGTTAAACATCCACTATCGAGGTTCTCTGTGAGGAAGTCGAACTCAGCAACACGCTAATGCTTACATTATGCACCTTCCCAACACATTGAGTCTCACCTCGGCAAGAAACAACTGAAAGCAAAAATTCCAATAGCGTTTCTCTTCAGTGAACTTCATTTTAATAATGTTACTTCACATGCTCTTTTTTAGGTCGGCCATCTTGTTATGCGCAGTAAGAGATGCGCAGTGCAAAACCAGGGAATCACCTTAAAGAAGAAGCGAATTAGCAGATGATTAGATCAGATGATTATTTAACCATGTTTTATTGCTATTTACCATTTTATTATTTTCTTAACCATCACCGTCGTTGTTGAGGAAGATGTCAATGGAAAACGTTAACTATTGTGAACTGTGTGCAATAATGCTATCGTTGTCATTTGAGTACGATGTTGTTAATTCCCCATTAGACGATATTCGTCTTCCCCGACGGCCCTTGGACGAGAGACTTCGCATCATGGTTTTTTTGTTGTTGTTGTTGCGAGGCTAATGCGGGGACCTTGGCGAAACTCAAACACAACGGGTACTAAGCTAAACGGATACCTGTTTCAATGGGAAGAGCTGGTCGAACAAACAGCAAAAATTATGGTCTTAAAACAACCAAGAAGCCAAAAGAAAAAACAAGAAGTAATCTAGAAAATGGTAAATTTAATTGTGTGAAAATGTCAAAATTCGAATCCCTTTTATATAATTTTATACTTCTTTTTATTCTTTTTTACTTGTGAGCAGTTTAAACTCCATTTTACAGATACACAGTATCATCGTCAGTGCAAACGTCTGTCTGTATTCAACTGCCTGCATGTTTTTGTGATCGAAGATGTTGACAAACAGTGTAACCTAAATTTATAAATAAACTTTATTTTTCGAGTCATCTTTCTTCAAACCGACGTAAGTTTGTTTAAAAAAATGCAGGGCCTGTGTGAGAACGCTAAGCCTAAGATTTTGCATCCACTCCGTTAAAAAATTTAAACTGCAAAGTAGATGTGATAACATCACTGTCGCAGGCTTTCGATAAGTACGTCAATTTCAAAAATAGGTGTTCTTCAAAAAGTTTTAAAGACACTAAAAATTATTATTAAAATGGCTTCGGGGGTTTTGACTCTTCCCATCAATATCTGGTTAGGATCGGTGTTAGCTTTTCTGTAATAACGAGCAGATCTTCCTTTTGTTGTTTGAAATAATGATCTTTCAAGTATGTAAGCCCTCCGGAACTTTACAACGTTAAAAAATTCACTTAAATTCGGCAAACTCAGCCGCAGTTTTCTCATACTTGTTTGTCCTCTTGGCGAGAAGTTCCTCCGTATTATCCTCACTGAGTTTAATCGGTTCGGGTCGAACTGATTAAAAATCACATCACAATCTACTCTTCCTTAAAATTCCATAAACGACAAAAACCGGCTAAGTGCCAAAGGATTATGTATTGATTTCACTATCACTAATATGGCGCTAATACACAAAAGTGCAAGGTCATGTGATGCAACCAGTTGAACGCTTTGTTTCACTGTGTACACTTGGGTTATGCTTGATGTTGCTTTTCACCTGTCCAAACACTTGGTCAATAAAATCCCCGATTGATACGCCTTGTTGTCTTGTGTAAACTTCGGTAATGTTTAATATGACTTTTCACCTAGGTGAGAATGTAGGTGAATGGTCAGATAGCAAGATTCAGATCAGATTCCCTAACTGGTTAGATGCCTTGTTATACATTGTGTTCACTGCATGGTATGGCTTTTCATCTGTGTGAGTTCTGAGGTGCGTGGTCAGACTCCTCAAGTGGTTAAATGCCTTGTCACATTGTGTACACTGATATGGCTCTTCGCCTGTGTGAGTACGGAGGTGCGTGGTCAGACTCCCCAACTGGTTAAACGCCTTGTTACATTGTGTACACTGATATGGCTTTTCACCTGTGTGAGTACGGAGGTGCTTGGTCAGATGACTCAGTTGGTTAAACGCCTTGTTACATTGTGTACACTGATATGGCTTTTCACCTATGTGAATACGGAAGTGCGTGGTCAGACTGCCCGTTTGGTTAAACGCCTTGTTACATTGTGTACACTGATATGGCTTTTCACCTGTGTGAGTGCGGAGGTGCGTGGTCAGATTACTCAGTGTGTTAAACGCCTTGTTACATTGTGTACACTCTGATATGGCTTCTCACCTGTGTGAGTACGGAGGTGCTTGGTCAGATCACTAGAGTGGTTAAACACCCTGTTACATTGTGTACACTGATATGGCTTCTCACCTGTGTGAGTACGGAGGTGCTTGGTCAGATCACTAGAGTGGTTAAACACCCTGTTACATTGTGTACACTGATATGGCTTTTCACCTGTGTGAGTACGGAGGTGCCTGGTCAGATCACTAGAGTTGGTGAACACCTTGTTACATTGTGTACACTGATATGGCTTTTCACCTGTGTGAGTACGGAGGTGCCTGGTCAGATTCCCCAAGTGGTTAAACGCCTTGTTACATTGTGTACACTGATATGGCTTTTCACCTGTGTGAGTACGGAGGTGCCTGGTCAGATGACTCAGTGTGTTAAACGCCTTGTTACATTGTGTACACTGATATGGCTTTTCACCTGTGTGAGTACGGAGGTGCTTGGTCAGATGACTCAGTTGGTTAAACGCCTTGTTACATTGTGTACACTGATATGGCTTTTCACCTATGTGAGTACGGAAGTGCGTGGTCAGACTGCCCGTTTGGTTAAACGCCTTGTTACATTGTGTACACTGATATGGCTTTTCACCTGTGTGAGTGCGGAGGTGCGTGGTCAGATTACTCAGTGTGTTAAACGCCTTGTTACATTGTGTACACTCTGATATGGCTTCTCACCTGTGTGAGTACGGAGGTGCTTGGTCAGATCACTAGAGTGGTTAAACACCCTGTTACATTGTGTACACTGATATGGCTTTTCACCTGTGTGAGTACGGAGGTGCCTGGTCAGATCACTAGAGTTGGTGAACACCTTGTTACATTGTGTACACTGATATGGCTTTTCACCTGTGTGAGTACGGAGGTGCGTGGTCAGACTCCCCAACTGGTTAAACGCCTTGTTACATTGTGTACACTGATATGGCTTTTCACCTGTGTGAGTACGGAGGTGCCTGGTCAGATGACTCAGTGTGTTAAACGCCTTGTTACATTGTGTACACTGATATGGCTTTTTCACCTGTGTGAGTACGGAGGTGCCTGGTCAGATGACTCAGTGTGTTAAACGCCTTGTTACATTGTGTACACTGATATGGCTTTTTCACCTGTGTGAGTACGGAGGTGCCTGGTCAGATGACTCAGTGTGTTAAACGCCTTGTTACATTGTGTACACTGATATGGCTTTTCACCTGTGTGAGTACGGAGGTGCGTGGTCAGACTCCCCAACTGGTTAAACGCCTTGTTACATTGTGTACACTGATATGGCTTTTCACCTGTGTGAGTACGGAGGTGCGTGGTCAGATTCCCCAAGTGGTTAAACGCCTTGTTACATTGTGTACACTGATATGGCTTTTCACCTGTGTGAGTACGGAGGTGCGTGGTCAGATTCCCCAAGCGGTTAAACGCCTTGTTACATTGTGTACACTGATATGGCTTTTCACCTGTGTGAGTACGGAGGTGCCTGGTCAGATGACTCAGTGTGTTAAACGCCTTGTTACATTGTGTACACTGATATGGCTTTTCACCTGTGTGAGTACGGAGGTGCGTGGTCAGATTCCCCAAGCGGTTAAACGCCTTGTTACATTGTGTACACTGATATGGCTTTTCACCTGTGTGAGTACGGAGGTGCGTGGTCAGACTCCCCAACTGGTTAAACGCCTTGTTACATTGTGTACACTGATATGGCTTTTCACCTGTGTGAGTACGGAGGTGCCTGGTCAGATGACTCAGTGTGTTAAACGCCTTGTTACATTGTGTACACTGATATGGCTTTTCACCTGTGTGAGTACGGAGGTGCGTGGTCAGATCACTAGAGTTGGTGAACACCTTGTTACATTGTGTACACTGATATGGCTTTTCACCTGTGTGAGTACGGAGGTGCGTGGTCAGATTCTCCTGGCGGTTAAACGCCTTGTTACATTGTGTGCACTGATATGGTTTTTTACCTATGTGAGTACGGAGATGATTGGTCAGAAAAAGAGGTCTCTTGTTGTCAGGAAGAATACATTCGTGGACCTTGAGATAGTCAGGAGATGCAAATTTCTTTTTACATTGATCACAGTTCCATGTTCTTTTAACCGTTCTTGAAGAGCAAAAACGCTTGTGTCTCTGTAAAAAGTTCAAAGCGAACGCTTTTCCACAATGCTTGCAGATGTTTCGTGTCCCTAAAAGTAAAGTTAAATAAAGGATTGTTTTGTCGTTGACAGGTTTCAGCTGATTTTCGTTCTTTAAAAACCGTTTTTTGCAGGTTCAGTTGATCAACTTTCGTGTTCTATCTATTGCAAACAATGAGTAGCATCTTGACATCACACATTAACTTTTATAATAGTATACACGAAAAAATTACTCAATTCTGATTGGCTGAGAAAGGAGTGCAGTTCTTCTGTAACACGAGTGCAAACTTGTAACACGAGTGTAAAACTTGTAACACGAGTGCAAATTACAAATGGTTTCTGATTGGCTGAAAGCACAAAAGAAACCACCAAGAACCAATCAGATTAGAGCTGTTTTAACAACCAAATTTATGAAAATGGCCATGGTTTTCAGCCGACGACGCAAAACAACAATGGAAAAGTTAAAAAAAATATTCGAAAAACCCGAATACATTAAAAGTACGTCTTTCCGGCTAAATGTATTGAAAATGTGGTGCTAAGAGAAAAATACTGTCAACAAAATCGAGGAAAATGAGCCAGAGAAACTAAAAAACAAGCTACTTATAACAGACTACGCTAAAGTAAAAAAATAAAGAACATAAACGGTGGCGACCACACGCTAACCATGACAGCTACACTTTTCAAGCATTTAAATGAACAAAGATACAAGTCTGTTTGGTGTCCGGTTGTTCTCTTTGAGTCTTTTGTGGAGCGAAGACCTCTCCATGCGATGGTCTGTTTTTTTCTACCTCAGTAGCAAACGAAACCGAAAATTTAAACATCTGGTCCAAACTAAACCAATGGGCGAAAATACCATAACTAACATAATAAAAGTATCCCTAGCTGGTACTAGCCTTAAAGAAAGTGAGAAAAAAGTTTACATATCATTGTGCAAGACATCAGAACAACTGTGGCTCCACTCACCCATCGATGGCAGCGTCGGAAGAAAACAAATTGCCTCCTTCATTTTCGGGTTTTAAATCTCAGCAAAACTGTCTCCATGATTTCAAAACGGCAGTCTAGTTCTTGTAAACGCTTCTTGTAAACGCCGAGGAAGAATTTAAAAACAATTACTTTTGCTGATAATTATAAATCAAGTTATCTTTAACAGGCTGGTGACCATAAAAAATCAATCCTTGCACATCTCCAAGTTCTTAGCTGAATGATTTTGAAAGCATTGGTCTTGAAAAAGTTTGGATTTGACAAAGGTAGTGGTCTGTTTCAGCCAATCAGTTGAATGAACTAAAAACGCGTATGTTTTTCGTGTATATTATTGATGTAATCACATGATTTTTCTCGTGCAATTTGGAATAAATAAGCACTTGTGAGATATTTAAAATGTATTTGTTTTACCATTCGTCTTACTACGATCTTGATTATCATCCAGCGATATTCCTAAATCTTTGGCGTAACTCTCTCCGTACCATACTAATAGCTCTGCGCCTGCTTTTATAGGCTTGTAGGTGCGGTAGTAAATCTTTCCTCTGAACTGAAAAGCCACCAAGTTCTGCTCGTCTTCACAGCGACAGCAATTAACGAACCGCATCCAATTACTATTGTTTTCATCTCGACCATCTAAGAAATGACTAAACTTGCCGTCTTTTAAAATCTATTAGAACAAAGAAATAATAGTGATTTTTTTTCCTGGCTTCATTGCAAAGTAGTTGTTATTATTACGGAGCCACAAACCCTTGAAATTTGTAGGAATAAAAAAATGAAATGCTATGAGCAAAAACTTGAGTAGTATACTAGAAAGGTTATATTCCGTTTTTAGCGGAGGAATTCCATTGTGATATTTGTGAAGGAATACAATTTAAACAAATGACTTCATAAATAGAATAGACCTTTTCAAGTTTTATGACCCCACCTCGGCTGGGGAGCAAACACGGCTAAAATTACAGTGAATGTATGGGATTTTGGCCCACTTGGAACCGTCATAACGCCGCTACAAAGAGGAGGATTTCCAGAACGAAAATGTATTTTAAAAGACATTTGTACTGAGATTATTTTCGTGAAGGAAAAGAAGAGATTCAGGTGACGACGACCGTAATCGAATTTTTAATATTTCATACAACCCTTCTAATCAACATTATTCAAATTACCATAAAATTAGAAGCCACAATGGACATGAGAAGATTTATAATTCGAATTTACGGACTTCATACCTTCTTTAAAAGCCTTATATTTCGTTGAATGAATGATATCAATAAAACTATTTAAAGTAGTGGCAAATGTTGGAAATCTGCCTCTTTGTAGCGGCGTTATAACGGTTTCAAGTGGGCCAAAATCCCATAGATTTACTCTAATTTTAGCCATGCTTGCTCCCCAGCCAAGATGGCGTCATAAACCGTGGGGGGTCTATTCTCATTAGGCCACGTGCTATATCTTTTAGTGTCTTAACAGGTTGACAGAAAACAAAAGAGTGGTGTTGAAGGAAAAGTAATGAAGATGTGCCGTAATGGAGGTGGTGGTATTCCTTCTACAACACGAATCAATCGACGAATACTTATCTTATTTATTCTTTTAGTCAACATCACATATCAAAAAACAAGACATTCATTGCCCAAAAGATACTTGAAAACCTGTCAAACCGGTTGAACCACCTCCACAAAGCACTTGAAGTTATCTTAATAAGGTTTCCCCTTCTTTTTGGTGAGTCTAAGGGCTCTTTCCATTTATCAGAACTGGCCGGCCGGACCATTACCGGACCAGTTATTATGACCATGAAATCGGCTTTCTCCAAGGGTTTTTGCTGAAGAACCATCTCCTTCCTGCGTGCTATTTAGGATTTGACTGATGTAGCGGGATAGTTTTGATTAATAGTGAAATTCTCATTACTTCAGGAAGGGCCTGGCCGGTCAGTTCTGACAAATAGAAAGCGCCCTAACACTAGGCGGATGAGATTGGATCTAGGCAATCATCGATTTTAAACCCGTTAAACCGTTTGAACATCTTAAAATAAAACGTTAAAATACCCTAATATATAGATTTAGCCAGGGCTAAAAGCGAAGCTCTCGATAATAATAATAGTTTCAGGGGCACCCAACGCGAATATAGTTCAAAACCACTAAAAAAAACATTGTTAAACGTATTTTAGTATTTAAATGGTAGATATAGGCATTCTTTTATCCCCTAAAAATTTTTCATCTGTTCGGATTTCCTAGCTGAAAGTCTAGTGATTCGAAAATTATAGGGATCAAAACTTATCTTTTCGAAAATTGCAGCCAAAAAATAGGCTCCCGAAAATTCTAGGTGACCTTTTTAGGGTAAAAATGCCTTAAAAATAGGCAATTATACCATTTTTAGATGTTCGAAAATCCTAGGAGGGCAGGCAAGCAAGAAATTTTTGCAACAAATGTTCCGAAAATCCTAGATATCAAATCGTCTTCCGAACAGATATTTTTCCGAAAATTGTCGTTGGGTGCCCCCGTAGTTTGCTCAAACAAAATATAAAATCGAGTAATGCTAAGCGGCGAAGACAACTCCGAAGAACGGTGAAAAACAACAATAGGTCTAATTAGCAAAAAAGCAACTTTGTACGTGCAGCACTCTTTTTTTGTACATTTCTTTGCCTGTCTTTTGCACGACTACAACGTGAAACTTCAAGAAACGTCTTAGGGCCTGTTTACATGAAGGTGGGGGACCCCAGGTAGGTGAGGTAAAATGTGGCGGGTTACCCCACCTAACATGTAAACGTGATCACATTAAAATGAGAGATTATATGGACAGGCGGGTTACCCCACCTAAGAGGGTTACCTCACCTACCTGGGGTCCCCCACCTCAATTGTAAACAGGCCCTTAGTTACACATTTTATGGAGGAAATTTCCTGCGTTTTCTTGTTCACTTTTTTCACTGCCGCTCATTTTCACCTTGCTTGTCGGCCGCTATCATTTCTCATTTTGTTACCACCGCCACAAATTTTCATGTTGTTCTTCCAGCAAAAAATGTCTCCTTTGTTTTTTTTATCTCTCGCTCTAGATCTCTGTCGCCATTTTTCTCGTTGAGCTTCGCTGGCCTGCCGCCTACTTTCTCTTTCTCTCTGTCTTTCTCTTGCTCTGTATTCCAAATTTGTGGACATGACAATTAATCTAAGAGTAATACTTTAGAAAAACACGGATACAATTTCCGCTTTCCGTTTTAGTCTTCATTGACTCTTTTGTTGACTTTGCTTCATAAGACGCGGGTGGCTATGCGACTTCCCGTCAAAATAACCTCGAGATGTATTTGGGTTGCCATTTCTGTTGATTGAGTTATTTTACATTGGTATACCTGTGGTGCGGACGGATGGTCGGTCGGTGTATGGTCACGTGATTACCAAATTTTCTCTGATGGGTAGTTTACCACATTTTCTTACCCAAGGTGCTCCATCCTCACTATACTTCTGTACTTGTAAATCACATACCCACACACTAAGTCGGCCCAAAACTCTGTCCACCATTTGCGTCATAAAGTGTAGAAAGTAGTTAGTGTGGAAAAGAAGCATATAATTGTAAGGATTCCGGCTCGATCAAGAATATTAAGTTGATGAAATTTTTCAGATTTTCATTAAAACATACCTCCCAACAATAGCTAGTATTTCTGTCCTCTGTTATATTCTCCCAGCCTATCTTCATTCCCTTGTATGGGCCAAATCGCACTCCTTTTGGGATCTCAGACGCACTGAAAACGCCTAATCCTGCCCCGGGAATTGACGAGTCACTTATCTTTAGTGATGCTGGTAATGAAGCCACTGCTGCGGACACGTCTGGGTTTTCTTCCCTTGGTTTATCTTCAATAATTTGTAATGGGCCATGCACAGGGCAGTCACCGTAGTGGAGATCATTACAATCTTCGCAAACTAAAGTAGTGTTAATGCAAGAAAAAGGTAAGCTCCCGTAAAATACTTATTAGTTGATTTGAGCTTGTATAATAAAGACCCGGGGCGTCTATTTAATTGAACGGGTCCAGGCGGGAACGTTTAATAGACAGGACACATTTAAAAGAGAGAGGCGTCTCATGACTGCAACAAGCTCAACTCAATCAATATGCCTTCGCCTTTCGCTCAGGGTTATTGTCGCAATCGTTAGACTATCCTTACTTTGAACTTGACTTTGAGAAAGATGAAATACGCAAAGCTTTGATAATCAAGCAAGAAACTGCAAAAATTGAATGACTTTGCTCCTTTTTGGCTATTCCTAGTATTTTGGAGTAATTCTCAGAGGGGGCAACTATTAGTTTTGCACGAGGGTCGTTTTATATTAGAGAGGGGCGTCTAACACAATTTTAACAACAACGAAGAGGGGGCGTTTATTAGATAACAGGCGTTTTAAAATATTTGGTCATTAACAGTAAGTAATTTTAAACGTAAGTCTTCATCGGAAAAACTATGGCGATTTCTTACGAGTGTCTATTCTTACAAATAGACAGCTTTTTTGTCTTGTGGTCTTCCTACCCTTACAAGACACCTCAATACTTCATTTCTTTTACTCACATATGTAATGATCATCATCTGGCACCTCGGCCTCACAGTAAGAGTGCCGTTTTCCTCGAGTGGCGTATTGCTCGCGTTTTTCCTTGAAAGGCTCTTTATTCTTATTGTTACATTTTGTTCTTTCTCTTCTGGTAATTGTAGTATTCTCATCGGGCAAAAGTTCCATATTCTCTCCCAGTCGACCCAACTCATCAAATGCGCTCGAGTCATTTTCCTTCTGCCAAAACAAGAACACGTGGGCATTCTATTTTGTTATTATTTTATTTTATGGAAACGATTTGCATCACGTGACCTAGATATTCGACACTGGCTCCCAGAAATGTTAGGGTTAGGAGTGGCCTCGGGCTAAGGTTCGCGCTTTAAAAAGTCACGTGACAAGAATTTTTATCGACACCGCAACACTCTAGAGTAACGGGTATGCTGAATTAGGAATATTTCGCTCTTAGCCTTTAGTTTCATTTTTCGCCACCACCTTACTTCCCGTGTTTTGCAATTTGGCTAAAGCTGACATAGAGCTCTGCAGGGCATGTAACAACTAGCCTCCCCATCTAATTCCTTATCTTTCGCTTCGATTGGCACAAAACTTTCCAGTAATACCCTTACTGTAAATTATCATTAATTTGCAGAGTTTTCCATATCGAAATGTCAACTTACGGGCGGAAAGAAATTTTGATAAACTAACTGAAATTTTTTAATATATTATGTTGTTTCATTTACATTGATATATTAGTAATACTCTATTTTTTATAAAGGTCCAGTGCATTAAGTCTACATCTTATGGAAGCATTCACATGTTAACTACCTTCGTGTTTGGCTCCATCGGGCTTTTAATGGTAGGTACAATCTGAGGCTTGGGTCTAAACTCTGAAAAAAAAAATCGAAACAGCCATTCTCATATTCTAAGAAAAGGAAAATCTCGACCAAAAAACTCATTATTGACGATTTTCGTCCGAACGATTGTTTTGTTACCAGGAATGAATCTTTTGATCATTTTGTTTCTTTTTCTAACTTCTTCTGATCCTGGAACCCAATCTTCATCGCTATCATCGCTACTCTCACTTGCGCTTTCACTGTCTGCGATAGTGGCCTCTGTCTTAGGCTTCTTTACAGGTGTTTTACGATTACGAGAAGGAAGGCCAGCTGGTACGGCTGGAACAGGAAGACCTAAAAGAGAGAAAATGCAAATATAGTAACCTGTGTATACACGCCCCCTCCCACACTTGGCTCCTCCCTTCAAAAGAAATCGGGGAGAGAATTTGAGTTTTAGCTCACTTGGTTTTCCACTCTAAGATAAAGGAGGTCCCAGACATCAAATTCACACACCTAAGTAACAATTAATATATATTTTTTATTGAGATTTTATCGAATTTTTGTTTTCTAAAGCATATCGTAAATGTTCCTAAACAAACTGTTATACTTTAGCCAAGAACGCTCTCTCGCAATGTTAATAGGGCCATTTATACGAGAGAAAATAAATAAGACGCAAACTATCCCGTATAAACAGCACATTTCTTCCAAAAAAAAATAAAAATCTTATTTAGGACGCGTCTTATGTAAGACGCGTCTTATTTTTCCTTGTATAAATGGCCCTATTATCTCTAATGAATAGATCACAGTTCAGGGACGCCTCTGATCTTTCTAAGGAAAGGTTTAACTTTCGACGATAATTTGCAAAACTTAATTGAAGCCACGACGTTTCTACATTTGCCGCTGCAACGTTTAAAGCCAATAGTCGCTTGAAAATACTTTATATACGGAGGTATTTTAAATTTTAATTTTCGATAAAACCTTAAGCTTAAGCTTACTTATGAGCGAACAAAGAAGTTGACAATGAAAAATGCAAACTTACCAAGGCTTTTCAAGAATTCATGGTTCCTCTTGATATTTCTAAGCCTCAAAAGTTCGTACTCCGATAAAGAGTTCTCCATCTTCAACAAAAGTATTAAGTGACTAGTAACGGCGAAAATAACAATAGTATAAAACTGAAAAATCTGTTTTTATTATCCCAGTTAGCCAACTGCCAACTTACCTCTTAGAAAGCAGTTATTCTGTCTTTTTCCAAACTTTAAAAATGACCAAAGGCACCCCGATAATACTGACTCTAGCTTCTTTTTTCTCCTCGAAATTGTTTTGAGCGGAAAACAATTTTTTGATCTAAAAACTCTTCAAAAGTAGCAGTAAGCAGCAGGTCTCTTTTGAACAACGAAGAGCACAAAAAAGTTTTTTTTTTTTTCCCTTTTTTTTGACATTTCCCCAACAACGTCATCATCTTCAAAGAATCTGAGTGGTCAAAAACTTTAGCATAGAAAGAAAAAGGCGGGAAAGTAAAACGCAGGTTGCCGCGGACATTTTAGTTCTTACTAGGATGGAGTGGGTCAATTTCGGAAACACAGAACGTTTCAATTCTGAGTTTCATAAAATTATAAATGTCGTGAGATTGAGTATTTTTATTCATTTCGAATTCTCCTTTTATTTGAGCTTTATACTAGTCCGAGCAGTTTTATTAGGAGTGATAAGCTATATCGTCCAGACTAGAGTCAAGTTATTCAGTAACGAATCCATTGTGAATGTTTTCTTTTTGCTAGTTGGTTGTAGTTGTTGTTTCACCTTTCTTATTTTTCCAAAAAAATCCTAGTGACACAGTCTTAGTTAGTCTTTTTGCTGCCGTGCATTCCTCTGTCTCCCATGCCTACGTCCATGGCTACCGTCAGGGGTGGACAGAGTGTGTAGTTGCATCATATATCCAAGATGGCGGACAAAACGATGGAGGACACTTTGTCCCTCCTTTGCAGTCATACCAAGTTAGAAAGGGACAAGGGACTACAAGTTTTAGAAGAAAAGTTAAAGGAAACTTCAGATTTTGCCTCTGATTCTCAAAGAGTGACCGATTTCCAAAATTCGCTGGCTTCGTTGGTTGAATCAACCGATCGCGGCTGGGAAGCAAGGCATGGAGGATTGATCGGATCCAAGGTTTTTATACTCCACAATCTTGGGTCTGATGACTTTACCGAGGCCCTCAGAAAACAAGCCTTACGTTTAATGCACGATGACGAAGCTCGAGTAAGGATTGCTTCAGGTGAAACATTATTATCTGTAGATCGTAGACTTCACAAGGACACTGCATAATTTGTTCTTTTGTTAATGTTTGCTGTCAATTTGATGGCCAGCAAAAGAGCAATGAAGCATCATTCTAAGATTTGTAATGTAGAAGGCTTGTCTTGCAATCAATGGGAAACTGAAGGTAATAAGAGTAATATTGTTAACATCTCTTCTTTTCCTATTATGAGAACAAAATGTCAGCAAATATGTTAGAAAAAAAAAAATCAGTGGTTGATTTTTTTTTTCCAATTTTAAAGCTTCTTTTTTTAAATTTACAGGTGAAATGCTTGGTGCCCTTTGTACAAGGAAAGGACCAGATATTTATGTAGCTTGCCGGGAAGAAATTTTGAAAAGCGTCGGTGATAATCTTGAAAGAAAGTTGCCTGACTCCGAGGAGTTGACTGCAGGACTGATGCATAAGTTGACTGGTGAAGAAAAAGATACATCACCAGAAACTGTAAGAATAGGCCTTATATTAGATTACAGTGTTTAATTTCCATAAAACGGCTGTTCTGAAAAAAAAATATATGAATAAAATTATTGTAAACTAAAGCTTCACTCCTAACGATTCTACGGGAAAAGATTTGAGGGCGTTACATGCAGCTACATGTGCTAGAACAACTTTTTAAAATTTTCTATACATTTGTCTGTAAACATTTCTTTTCCTGCTGATTAAAGTTTCCTGGGAAAATTGCAGGCAAATATATGGAAAATCTAAAGCAAGCGTCTGTGGAAATTTAAGCACTGCTATGCCCACAAAATTTGTAGTAAAATCCTTTGCTGTGTAGCTTTAGTTCACAATTCATTTTTTTTTTCAGAACTGCCATTTAACAGAAATCATTCAATGTTAGATTCTCATACAAACATAGTAATTTCTCGCACAGTCGTCTACTGGTCAAGATGTCTTCCAAAACCGTGATGAGGCCTATTGAAAGGCTTGGTACATAAGTGATAGATCTGTTATCAATAATTGATAAGAAATCTATCACCATTATCACTCATCATTATATAGAAGTTTACTTTAAATTTCTCTTTGGGCATGGGCACAAGAGAGTCAATTTTTAAGGGCTTGTTTCTCATATTTGTTTTGTATGCTTGGTAATTGAGCAAGGGTTACTTAAGACCTAGTACAATATCAATGTTTAGACGGAGAGGGAAGTACATCTGTATGGGCTTTGGTGTGGAATTTGAACACTTCCTTTTTCTCCTCTGTGGGGATTTTAATTACAAATTTTGCCCCAAACTGGGGTTTTGGTAACTCCACAAAGGTATATTTTATCAAATATTAAACTTATTTTCCTGTCCCAAAGGTTTAAAATAACACCATTAAAAAATGCAAAACAGAAAAAATCAAATGCGGCACCTATCCCATTAACCTACTCTCTCTGTGTCCAAATATTGATAGCTGCATACTTCATGTAAACTTACAAATGGTACATTGGATTTTGTGTTTTGGAGATGCTTAATCCATATTTCTATAATTCAGCAAGAATTCATTTACTAATTTATCCAATGACCTGTTTATAAACTGTAATAATTATATATGTAATTTTAAACTTTTATCATTTCTAGCACAAGAGGGCTGATGCAGCTCAGATTTTCCATGATACAGCAGGTTGGAAGCACCTTGAGACAAGTATGAGGTAAATTGTATTCAGAAACATTGTAGGTATATAAGTACAGGTATCCCTGAAACTGCTGTTTATCAGCCATTTTCAGTGTTCTCGCTAAATTTTAGCTCAGCAGGTAAGCATAGATGCCAACTCTCCCACTTTGGCGGGAGACTTGCGCTTTTTTGCCTCGTCTCCTGCTCTCCCGCTTTGGTACATAAATTTCCCGCTTTTTACGTTCACTATGAATATTGAATACTTAGTAAAAAATAACAGGAAGAAATTACTGGGCGAGGAGTAAGATGGCGGACAGACGTTTTGTCACGAGTTCTCGTTTTCTGGTTCTTGCTCTCTTGTTATATATTATCACTTTATCTCAGGATAACAGGGATGAAATATTGACCGAAATTCAGCACCGTGAGTTATGTTTTATGCCTTCCTGTCGACTGAAAGCCAAAAGTTGGACATTCCTTCACTGAAGGCCACGAGTCACAGCTTGGAAGACCGTTATGAATGTCTCTACTCGGGTCAAAAGATCAAAGGCAACTACGGCTTACTACGATAACTCGACTTCTGCTTTTAGACCAATTTTACAATTACTACACGATGTGGAAACCAATCCTGGACCCGCACTGAATTATTCTACAAATGGTTCTGGCAAAACGAATGGCAATGTGAGCATAGCACACCTTAATGTTCGCTCTCTCAAATGCCGAGATCATTACGTCCTTGTAAAAGAAACAGTGTTAACCAACAGGTTTGATATATTTACTGTGTCCGAAACATGGCTGAATAGCACAGTTCAAGACCTTGAAATTGAAATCCCTGGTTATGTCATCTATCGTCTTGATCGTCAGAATAGTAGAGGTGGCGGCGTTTGTGCATATGTTTCGCGAAACTTCAAAACCGAGTACTTGAGCGATATCTCACTTACCGCACCATCTGGTTTCCAACAACTGTGGCTAAAAATCCAGGTTAAGAGCATGAAATCGTTTATCTTATGCACTGCATATAGACCACCAAATACTCCACTGTCATGTTTTGATTCTGACCTAATAGAATCCTTTGTCTACGCTTCGTCGCTCAATGTGCCTATTTACCTGCTTGGAGATTTGAATTGTCGTCTTGAGAGTAGTGACAATCCCGAGGCTAAAGCCTTACTGAATTTCTGCCGTTCCTACAATCTCTCACAACTTATTACTAGGCCAACACGCGTAACGGAAACTACTAGCTCGATTTTGGACGTAATCTTGGCTTCAGATACAAAGCAAGTTCTTAATGTTATGGTTTTGGAAAGCTCGATCAGTGATCATGACCTAGTCTACATCACATTAAAACTAAAGAAAGAGCGCTCTAAGCCTGTTTATATCACTACCAGAAGCTACAAGCATTACAAGGCTGACGCTTTTTATGATGATGTTTCAAAGGCACCGTGGTCAATAATTGATGTTTTCGATGATGTCGAAGACAAGCTTCATGTATTCAATTTGCTTTTTTCTTCAATACTTGACCAGCATGCCCCGATTAAAACGTTTAAAGTCCGCGGCAAACCCAATCCATGTATAACTGACAACATACGCGCATTGATGAAAACAAGAGACAATTGGCGGAAAGAAGCAAGAAAACGCAACGACCCTATGGCTTGGACGGCTTACAGAAACCTAAGGCAGGAGGTTAAAAGAGAAATTAAAATTGCTGAACGAGAATTTTTTACAGAACAGATTCAAAGGAACCCAAGCAATACAAACAGTATTTGGAAAGCAATCCGCCACATAATCCCCAAAAAATCCACATCCCAGCGAATTTTCAGCAAGGATAACAAAGTTGTAGCTGACGAGTTTAATCGGTTTTTCGTTTCAGTTGGCCAGAGTTCTGTTGACAAAATCCAGTCATTGGCTAATGAATGCAACATAACAGTCAACTGAAATTACTTTGTTCCAAGACAATACCCTTTGTGTGAGCAGTTTCATTTGAATACCATATGCAGTGGCGAGATCGAACGCATAATATCTTCAATGCTATCAAACAAAGCCCCAGGGATCGACAAGATCTCTGTTCGTGTTTTAAAGGACTGCCTTGCCCCGATCCTTCCAGTAATCACGTCTATTATAAACACGTCTATTGAGACATGCAAATTTCCCACTATTTGGAAATTAGCCGAAGTAGCACCTCTCCCTAAAGCTGAAAACCATGAATTGGCGAATAACAACAGACCAATTTCGCTTTTACCGGTTTTATCAAAAGTTTGTGAAAGGGTCGTACACAATCAATTCACTTCTTATTTGCAATTAAATGATAGGTTAACAATCACCCAAAGTGGCAACAAAAAATGGCATTCAACGGAAACATCTGTTATAGAAACAACTGACACTATTCTCAGAGCGATAGACCAGAAGATGTTGACTTCGGCAGTGTTTTTAGACATGAGCAAGGCCTTCGACAGCGTCAATTACGAAACCCTAATCTTGAAATTGCAAGACGTAGGTGCCTCGAACCCAGTCATCCATTGGTTTTGCAGCTACCTTAATGATAGACGACAAGTGGTGCGAATCCATTCAACATTGTCAGAGCCCTTGCCCATTAACTGCGGCGTCCCACAAGGAAGTATACTCGGACCACTTTTATTCAGCATATACACTAATGATCTTCCCTTAGCACCACAGAAATGCAACGTCCAGAGCTATGTAGACAACACTAAGCTAGTTATATCCTTCAAAATGAAAGATGCTGTAAACGCCTTTGCTGATTTAAGCGATGACTTGCATAGAATAGGCCAGTGGTGTTCTAACAACCTTTTATTGTTGAACCCAAGCAAAACTAAACTTATAGTGTTTGGTAGCAGGCAAATGCATTCCAGAATGACCACTCGCAGCCTCACTTTCATGGGAAGAGAACTCGTACCGGAACACACCGCGAAAGACCTTGGGGTGATTTTGGACGCTTACCTAACATATGACGAACACATTACCAAAACTGTCTCTTCCTGTATGTCTAGTCTCAGTCAAATAAGCCGCACAAGGCATGTTTTCGACAAACGCACCCTATTAACTGTTATAAATGCTCTAGTTTTTAGTAAACTTTTTTATTGTTCGAACGTATGGGCGAATACATCGAAAAGTAATGTAAGTAAATTACAAAGTATTCAGAACTTTGCTGCTCGAATTGCGACCAATACGCGCAAATATGATCACATCACACCAGTTTTAAAAGAGCTTAAATGGCTACCAGTAGAAACTCAGTTATACTTTAGGAACGCTATCATGGCCTTTAAATGCCTAACATCTCAAGCGCCGGAGTACCTTTCCTCCCAGTTCATTAAGCGAGGAGATATCAGCGGACGTGCCACAAGAAATAGTCAGATGCTGAACATTCCACTTTTCAAGACTGCTAGTGGTCAGAGAACGTTCTATTATAGAATAGTTAGCATCTGGAACTCAATGGATTGCAGTCTCAAAACTCTTGAGTCAGTGTCTGCTTTTAAGTTTAATCTGAGGCGTAGACTCGTCAAGGATTTTATGGATGCTTAAGTATTTTATCACGTCAATTGAATTTTTACTGTAAATATTTTTTCTCAGAGTTTTTTAGTAGGTTTTAAATTAATGTAATTGATTATAATTCTGATAATATAATTTTGTAATAGTTTTTAGCGTCCTTAACTTACTAGGTCTTTATTGTAGGAATTTTTTATCTTTTATCGTTGTAATGTAATTATTGTCTTTGAAAAGCCTCTATGAGGAAAGTCAATAAAGTATGTATGTATGTATGTAACAGTCTTAGTTTGAGATTTAGCCCATTTTTAGCTCAAAACTTGAAGTTTTCTTATTCGCAGTACGGTTTCTGGGGCATTTTTGTCATTGACAAAGATTATTTCTAGCATTCGAATTTTGATAGTATGTACATCATGTAAGACGTCATATAATGTCCTAAGTCATTCCCATTGGGGGCTGGGTCAATTTTTCGGGGGGGGGGGGGGGGGGGGGGTCCTTGAAATTCCGGCAGAGAAGAACTTTTCTTAGGGAGGGGGGTATATCTGAGTGAGTAACATGGCTTCAACCTTGCTGTGAAATTTAGGAGCTAAGTTCTCTGAAACAACATTCCTTCATTTTGAGTTTACTCAACCTTCGAGTAGTTGCAGGTGGCAAGAACTGTTGCCTCGATCAGATAGTAAATTTTACCAGTTACCACCTGATGAGGAGAACACTGCATGTTCTTTGACTCTCTGTAACTGCAAGACTGACTTTTCACTAGGATACTTTAATGCTCAAATTAGCACCCACGACACCTGTGTCAAGAGACACTTATTTGAAGACAGCACTAATTCATTCTTCAGAGTTTTAGCCTCGAGGAGGCACTTGTCTTTTTTTTCAAATGAACAAAAACTGGCACATTAAGGCTCTGTATGCTCTTCCCTGATTTTGTTTTGTAGGTGTCTTCAGTCTGTTATTGAGGGATGTGGCAAAGCCTTTAATGAGCACATCACTCAGAATCTACTAGACCTGATATTTCAGGCCCTAAATCACACAAATAGATTTGTGAGAGAAACTGGCTACCAGCTTTGTGGATCTTTGGTGCGGCTGGGAAGACTAGAAGGTATTAATAATCCTTTTTTTTTTCATTTTGTTCTGTTTTTACCGGCAGTTATTCTTACTCTCAAAATCAATTCATACAGTTGAATAAAATGCGCAAAAACCCCTGGGAAGCCTAACCATTATAGAGGCGCTGGGTCTAAAGTACAGGTCACATTCCACAGGTCAAGAGTGCAGGTCATTGCTCCATTGATAAATTACCAAACCACACAGATTCCCCTTGATCTATTAGAGCATTTTGCTAAGAGATTAGGGCTAGGAGACAGTTTTAATGTATCTCATTTATCTTTATCATGGTGACCTGTACTCTGACCTGTGAAAAGTGACCTGTATTTTAGACCCGCCGTTTTTCTAGAGAAGAGGCTCAAAATTAAATTAAAAATTATCTGAAAAACAGTCGTACAATAACTACAGTGTAGTTCTCAAAAAGGTTTTATTTCAATGTTCTCATCGTGGTATTGCAAGTTTAGACTATTTATCTGAAATGTTTATCTTCATTATTCAACATCACCCAGTAGAGTACAAAATACTGGTTTGACAAGATACAGAACAATCTTCACCTCTAGTTTTTTTAAAATGTGTGGAAACTTGACATAGTAGACTCTACACGTTCTCTTTTTGTTAGTATAATGCGGTGAAGATGAGGTTTCAAGTCCATTGTTTACATGTAGCTCTTTGAAACTTCTTGAATTTGAGGGAGAAATTTCATCATTCCAGTGCAATTTTCTTACTGTGCAGTTTTTCTACTTGGAGTCCATTTTACATAACCAAAAGACCATCATAAGCCTCACAATTACCGTCCATTCCATCTCTGTTTTCCACACAAATGTTTGAAAGAGAGAACCTCAAAGTGCCAAAAAAGCTTGAAAAAATTTAATCTGCTGAGTAAACTAGTTTGACAAGTTTTCATTTCTGACCAATCAGCAACAGTGTTGCTGAAAACGAGCAAAAATTGGACTCACGTTGGTGTGTCACACATTCTAGTTTGGTAAGCGAGCACATTTATACTGAGTTCTACTTTATACTCCAAGAGTTGAATAATAAATCTCTTATTAGACGTTTAGGGCCAGTTATTTAAACGGAGTTTAGCCATTGTTTAACAAAACCGCGTTCTAAGTCATTTTCAGTTTGCCCAAGGCTTTATTCTAAACACCATTAATTTTGTCGTTGACAGTTTCATTAAAGCATTTAGAGTAGACAAGGAAAGCATTTATCCTCTTAAACTGACCCTTTAAGAAAGAGATCTGGAGGTCCAAAGATTTCCTAAACCGCGGTCTAAGTTAGACTTCGTTTAAATAACCGACCCTTAGTGTTTTGTATTGTGAGATATTTTTACTCGTCTCTTGTATTTTGACTCGCCCTACAGGCTTGCCAAAATACAGAGTGACTCATAAATATATCTAATGATACTGCACACTAAACCGTCCAATAACAAAAGGGAGTCAGTAATATTACTGGAGTATTTATAATGTCAACTAGATTAGCCCTGTGGCCTCAACTTAGTCTTCTTCAATCTTGGTCCCTGTGAACCTCAGGGTGTTCATTATGCATCAGAGATTCTATTGGAGAATTCTCTGTTAACTACTCAGAATTCTCCAACTAATGTTCAGTAACTTATGACTATTTTTTATTCAGACATGGAGCCTCTTTCAAAATATTCTCCTGTAATGTTACACCTTTCTTCTGCTACTAGGATTCTTAATGAAAACCCTGCAATATACTAAACTTCCATTTTTCTTATTATATAGAGGATAATTTATTACATGATGGCACAGAGATAAGAATTTTATTTTTGAGTTGCAAAACATTAATTTTATTATTTTCAGACAAATTGTCAGGAGCTACCATGTTATCATCAGTGACTGTGGAAAATAATGCCATCCTAAAGCACGGGGAGCAGTTTGCAGACTATCTGAAAAAAGGATTGTCAGATAACTGGAGCCAAGTGAGATTTCTATCTTATGTTAAGCTTAACAAAATTAATTTCACCAAGATCACTAAGTTACCCACTAGTTGTATAATTATAATACAATCCAAAGACATTGCATTTAACGATAAAAAAATATTTTATACTTGTAGTTGTTCAGTTGTTTCACCTTGCTCATTTTCTTCCAGTCTTCTTTTGTACTTGAAAAAAACATCTTGTACTGCTCAATCTCATCCTCAATTAAGTCCTTTCTA